>VZTZ01052279.1:0-51401 GCA_013400955.1 Drymodes brunneopygia
ATTTTTTTATTTCTATAGTTTTGGACACTGGTTTGTGATGTTGAGGCTTTTTCCTGGGAAGACAAATGTGGGTTCAACTACATTGAGGGTTTTGAAGTCACAAAAACATGCATCAATAAGAATGTAATTTCTGTAGCCAGGCTTGCGGCAGCCCCTTTGACTTCCCCCTCGATAACCTTCCTGGTGGTGCTGTGTGGTGCTTGGTTGCTGGCTGGGGTGAAACCATGACAGTATCTTAATCCAAAGCTGATCTCAGTCACAAGGGCTTGTGACTTTGGCTAAAAAGAATCAAGCCTTTCAATGTAAGGCAAAAGATGAAGTTTCACCTAACAGTGGAAGGAGCAGCTTGAAGAGAGGTGTGCTCATCCCCTCATTCCTCTCCCATTACCTCTCATGCTCATTACATGATAATGCAATTCAACTAATTAATTTTAGTAACTTTCTAAATACACAGTTAATATTTTGCTCTTCTTATTATTTGAATCCAAGCACTGTGTACTCCCCTCTTTGGCTGCAGTAGGGTATTAGCTTGGCTCAAGCCAAATGAAACTGCCCCGCAGGTTCCTGTGTTCCTGCTTGGCGACAAGACAGCAATAACCTCTGCAGCAGCACTGTTCATTCCACAGCTAGTTTTAAAAAAAAAAAATCAAAGTGAGCAATGAACACTTGGAGATGATTATGCTGCTGCAGGTGTGATTTTTCTGTGTGCAGGCACCTCAGTGGTTTCCAGAAAGCCAGTGTTCCTCTGGCTTTGGTCTCTTGGGTTTAAAGGGAACTAACTAGTTGGCAGGGTCCACCAGGCTGAGCCTGGAACGGGACTCAAGGACAGCACAGCTGCCACAGCACCACTACTGCAAACCACTGCCAGCAAGAGGCTGCAGTCACCTTTAGAGGCAGCTTTGTGACAAGCATAGATTTTAACTCCAAGCTGTCACTGCTTCTTTCATATTACGGTGTCTATGCTTTTTGAAAAAATTTGAAAGGCATATACATGAGTTCTATGAAACTGACCCCACTGAAGCCTCAAGCAGACTTTAAGATAGGAGACTGGTAGAACACTGCAATTATGCATCAGTCAAAATCAAAACAAGCAGTTTGGCTTTTATCTGTGCCACAGAACACACAGGAATCTGAAGAAGAGCCATCTGTATTGTTTACAGTGCAGTTGAAAGAAGCAAAGGGGTGGAAAGGCACCACCCATGCCATCCTCCAGTACATTCACTGCCCCAGAACACCAGAGAATAGTTCACAGGTCCTGGCTGTACAAACCAAAGGACTACAGGAACACCAGTGTAAGGCACATGTTGAAGGCACTGGACACATCCAGATGCTCATATTGAGTGCGTTAGTCCTTGTAACCTGTGTCCCGCCTCTGTTGGTGGCCATGCATGTGGAGAGCACCTGAGTCCAGAGCAGGCAACTGCCTCCTCATTCCCCCTCTGGCACTGCAGAGCTCAGCCAGAGGAGCCACTGCAGTCTCCCTTCAGGCAGCAGGGGGCCATGGTTACACAGAAGTCATCCAGATCAGAGATAATGAAGAGTTCATGAACCCCTTATACAGGTAGTAAGAAAACAATGCTCAGTCTTTCACTTGATACAGCAAAGCCTTCCCAACACAATTTTTTACAGTCAGCAGTGAAACATACAACCCTTTAACACCATCACAGTGGTGCTCCAAAATCCTTAAGAATATTCTACCATGAAGGCAAGTTTTGTTCTTCAGTAAGCAGTCATACACCAAAGGAAGCTTTGCTTGCAACAGGCAAAGGGACCTCCTCATAAATTATTTTGAGATAAGGGGACTTCATAGGTAAAAACCAGTATTCCAAGTTGTAGAAGAGGTAAAACTGATGATTCAAGATTACACGATTGATTATTCTGAAAAGATCCACAAAAAACTCACTGACACTCTGATGAGGTTTAAATGGATCGTAAAAGTTTCTTATAGCTGCTGCCAGTGTCTTGTTTCCTTGTGGTCCAAAAATAGATGTTTCATTCCCCAGATAAACAGGTTCTCCACTGAATAAAATTATGCTTGTATAGTTTGTTTGTATCTTCTTAAATACAGCTCCTAAGTCAGCTAGCTTCTGGTAGGTTCTCAGTATAAACTTGGAGCACTCATAAGAGTCAAACCACACTGTTGAGTTTTTGTCAGGACTTGCTTGAACTGTCCAAGTCTCATAGTAAATGCCAGTCTCGTTGTCATATTTTACCCACCGTGCCATTTCATTAAACATGCTTCCTGTAAGAGACGAAAATAAGTATTGCGGAGATGAGGTAACAAACACAGGATTCAAAGCATTTTCCATCTATTTCAGGGTTCACCTGCCTCCCCTCCAAAAGTTTACCTGCATTACCTCACCATACACAGACACAAGGCTTAGGTTGGAGGGGCAAGGGATAACTCACTGAATAAACTACATTTATGTGCAGGTTATTAAACTGTGATTCCTTTTTCTGACCCTTATCCTGCTACTGTGCCAGAACATCCAAACATCAGAGAATCATGCCACTTCTCATTTTGCTTTATCCATGCAGAAAAACAGGGCAGGTAGTACAGTCTACAAGAGATGCTTCTGCACTTCTTCAAGTTTTAACTAAATTCAAAATTTCAGAGCAGAAATTTTCATGTCTCTTCACAAAAGAGACACAGACTGAGTCACCCTGCTCATTTAGCAGCTCCTCAGCTGGCAAAGCTGAATTGAGCCAAATTATGAGTGGGATGTAAGACCAGTAAGATGGGATGCTTTTTGCCTGTCCTCTGAAGAAGAAAGTTCAGCTCATAAAGCTGTTCATCTGTGCTTGCATCCACTCACTCTCTTTCACAATAACTTTCAGATTACTAGTCGAATTCAGACAACTGAAAGCTCTCAGAGATGCTGCTTCCTTAAAAGTTTCGTGGAAATGGAAAGTGAGAGAGGCAAGGAGGATTTTAACAATGCCTCCATGAGACACCAGTGTAGCCTCACCTTTCCTGGGCATCAAATAATCCACAGAGAGAGGAAGCTTGACAAGTTCCCCAGCTGTATGAAAATATTTAACTTGCTATTCATACAAAAGAATCAAACATTCAGTCACGAACTACAAACTCACAGGAAAGTAGCTCCACTTCACTTCCTTGTTTGAAGAACTGCCTCGAATTTCTTAGCAGCATTGGATATATTATGCAGAGACTGAGACCAGCAAAGCTGCTAAGGGTGGAAGTGGGCACACAGAAAGCACCGCATCACACAAGCTGTAAGCTGACTCTCCACTGTGTCTTGTACACTACACCAGCTTCAGAGACGAAGTGGTTTTGGTCACACAAAATGTAACTCTCCAAGTCCTCAGTGAACCTTTTTTTGTAAGTCATTCACTCTATTGCTAGAGCAATCAATCAGCTATATTTGAATGACCCTTTCATTTCAGGATTGCAGTGATCAGTATATAGCAGGAAGCTCTTCTGGTGATCACCCACGTATTTTGAGATGTAAGGCCTAGGTTTGTTCTACAGTGTATGTCAGAGACCTATTACTGGGGACATTTTCACAGTTTTTATGACACATAATGAGGGAGACAGAAATAGAGAATAATATTTTTGTATCTTTGAGACTATTTCTAAATATGCCTTATTTATTTGCTCAGTAATGAACATGTTTTCAACAGCTTTTCTATCTCAGCAGTCATCTGCCACTTCACAATAGAAGGTTTTGTTTTGGTGAAGCCAGTTAGAAGCGTCCGTAATGACTCTGTTTTGCTATTTTTACACTCAAAAGACTCAAGTGTTTTTGTACAGCAATACCAAATGACTCTCACTTAACAACCCTCCAGTGTGAGTTGTTCAAAAGGCAGCAGCCTCATGCCACTTTCTGCATTAAAAAGGGCGTTTGAAATTAGCATCATTCACTAACACTGCAAATAACCCACAGAACATAAATTAAAAGATACTGCTTTACAAAAGACAAAGCTGAGTCTATATTTTGTATTAACATTATCCAAAGCATCTAAAATCTACCTGATATGGTGGTCACAAGAACTAAAGTTCCATTTGCCTTCCAGTGTGCATCATCTATTCCTTCATAAAAGCAGGCAGCTCCCTGGTTACACCAGAACGGTGCATCCATGCCAGGCCGCAGATGTGGAAATGTGCAGTTCCCAAGCTGGAAGAGCTCATACCACTCCATTGTGTAGTTTTTGCCTGTTAGAGAGCTCTTGAAACCCACAGCATCATGCATAATTTTCTGGAGAAGAAAAAAACAAACAACCAAACCACCAAAACTTTGATTTCGTAACAACTTCAGCTTGAATGAGATAAATACTCATTTAAAAGCTGTATACTAAAAATATAAATTCAAACTTAGTTTACAACTGAGATAATGTTTGAATCTATTTCCATTTTTGACTCACTAACATTTCTTTATTGATTAGGAATCATGCTTTGAAGATTAATTTTTCTACTGCTATAACTATTAATATTACTGAAGCTGAGATTCTTTCATATTTGCATGGTTCCATGAATGGAGATTTCAATTCCATATTGATCATAACACTCAAGAAAGAACTGTAAAAGCAACCAACTCCTCATGATCCAGCACTCTGACCAGCTGGCTGTCTATTCCTGACAGGTATCAATGTCCAAGCAAATATGTGAGCTTTTAACAACAGAAAAGTTTGTACACTAAGCAACTATTTTATCTGATATAAGAGGACAAATAAAAGTATTTTCTTGATGTGGTAATAGCACAGAAGAAAAGGCACTCAAGCCATAATGGTGTATATATATGAAACACTCAATATGCAGCTGCACGGGGGAACACATTCAAACCCACCAACAATGCTGTTCATGCTCTTGTCTTTAGCTGAGCTAAATTTTGTACATTTTGTTTGAAACTTAGTGCTCTTTGAGTATCCTTCCTACAGACAGCCTAGCTTGTGTGCTCTGATATTCTTCCATACAAGCATATCCCAACCTTACAGCTCCCATTCTTGACACCTGCTGTTGAATTGAGCTGCATTTGTCACTATAACTTTGTTAAAAGCATCAACTTACCAAATGTCCTAGTAGGTCCCCATACTTGAATTCCCATACTGGAGCCTGTAGTCGATACACTTCAATGACATCCTCTTCCTTCATGACTGGAATGGCAGAGCCAGTGGGACAGAAGGTGTAACGAGCTTGGCAGTAAGGGTCAGTTTTTGGACGGTAATCGAAGCGCCTGTGTTGAGAAAGAGAAGCACACCGGATGACAAGCACAGCTTTGCAGCTGGAGTAATTCTCACGGCTTCCTGAGAGGGACAGCTTACGTGTCCAGCACCCCCAAAGACAGATTCTGTGACCCAGACACTGCAACACTTGCAGTACATGAGCTCATAAGGCTACTGGGGTACACATCTGCAGAAACAGGACTACAGGACTTCAGGACTTAAGGCTCACAAATGCAAGTCATGTTCTACTGACAGTGAAGGAAATAATGTGGATTACAAAGGGTGACATACTCACAAGATCAGACACACAGATGCTGAGTAGAGCATAGGTTGAGATGTGCCTCAAAAACATTCTCCTGGCAATTTATTTACACAGGGATTGACTAATTTGTTCTTGCTATTCTATAGTAAGAGGTCCCTAGATGAAGCTGTTTTGACTCTACAATATTGCCAAGATCAGAAAAAAAATTAATGCCTCTATGCTAATTTAGATAAAAGAGGTCTAAGAACCTAAGTGAGGCCATTGTTTCCTTTTCATTCCTATTAAACCTCAAAAACTGAATACCCAATCCAATTCCTTATCACACTATACACAAACAGCAAAGAATTTTTTGACAAGTATATGGGGTTTGTGTGGCCAGGTTTTGGTAGCAGGGGTGGCTTCTGTGAGAAGCTGCCAGAAGCTTGCCCCATGTCAGGGAAAGCAATGCCAGCCAGTTCCAGGATGGACCCTGCACTGGGCAGGGCTGAGACAATCAGGACTGATAGCAACACTTTTGTGATAACAGATTTAAGAAATAAAAAAAGGTTATTGCACCAAAGTAATCGTGGCCAGAGACGAGTGGGATGAGAACACATGAGAGACACAGCCCTGCAGACATCAAGGTCAGTGAAGAAGGAGGGGCAGGAGATGATCCAGGTGCTGGAGCTTAGATTCCCCTGCAGCCCATGGAACAAACACACACTGGAGCAGGTGGATGCCTTAAAGAACACTTTGGACCCACAGAGCAGGCTGCAGACCTATGGAGAGAGGAGCCCATGCTGGAGCAGGCTTCCTGGTAGGACTTGTGACCCTTGAGGGAACCCGTGCTGGAGCAGGCTGTGCCTGAAAGACTGCAGGGAAGAGTGACCCATGCTGGAGCAGTTCAAGAAGAACTGTTGCCCATGGGATGGACCCACATTGGAGAAGTTCATAGAAAACTGTCTCCTGTGGTGGAAGGGACCCCCATGCTGGAGTAGGGGAAGGACTCCTCTCCCTGAGCAGCGGCAGGAGCAGCATCTGATGAAATGACTGACCCCCATTCTCCATCTCCCTGCACCACTCGGGGGAGGAGGTAGAACCTGGGAAGGACAGAGGGATGGGACAAAGGTGTAAGATTTTTTCTACTTCTTATTATCCTGCTCTGATTTTGTTAGTAATAAATTCAACTAATATCCCAAAGTTGAGTCTGTTTTGCCTGTGACAGTATTTAATTAGTGATCTCTCCCCATCCTTAACTCATGAGCCCTCAAAATACCTTGCTGTATTTTCTTTCCCCCATTCACTTGTGGACAGGAGTGATGGAATGACTTTGGTGGGCACTTGGCATCCATCCAGGTCAACCCACCACAGCAAGTCTTCCTCTTCCAAGTTTCTTTAGAGTCACTCGCTGTATTTCACTTAAAACAAGGTTCCTATATGCCTGTTACCAAGACAAATTGGCATGCACAGCTTGTTCAGATCTTGTCTGGTTAGCCTGAGTGTCTAACATGCTCAGCTGCCCAGGGCTACTGACACAAATACCTCAGCCACGAGATGACTCAAGGACACAGGACTTACTGAACAATACTAAAGCCAGCAGCTCAGCTGAGGCATTGCTGATTTTCCCTGTGGACTTCTTCCCCAAGTTTGCTGGAACTCCAGCATGTCTGCTTTTATTTTGTTGGGGGCAGAGGGGAAGAAAAGAAAAGGAAAAAACAATCTCCAAACCCTAACAAGTATGTCTGAAAAAACAACACACAGAAAACAAAGATTTAGGCCAGCCACACATTCAAGTCATGTTTCTAGACTGCACACCTTACATTTTCAACTCCTCCTTGCACTGCACCTTGCATGTGACAAGAAGGTAACAAGCACGTTAAGAAGCACTGAAACCCCACATTTCTGAGCATCTCACACCAACAGGATTGTTCTCCCAATCTGACCATCCCAAGACCCAGTCTTGTAACTACTGAACTTGCTGGAAAATCCCAACAACTCGTGACTGCAAAATCAGCTCCTTCAGGCATCACCTGACGCAAATTTAGCTGCTGGGAATTACACAACAGGCTCTCAAAAATTCAGGTGTGCATTATTAGGTTACAGTTAAACATTGATACCTACTCCCTTTGCAAACAGCAAACCCGCACAAAATACACAATCAAGCGCAGCCGTTCTTCTGAAGGGGCTCATTTCCTCGGTACAGCCAAATCTATCGCTATTTTCACGCCACAAGGTGCAGCCTCCCGCTGTCCCCGACACCACCAGGAATTCTGGAGCTCAGACAGCTCTGGAGTGGCGAAGGGGATTTTGTGCCGTTTCATTTGTCACGAAGAATGACGCTAAGTTAAATTAAAAAAGTAAAACAAACCGTACCCCTATTTCCTCATCACCACCTTTTCTGCGGGCATTAAGGAGCGTGTTTAAAGGCAGGCAGACATTCCCGGGACACCAATCCCTCCCGCTGCTCAGAGACTAAACGCAGCTCTCGGCCTGCGATGGCAGTACGGCTCCCGTGGCGAGCCAAACACGACTGATACCTTGTCAGTGATCAACACCCCGTGGTCAAAAAGGGGAAGCATTCCGCGGCCTGTCTAGTCTAAGGCACAGAACAGAGAAGCAGAGGAGGCGCTCCCGCGGCACTCACCTGTAGGGCACGGGCCACCGCCGCCGCGGCGAGGGGAAACCCCCCGAGACGCGCGGCCCCCACGCCGCCAGCAGCAGCAGCAGCACCGGGAGCAGCAGCCGCGAGCAACGAGCGGTGCCCATGGCGAAGCCGAGCCCGGAGCTCCGCGGGAAGCGGCGGGGCCGGAGGAGGCCGGGCGGGAACGGGCCGCCCCCGCACCGCCCACTGCCCCAGGGAGCGGGCTGCAGGCTGGGGCCGGGCCGAGCGGGAGTGCTTTTACTCCTCCTCCTCCTCTTCCCGAGGGAAACTAGCCGTGTGGCGAATCGTCCCCGAGGAATATCACCCGGCTGAGCTGCCGCTGTGTTTTCTGGAGGGCCAAGCAACTGCGCGTTGCTATCCCTTAGCTGGAGTAGGGGTTGTCGGTCGGTTCTCGCATTGCTTTGGAGACGCGTCAGGGCTGGTGAAGGGTCTGGGGCACAAATCCTGTGGGGAGCAGCTGAGGGAACTGGGGGCGTTTAGCCGAGACAAAAGGAGGCTCACGGGGAACCTTATCACTTTCTACAGCTCCCTGAACACAGCTCGGCGTCAGCTTCTTGTCCCAGGTAGATGAGAGGACACAGTTTTAAGCATCACCAGGGGAGATTGAGGTTGGACATTAGAAAGAATTTCGTCACAGAAGTGGTGATTAGATATTGGGATGGACTGCCCAGGGAAGTGATGGAGTGGAGTCACTGTCGTTGGAGGTATTTGAGGAGAGCCTGGACACAGCACTGAGGAGGCACTGAGTGCCATGGTGCAGTGGACGCGGGGATGTTCAATCATAGGTTGGACTCGACGATCTCAGAGGTGTTTTCCAGCCCAATTGATTCTGTGATTCTGTAAAAGACACATCAAGTGCCCATCCTCACACCCAGAACCTACTGAGAGGGGTGGCCCCTGGGCCTGGCCCCAGGATGATGATGTGAGGCCTCACCAAATGGCAGAGAGGCTTTTGCTGTGATAAACCCTGTAACCCTGAGCCTCTTCAGGCTGCCCAGAAGTCTTGTCTGAAACTTTTCAGGGCCTCAAGCTAAGTTTGTATATCCGTCACCCATTTCAGAACACGTCTTCAAATCACAGCACTTCACATTACAGGAATCATGTAGCAGTTTACTCTCTCATCTTTATAATGGTGAGAATTATCTTGCAGGTGAACTACAAGAAACTGTGAAGACAGGTTTGCCAGCAGCACTCCTGCAGAAAACACAGCTTTTTCCAGCTCTGTAGAGTTCAAAACTGGCTGTGCTGGCATCAGAGTCTAGGAGGTTAGGTTTGGTTGCTGGCATCCACAGTGGAAACACTGCTGTATGCTGATCACTGGGTAAATAATAACTGTGCTGTGGACTTCTGACTATCGGGAGCCAGAAAAATATCCCTGCTCGTTGCATATGAACAATCAGTTCTCTAGTCAGCACTATGTTAGGCTATATATTTAAACAAAACTGCAGCTGGAAAATCCTGCATCCTTCACAAAAATGCAGGATAGGCTGCTGAATATAAGTTTGAGTAATGCTGGGGGTACTAAAGGTGTTCAGAAAACCTTAAAGCCTTTAATTTCAGCAACATTTCTGTATCTCACTTCCCTGCTGTCTGATTCTATAGTGCTTATCTTCAAAATCCATGCCATTCAGCACTATACATTAATATAACGCATGCTTACATAACCAATACATACTTATATTTCCATATCTCATTTTTATCTCATGCATGTTAGTTATGTCTGATTTATAAAATCTCTGGTTTTATTTGTTAGAAAATAAAGTATGCCAGTAATCACGCGTGTTTCACAGCTTGAGTGTAGTACAATATACCAGCTCTTTCATCTGTTCAAAAAGATACGTGTTTGTTTGGAATAAAGCCATAATTCCTAGTGCTAGAGATTGGGATGTGTAACTCTGGAAGTGCTTCATGAAACGAAGGAAGGCTAATTTATCCCTTCTTTGAAACCAGGATGCAAGGAAGTGAAATGGCATGATGAAGGTGCCATAACTGCTCACTAGCCAAACTAGAAATGCAGTATGAACAGGTTCTTAGTCCTAGATCAGCATATGTTTGCTGTGGATTATTAAATCTCCACTATGTGGATGCTGAAGGGGTTGATTTTTTTATTTTACTTTAATAGCGTTTTTATATTTCACTTCATTACATCCCACAGGAAACTTTTGCAGTAAGGTACTCTGAGGGTTTTTTTCTCATGCAACCTATGCTGTGAATATAGAAAATAAACCACAAATACATTTAGGAATAAATATACTTGAGCTAAAAAGCAGCTGTCTACTTTATTATTCAGAAACATGTTAAATTCCCCATTATAAACCCAGAGAGCTGATCTGCATCTTTGTCCAGTAACAGGCTTTGAGGAAATACTCAGACTGGCTATAAAGATTCTAGACGTGATGGGATTCCTAAATTTTTCTCATTTACCAGAGTATTTTCTTTTTTGATTAGTGAAAACTGAACATTTTCCTGAACAACAACGACTCTTGGTGATTTCCCATTATAAATCAGTATCTTCTCCATCTTTACCCTTGACATGAACAGGATGGAAGGGACTGAGAGGAAAGGGAAAACAAATCCTGCTTCTTCAGTCAGAAGTCGTGGGTTTGAACAGATAGTTTGGCTTTGAACGTGTACCTGAGTCGTCACACTGTCACAGAAAAGAGGCTGTTGCACCTGAAGTAGCAGCCCCTGTCTCACAAAAATGGGCTGCTCTGGATGGTGCTTACACCACATCTGCCCGTCTCCCAGCCTATGCATACATTGGCAATGTGCCATTCAGTAGGAAAGTCACAGTTATATGTATGGAGCTTAGCAGATGAAGCTACACATCTGGCAGCTTTACTGAGCACAGCGGCTTTTTCCCCACTCACACTGGCATATGTTAGCTATTGAGTCAGCTGGATGCGTACTGAGAAATACAAACATTACCTGAAGTCATGCTGAAGCTGCTCTGAAAGACAGGAGTTCATCAATCAGAGGCACAATCTCTGCCTTTGAGGGGTAAGAAAGGAATTTTGAGAATAGGATCCAGAAGCAGGGCTCCTGTGCATCTGCATAGCCTGGGATGCCGCCTGAACTGTGAGCTGGGCCGGGGAAAAGCCATGCCTTTTTCTACAGGAGGGGGGAATCACTGGGCTTTGTAAGGTACTTCTGAGTTCCCCTCAGGACCTCCTTGACCCTGACAGCCAGGATGAGAGGGCTGTGCTCAGGACAGATGTGCAGTTCAGTAAACCTTTGGGATTGCAGGGCAGCTCCTCCTTTCTCTGCCAGCTTAGGGGGCAGGCGATGGAAATCCAATTGAATGCATTTTGCTACAGGAAAAGGCTTTGCTTGCAAATGTCATTTTGTTCTGCACAGGCTATTCACTCTCATATCCTCTGCAGAAAACACATACTCCAAATTTTTGAAAGACAGTCTAATTTTTCTACAAGATCCAGCTTTTCAGTCCTCTGGTCCAGTAAAAGAGTAAGTTTGCATTATTAAACACAAGTCTCTTCTTTTTATAAGAGAGGCAGCTCATGAAAAATGAAGGACCAAGAGCTGAGAGATCTTACTAAAATTCAATTCAGTTGATCCCTGGTGTGGCATTTGTGTGCACAGTTCTTAGGAGGAGACATGGGACACATTCTTTCCCTTTGGGGTCACTAAAGCAATGCCTTAAGGGACTAAGCTGAGAGTGGGTCAGGGAAGAAAGATGGGTTTGCTAAAATGACTCTGTTTTTCCTGATAAAATGGAGCAGCTCCTTCAAAGGCATCAGGTTAAGGGAAAAAAAAGGACTACGTTGGTCTGATCAGCGAGATGTCACTGAAACAAACAGCATCGGGACTCAGCAGTACCGCAGGCCTCTTACCAAACTCCACCATTTTTTTGCCTTTCAAAGCAATTTGGAAGCCAAATTTCATTGCACAATTACAGCCCTATGCGCAAAACAAACCCACCGAACAAAACGCACCTCACAGGCACCCCCCTGAGGCTCTGTGAGGCCCGGCCACTTTGGGAATAGCGACAGGAACGTGCGCATTCCACAGCGCCCCGATGGTCACAGTGCGGCACCCGCCCGGCACAGCCCCGCTGCGGGCCGGCCGGACGTCAGGCCGAAAATACGCTTGAGCCTGTTTTGTTTAAAACTAGAGGCACATTACATTTGTTTTCCACATTCCCTCACTTCCCGCCCCGCCCGGAAGATGCAGACGGCGGCGGAGCGCGGCGGCGCAGGCGCGGCAGGAGGAGGAGGCGGAGAAGGAGCGGGAGTAGGAGGACGGACGGTGTTGCTAGGCCCGGGCCTGCCGCCTGGAGCAGCCCCTTCCCGGGCGTGAGGGACGGCTGCCATGGGCAAGCGGGTGGCGCTGGTGCTCGCCGGCTGTGGCGTCTTCGATGGCAGCGAGATTCATGAGGCGTCGGCCGCGCTGGTGCACCTGAGCCGCGGCGGCGCGGAGGTAGCGGGGGGCGGCGGGCTGTGGGGGTGTGTATATGTGTGCATATATATATGTGTCTGTGTATCTGTGTGTGTGTCTGTGTGTGTGCGCGGCCCGGCGTGCGATGGGTGTGACACAGCAGCCGACAGACCCCCTCTCTGTGGGACCGCAGCCCCTCCCGTTTTGCGGTGGTCCCTGCCCCGCCACGACACACTGCAAAGCCTGCTCAGCCATAATCTCTCTCTTTATGTTGTCCCCTCCCCTGTTTTATTCATCCCCGCTCAAAGACCCGCCTGGCCCCCTGACAGCAGCTGAGCTTGCAAACAGGCAGCTGGACAGAAGACTGAAAAGGGATCTCATTAATACAACTAAATTATGATACTAAAAGTCATGCCCCTGAGCATGTGTAGAAGTTAACTGGAGTTACAAAACTTGTATGAAATGACTAGCCAGTCATAATAGAGGGGCTGCACTTGGAGAGTTACTAACTCTGAATTTCCGTGTATAGACAATGGCACAAAAAGTCCAGTGGGTGTGCTTGATTTGTGGAATACCACTGAGCACCGAGGTTTGCACAACTCTGAAATAAATAATCAGTGTCTCTCTTGAGTGTGTAATTATTGATTGTCACACACCAGGTAATAAATCCAGTTTTGTGGGCAACAGTGCCATACTGTATTCAGTGGTGTCCAGTGACAGGACGAGGAGCAGTGGCCATAAACTAAACCACAAGGAGTTTAATCTCAACATGAGGAAGAACTTCTTTACATTGAGGGTGGCAGAGCACAGGAATAGGCTGCCCATGGAGGTCATGAAGTCTCCCCTCTCTGGAGATACCCAAAACCCTCCTGGATGCATTTCTATGTAACCTGTTGAAATAACCCTGCCTGGTCAGGGGGTTTGGACTGGATGATCTCCAGAAGTCCCTTCCAGTCCTAACAATTCTGGGACCCTGTGAACCCTGGAGCAATGAGCAGCTGGAGACCTCTCCCTTCTCTTGTGGCTGTGGGGAGCTGAGGATGGGTTAAAATTCTTTATCTTCCTTCTGGTTGCTTTTGCAGTCCTCACTGGAGTTCACCTGCTTGTTTTGTGCTCACTGTTTCTGGGTTCTCTTTGGTAAACTGGGACTTGTCAGAGAAGCCTGGGCCAGGACGTGGTGGTGTGCTTTGGTCCCATCTGTGGCTTCAGATGGCAGAAGCTGGTCACTGTATGTAGTCACACTCAGGTGTCAGATGGTAGCAACAGCATCCTCATATTTTGCACAAAATTGTCATCTCTGAGAAGTTTGCAAAGGAAGCTTCAAAATAGCTACACAAAAACAGCCTCTGTGGTATACCTGTCACATATTCTGATGTAGTGTTCTCCTTTTGTGTCTAACCAAAATCAGTTCTCCAGTGTTTCATTCTTCCTTTCTGCTGCTGGTGCTTTAGGACAGCTGGTAACTCTAATGTTTGCTCTAGAAATGCTTGTAAAGTCTGCATCTTTAACTTCTTTATGTCAAACTTTTTTAGCACCTTCACCTCATAACAGTTAAGAGCAACTTTTCGTCGAAGTCAGCTGTATGTCCAGTTGGGCTGCTGGTATAAGTTGTGGTGTCCTTTTTGTCCTTGGGGTTATCTGCCATAGCAAAATCAGGAAGCTTAATGTTGGTATAAGAATACTCTCCTGTCAAAATGCTGCAGGAATAGGATGGGATGAATGGCTGTGCTTACCCATCCTAATGTATCATATGTTGTTTTAGATATTTAATGTGCTAGATTCATCCTGTGGAATTCACTTAACTTGGATAACTGTTTTCATTAAATGATCTTTATTGTGACAAATATATATGAGTTCTGTTTACATTCACAAAATTGCTTCATCTCTCTTTTAGGTGAAGATATTTGCCCCCAATATTGAGCAAAGGGATGTAATCAATCACCTAAAAGGAAGTCCAGCAGAAGAGAAGAGAAATGTGTTAGTTGAAAGTGCCAGGTTGGCGAGGGGAAACATTCAGGATTTGGCTGAACTGAAAGCTAGTGAATTTGATGCTGTCATTTTCCCTGGTAAGTGTCACAGAATCACAGAATATTCTGTGTTGGAAGGGACGCACAAGGATCATCGAGTCCAACTCTTAAGTGAACAGCCCATACAGGGGTTGAGCCCACAACCTTGGTCTTAATTAGCACCATGCTCTGACCAGCTGAGCTTGTCTTTTAAAAGAAAATTATTTGTGCCTTTTCAACTCAACATATTTATTGATTCATAATTAAAATGGCAGAGTGTTCTTTTGGTATTAAGTTATGTATCCCACCATTCCTTCTTACTAAAGATTGTGAAAACTTCACTACCTACTTGTGGACAAGAACCCTGACCAGCCTACAAAAATTGGGTCAGAACTCAAGTTACATGGCAATGCCTTGACTTCAGGGCCTCTGAAAATGTTGGCCGAATAGCAGGTTGCCAAATAGATTATGTTCCGTGTCAGATGTGAGTACATTCTTTTTTAATTATATATCCACTCAGCTGCTGATCAAGTTGTACTAAAAGTGTTTATGGATAATTTTTTATTTAGAGACCACAAAATTGCCCTCCAGATGGAGGTAATTGTAATCAGTTTTAGAAATTACGAAACCAGAGCATCACGAGGAAATCGTGACTTGCTGAAGATCTCTTTCCAGAATATTCATCGTACTGTTAAATACTGCCTTCATGATTTTGAAGTTTTCACACTGTTGTAAGGCCAGCAGAGGGAGCGTGTGTATAACACAAACAATTCTGCCTACACTGTAAGGGAGTAGCTGATCAGGAGAGAATAGAGGCTCACAGATGTTTTCCACATTAATTTCATGCTGTTATAACCCAGGCTCAAGGGGGGTTGCTGTAATAACTGTTAGAGGGAAATAAACCCTATTAAGTTTGAAAATTAAAATCTTACCTCAGAGATTTCAGATAACATTTGAAAGTGAGCAAACTGGGAAAGGAAAAATATTAAAAATGCAAAGCTTGTTGATGTTGTCTGTTGAAATGCTTGTGGAAATTTCCTTATGTTTATTGGAGAAAAGTTGATGTCATGCACATTCCATATAGAATAACCTTACTTTGATTTTTCTGATGGTTGTAAATCCAGCAAACAAAGGAGCTGTAAAATACAAACTGCTTATACAATTAAATGAAGATTAAATGTGCCTAGAGGATTGTTAAAACTAATTTATAGAAAGACAAATCAGCCCTATTTTTAATAGGAAATTATGTTATCATTCACAAGTTGGGTTTTTTTATGTCTCAGAATGTCAGATGTTATAATGTCCATTTTATGTAAAATCTCCAGTGTTTTTATTGTGTTAATCTTTTCTTTTAAAGTCCAAAAGTAGTTGTAGAGAAGAAAATCTCTAATTGCTTAAGCATCAAAGTAAAACTTGAGAGTTCATTACTATGGAGGTTCAAAGCACTGTTTGCATCACTCCTGTGAATTCCATGCTTGTGCTTTTAACTAGTATTGGTTTTTCTTCTGATCCCTCTTCCTTATTGAGGAGTGCACAACAGATGGTGCAGCTGTTCTAGTGATTAGCAAAGGAACGTGAGGTTTCCTGTATGTCTATTTGTTGCTTTTTGAAACAAGGTTAAGCTTTCTGGTCTATATGTAACCTACATGGTATAAAGAAGTGCGCAGTTAGACTTTTAACATTGTAAACCCATCATTTACAGGTCACAGTGACATTGTAAGGCTTTCAGTAAAGTTACTTAACAGTCCCACGGATACCAAGATTATGTTGTAAAAAAGAACTTCTGTTTGGTATCGAATTTAATAGCTTTTAACAGTGCCTTATATTTTTGGTTTGATTTTTTAGGTGGTTTTGGTGTAGCAAAGAATCTGTGTTCCTGGGCTGTAGATGGCAAGAACTGTACTGTCAATGAGCACGTGAACTCCACACTCCAAGCCTTTCACAGTGCCAAAAAACCCATTGGTTTGTGCTGTATATCACCAGTTCTGGCAGCCAAAGTCTTTCCTGGCTGTGAGGTTACTGTCGGTCAAGATAAAAACATAGATGGAAGGTAAGAAGGAAATGGATGGAGATGATTTACGTGGGAATTAGTATTAGGAAACAGACAAGTTTCCATGCAAAAGTCTCTTTGGTACCAGTAAACCTGGGGGAACTAAGTTACTTTTAAGAAAAATTAGTGACAGTTTTCATTTGCATAATAGTAGTGGGCACAGAACTCTGAGGGCAGACAGAGTGAATCCGTCAGGTGAGGTGACTTGTGGTGCTACAACCAGATATACGCTGATCTGTGATATCATGGAATTGTTTAGGTTGGAATAGTCCTCTAGATGGTTGAGTTCAACTGTTAACTCAGGAAGTCTTTCTGGTGGTAGTGGTTTGGGGCCACTTCAGGGGAGGGAGATGAGAACAGAGCCTGGCAGAAGTCAGTACTGCTTCAAGAACTGTCAGCTCCCAATAAAACTTCTGAATTAAATTTATCAGCAGCCGTAGTGAGGGATTCTGTTCAGAACAGATTGCATCTGTTCCCCCTTTATCAGAAGGGGAAAAAAAAATCAAAATCTCTACAGAATCCCAGAGGAACACCTTACATAGGAGTGTTGGAAAAGATTGCAAAATCAGTTGGCTTCTCTCAGACTTTTAAGGCTCAGTTATGGCTGCACTTTGTATCATCTTACAAACTTACTGAAAGATTGTTAAAAACTGTTGTACCTTCTGACATACTGTGAGTCTGTATTTCAAACCTTGTTTTCAAAGGTATTAGAGCACTTGATGTGTCCACAGGACATAGGAAAATCTGATAGTAGCAGCCTCTTCAACTTCCTTGTCATCATCAGCTCAAGAGTCACGTAGACATTATTGTAGTTCTTTCATTCAAGTTACGTGTGCAGAATTTTATGGCTGTATCATCACTTTATGTTAATTAAAGTCTTTATTTACAGATTTCCTGATGCTGAAACGGCATCTGCTATAACAGAGCTTGGATGTAAGCACATTTGCAAAAATGTAAATGAATCCCATGTGGATAAAGCCAATAAAATAGTTACTACCTGTGCTTTCATGTGCAAGGCTCCTCTGCATGAAATCTTTGATGGAATTGGAACAATGGTACAAGAAGTCCTGAAGCTTGCCTGACTAGAAGCGTACAGACTTCTCCAAGGAAATCAGTGTAGCTAAGCATAAACATTTAGCTTCCTTTGACTGAATTAATAAAATAACGCAACTGCTAAACTTCACGGTTCCTGGTTTGTTTGGTGTGGTGGGGTGTTTTTAAACATTTAATTTAGCCTATATTTTTCTCTTTTAAAATGGAAACCATATGTTGAAGGTAATTGGGGGGGGTCCTTTAATGAATCCAAATGTATTCAGTCTTAAAAAGACTAAGTGGGCAATCGGGTTTTATCACATAATTAATGGTTATCAGTTATTCACATTTGCTGTTACCCAGTTGCAATTACGAGTGAAGTAGCTGTAAATGAGTCTGTTTACCTTCAGTATAGGTGAGTAATTCAATTCTGATTTCTAATCAGAAGGGAAAAATAAAAGAACGTGGTTATTTGGGTTCCTTTTTCCCTTGCAAGTCTTTAAGTATTGCTAATGGACTTCTGAAATTTTTGCAGAGTCCATAGGTAAACCAGCTTTTTAAACCAAGATCTAGCAAAAATGTATGCATTGCATGTGGAAAATACACAGGTTTTGCTCTAATAAATGAAGTAATTTCAGATTTGTTTAGTAAAATGAATTAGCTTTATTTTGTGAGGTTTTTTTTTTTTTGCATACATCATTTAGTTCCCTGAGGAAGACAATTTTATATGTGTTAGAGCACATGCTTTGATCTTACAAATGTGAACAAAGGATTGGCAGCTTCTCTTAGAAGCTCAGTCTGGCAAGGCTTTGTACTGCTGGAGGAACAAAAACTTCCAGAATTCGTTATCAAGGTTCACTGTGGACACTGAGTTGTCTGGCATAAGAAGTGCTCTGGTGCTCACAGGTCTCTGTCACTCCTGCCCCGTGTTGTGTAGCCCACACTCTGCTGGACCTGAAGTAACCCAAACTGACATCATCTGCTCAGTGTCTCATGTGACTGGGGCAGGAATGAAACGGGAACAGACCTGTACCACAGAGGAGCCAACAGGTGGAACTGGGAAATAATGCCTTTGTGATGAGGAGTGTGGAGCTGTCCCTCATCTCAGCACTGGTGTGCTCAGGCTGAGCCTGGCCTTTGCTGCCTCAGTGCAAGAGCAGTCACTACAGCAATGCCTGACGCTGTAGAGTGTCAAGTGCTACCCCTCCCTACTGTGCTGTGTTTATTTTAGCACAAATGTCAACACTCAGATGTAACAGGTGCCCTCTTCCAGGAGGCTGTAGAGATAAATCTACAGAAATAAATATATAAAGGCTTTTGTTCGCTGTACTTCTAACCCTGATGATTTTCACTCAGACACAGCACTTCCATACTCTTCCAGATTTTGGATTTTCTGTATGGAGTTACTTAGGAGAAGCAGAACAGATTTTTGGCAGAAGAGCAGGGATATTTTTGTGCTGTGAACGAGCAGTGAGTGCTCTGCCTCTAGAGGTACAAAATAGCTGGAGTCGGCTGTGCCAGCAGAGGATCTTCTGTTCAGCCTGCCTAAGCTGGGCACATAATCACCAAATTATTTACTTAGTCAAAACCCACAATATTGGACTGAATATGGTTCTTATGTTACAGAAATCTTATTTAAAAGTGCTTGAGTCGCTAAGAGTTTGTCCTGACTTTTGCATTGGCTTTGTGAAGAGCACGTAGCTGTTGCCTGGAACATTCACAGAAAGCGCAGCTTCTCTGGAAGCACTCTAGCTGACTGCCCTGATAGAAATGTCCTTAGCACAGAACAATCCTCTACTTTTTCCAGGTTGTACACAGTCTCTATAATGCCTTCCACAGCTTCTACAGGCAGGACGGCAAGGGCATTGGATTGAAATTTTTTCTCCAAATCCTCCTTTTTCAGAGGTTTCCTCCAGTGCCCGTAGAAGGTAGTGCAGCGGTCGCTGATGGTGTTGCCATCCTGAAGTGTGACACTCACTTCGCAGTACAGGCTGTCAAAGCTGGGGGTGTTGTCAGGAGGGTGCTCCAGCTGTGTTTTGCAGAGGAGCTCCCGCAAGGCCGGCCGGTGAACATTCTCACTGGAGAAGGACTGCACTGACATGCTGCCATCCAGCAAAGCAGTGCACGCAACAAACTGGAAGGAGTGTCGTGCTTCGTGCTCTGAGGCTGGGCTGGGTCTGTTCACATACTTGACCTCAGGGACTTTGAGAACGACTTTCTCAATTTCATCAAGGGGGAGCAGGTTCTCACTTCTCTCCACAAGCTTCCTCCTAACAGAAGATGCTGAATCAGCCACCCAGTGTGTTGCAAGATGAGCAGGAAAGCGTTTGATGGCCACATCTTGCTGGTCTAAGAGCCAGGGATAGGACTGCAAGGTTGGCAGAGTCTGTGGGTTGTAATCTGTATAAAAAGCACCCATCCCTGACTCCATGTCCAAGATCTGTTTGTTTCCTTGAAGGCCCTGTAAAGCTAAGCAAGCTGCTTCCAGTCCGTTCTTGGCAGCATTGCCAACATGGAGGGGCTTTATTTGGGTTGCTGCGTTAGCCAGTGGGGCACCTGCATAGGAGGCAGCAATAGCCAAGGCATTTTTGCATTCCAGCTGGTCAAGAGCTAGCAGTTTAGCACAAGCTGCTGCACTCCCCATTGTACCAACCACAGCCGGTGGGTGAAACCTGAGAAAACAAAAATATCCTTATTACCAGAATTCAAAAACTCACCCAAATTCACTATCTACAAAAGCTTTTCATTCACTGCTATGGAAATTGAATTGGACCATAAAGAAACATACATTCAGCATTCTTGTGTGGGCCTGAGAGTTGTCACTTTTCCCCAGGAAAAAGTAAAACTGCAATAGTACTGCTTGCAGTAGGTCCTCCCCAGAAAGCAACTGAAACATTAGAGCTGCTCATAGTTTAGAGCAAATTTATAGTCAAATATAAAGTTATATTTATTATTAAATTTATATATTATTATAAATCTATAAAAATTCAAAGTAGGGAGATCATCACCTCATTGTGAATCAGTCAATGCTTTCAAAAAGAAATCTATTAGCTAAAAAGTTAGGAATGTATTTACACGTAAAATGAGTCTTTCCTAAATTTCCAGATAAACAGCTTAGGAAATACGAATAACTGTGCCACCTGTATTTTAACTGACATTTAATTATGTATATTAACACTGATTAAAAACCACTTCCACTCAACTTTCTACTTTTAACATTTCTATGTACCTTTTTGGAATATTCCTGGCTTCTCTGGAGAAGTGCAGCAACCTGCCTTGCACTTCGATTCCCACATTGAAAGCCAAGAGCAGATCAAGACCTGAGATTTTTTTCTTGTGAGGAAAGGTCTCTGAGAGTGCAATCAGTGCGGGGAGCACTGCCCCGGATGGGTGTGTGGCTGGATGCCAGGTGTCATCAAAGTCCATTGAGTGCACCTAATGGAAAGAAAGGCATTGATCTATTGTTAGAAATACACTCTGACTTGGCAAGGTTGCCTCAGTCAAGTGAAACTACTGTAACTGGTATAAAAAAATACTGAAGAGCTAGATCTTCCTTAGAAAGCAAAAATTTCAAAAGTCTTTTAAAGACCTTTACTCCCAACATGGCTTTGTGAGAAGTGGCAACGAAGCAGAGATCTCGCCTCAAAGGAGTATAATTCTGGTTCAAGTTGTACCAGCCTGAAATCGGTGTGACAGTGATTCCTTTTTTCTACAGTTGGCATTTGCTGCTTTAATTAGACTGGTATAATTAAAGCAGCTGTTCTAGGTCCACCATGTGAACAGTGAATTTTCACTTTCCCCAAAACATAATGGAATATAAACATAATGAAATTACTTCCCCGGTGCTGCAACTGATGCTGCCATTAGGACTCACACCATAAAACTGTAGCAGTTAAATACTGCTAAATGAAACTTATATCATCAGAGCTACTTCTCTGGTGCAACCATCCAAAGGCAACAGGCACAAGCCTGCAAAAAAGCCCTGGAGTTGCTGGGAGAAGGAGAAAGCTACATTCTTAATGTGGGATGAGCTGCTCAGCTTAAGAGAGTATCCCAAGTGGTGCTTCTCTTTCCCATGCCCAGAGCCCAGCTACTCAGGAAGGTTTTAGGTATTCCCAGCATGGCATATGGCTGATGATCTGGCAGCAGATTGTTCCTAAGAGTGCAGTCAGTGTCTGTAGTGTACTGCTTAGAAGACACATTCATTCCTCCTGCAAAGTTTTGGGAACTGCCAAAGACCTGAGAGCATCAGGGACAGCATTTTTTATACAGCATAATAACACCTCAGAAACTGAACTTTCACATCTGTTCACCCATATCTTACTTCAGAGCACACTGGGAAGGTGGTCAGGTTTTGCCCTGTAATACTGTAATTATGCATTTTTGAGGGCTGTTTCTAAACAGATAGAAGAAAACCCAGTCTCTGCCTTGAAAAGCTTTGATGCCATCTGAGAAGATGCCTTGCAGTGCAGCATAAGTAAAGTTGTGCCCAATACCCTGTAGGCTGTGTTTCTGGTGTTTTCAGTAAGTGCTTAAAATTGACCTGTGACCAAGATGTAAACTGAAATGATCATATATATGCTAACAGCCAGATCTGAATATCACAAGGGCTGCTAGGAGCCGAGAGGTACCAGATCTCATTTCCCAGGTAGTTTTCTCTACATTGGAAATAAGCTGTTAAGTTGGACCTCTGATATTGTTATCAAACTAATTTAAATAGGCTTAATATTACTATTTCCTTGGTTGGTCACCTTCCCTTGTTTTGCATAATTGCCAAATTTGTCTACCCCACCTCTTGTGCATTTTTCATTTTCAAATGTTTTCAGCCTTGGTATGAATTTAGACAAATGTCTGGTGAGTCAGTTATTGCTTTAATGACAAAGTGTGTGTCCAAAATATATAACTGGCTTTTGGAAACTGCATAACTGAAGATCAAGTTGTCTTGTGATATTATATGTGTATGTATCTATATGTGCATCTGTGTTTTTCTGTAACTGTACTTTGCCAGTTGGCATGAAATTCAGACCCCAGTGAAATGAGCTAGAGCTAGAGGGTGTCTTTTTAAGCAGCTACAGCAAGGTTTTAGCCTTGTTACAAGGTTACTAGGTTGTAAGCTGTAGAATTTTGATATTTGACAGCAGCCTCAGGTCCCACATTAAAGGTAAGGGATGGTGTTGAGTTGGATCGTACATATATTATACCTTAAGTTCAATCTCACTGGAAGGAAGTTGAAGCACATTAGGAAAATAGTCTAGGAAAGTTTTGTAGCAGGCTTCAGAATAAGCTAAGATTTTTGGAACATTCTGTTCTCTGTCAAGCAAGAATGGCATAAATTTGTATGATTTCAGAGCAAATAAAAGAGCATCCCTTACAGCCACTCCATTCACAAAAGCTGCATACAGAGGAGGCAGTCGGAAATCCAAGTGGCCCCAGATGGTACTGGATAAATCTGAGCTGTAGATCTGAAACAAATTGACATAAATTAATTCAAAGTTCTGAACCTAAGGATAAATGTGCATTGTATCTCTGATGTAACCGAGAGCAGACCATGTCCTCTTGGGACCTAACTGCTCTCTTTTATAAATATAGTTCTTTCAGAAAGTCTGGAAAGAAAGTCAGTTTCCCATTGGCTTATGTCCTATTCCACCTAAACAGTGATCAGGGGCAGACCAACACCACCCACCTGGCCACTCAGTACCTTCACACAAACTCTGGCCACTGAAGTCCCTTCTCACCACCCATCAACAGAATCACAGAATCAACTGGTCTGGAAAAAACCTCTGAGATCCTCAAGTCCAGCCTAAATGATGACAGGATTGTCATCATCTTGCTGGGGAAGATTTTTGTTTTCTGTGTTTTAGTAAAACCCTGAGTAAACAATAGATGGCCTCCTGCTGCTGCAAACTGCATAAAAGGGCACAAACTCTCCTGGTTTGAAAAGGGGAATTCTTTGTGGGAAGAGACTAATTGGCACACAGAGCTCTGCAGCACAAGTCCACCCGGGAAGATCTGAATGATAAAACAGTGGACTAAACTCCTCATTGATGCACTCCTATGTTGGGAAGGCTTCTTTTCAGGGTCAGCTACTCTGCTAGTTTGAGGAGAGCAAGACCAGAGGAGAAGCATGGCTAATGTACCTCAGACAACAATTATGCTTTATGGACTGCAAGTAACCCACTAACTCCCCATCTCTTTAACAGTTCCTTGATTTGAAAGGCTGGTGATAAGTGATGCTTACTTTGTTGATGCTTTTAATAAAATATCATAAGGAAAGGAAGGGATTCTTAGTTGACTGTGTTTGTAGAGGGGGATCTTAGCATGCAGACTGATACACAGACTTTTGCCTATCCAGAGTGAAAAGTAACTTGAGCACTGAAGTTTCACTGTCTCCAGTGGGAAGAACAGAATTTCTCTCTTTCCATCCATGAAAGAATTTCACCATGGCAAAATTTCCTTTTCATAGCCTATATTTTCCCTTGCTTTCTTAAAGCTAAACCTTAGGGTGTGCTATAAATGCCAGACAGCTTACCTTGCTGTACTGTGTCACTTTGTGGCAGACCTCAGTGCTGGTACCCAGAAGTCCCACTCCAAGAGTATCCAGAATCATTCGCTTACTTCTCTGAATTACTTGATCTGTCAACTGATTTGCATTCAAGCCATGAATCACTTTGGCAAAATTTCCTGTAACTGTCTGGGAAGGGAAAAAAATAAAGAAAAAGAAGAAGTAGATATTTCTCTATATTTAGAATAAACACTCTATTTTCTTTCCTCTTTTTTTTCTTTCCTCTTTTCTTTTTCCTTTCAGTTTTGGGCTACTGCCTAGCCTGCTGGTCATTTCTGCCCCTGCTTACATGAATTGCATCAGCAAACCAAGGTTTGAATTCTTCCTCTTTTTATTCCCAGAAATGTCACTGTGTTATTTATGTTTTATTTATGCTTTCATCATTATCCTTTTCTGTTCTGTATTTCTTCTGCTTTTTCCCTGAGTCCTTGAGAGCATGCAGTGCAGGTGCTATACCTGTGCAAGATTATCTCTCTCACCTCTATCCCTATCTCATCCCCATTTCTATCTCTAATGACCATTCACACACACCCTCCCCCAAATAGAAGTTAAAACATCTGTCTTTCCCATAGCACCTATTTGTGGGTATTGAAATCAGTGGGAGAGTAGCTTTTCACTACCACACAAGAAGGCAAGATTTAATCTCCCTGATTGGCAGCCTTACTATCCCAAATCTTGCTGAGCTTGGAGCTCAGTAGGAGGCAGGAGTTGGCAGCCCTACCTTGCACATACTGCTCATAGCTCCCAGCTCCCATTGAATTCACTCTCAGCTGGAGTCCCAGCTTTTCTCCAAGACAAGATCTTGCCTCTTTGAAAAGCAGTGGCTCCTTGTTCCCAGATCCTGCTGATCTGGGAATTATATATATTTATTTTCCTCTCCTATAGAGCAATGACCCATTATGCAAATTTAACCTGCTTCTTGGCTGTGAGCTGCTGCTAGTATCTGTATTAGAAAATAATCCAAAACTTCCCTTCCTGGACCATTAGCAAGGTCCCATTGTAGAGGTACACATTATTTACAACCAGTCTATACACACAGTTTCTTTTTTATACCGGCGGTAGGGAATACTTACCTTCTCTCTCTTTGGAAATTTTCTCCTTTCCTCTCCCCTCTTCCTTCCCCTTCCTTTACTCCCCTGCACATATCCACACAGAGTGGTGGTATTTCCTTTTGACCTTCATTTTGCTGAGTGAAACAAACCAAACTGTGCTGTTCTCTCCTTTGCAACACAGACTCACCCCTTCTATGCTCTTATATTTTCTTTGCATTGTTCACACTGGATTCCTCTTTCTCTTGCAATGGTGACCAGAACTGTACCCATCATTGTAAACAAGTTCTCACTCACACTTGTAGTGAAGCATTAAGGTTATCTCAAGGAAGCAGTTACAAGCAATTTAAAGCAGGTGAACCATATATCCCATGAGGTGATGGGC
Source organism: Drymodes brunneopygia (assembly GCA_013400955.1). NCBI lineage: Eukaryota > Metazoa > Chordata > Aves > Passeriformes > Petroicidae > Drymodes > Drymodes brunneopygia. The sequence continues at coordinate 25,567 of VZTZ01052279.1, forward strand.
ACCTACTGAAACACATGGAGTGAGGATACAAAAACTTAAACAGGCATCTTATAGCATGAAGAAACAAGACAGTACCTTTGCCCACATCTTGCAGGGTTGATGCACGTCCCAGAGATGCAGCAAATGAGTGGTGGCCAGTGAGCAGGGGAACTCACTCTCTCACTATTTATATGTGTCTGTCTGAGGTGGGGGAAGGAATATTAGGCCTTTTTACTTGCGCATCTTGTCCTGCCCATTTCCTCTTCTGCCTGTAAATGCTCTTTTTTGCTTCACTTTCAATTTTCCTCTGACCAATTGCACTATAAACTTCTGGGACACATGTGATAGGACTTAGCCAGTCATGTTTACATGTTGTGTAAAGTCATACATGTAATAATTCATTACCAGATAGAAACTGATTCAAGTCTCTTAAATCTGGTAGCATGGAGAGGTGTGTGGAATCACAGTAATCCATGGAGAGCTCCACTGGTTGGGAAAGTCCAGTACTAGACTACAGGATGGCAAAGGCTGCTTTAGCTTAAACAACCTATTGTTAATTTGTTTTGTTTTTTGTTTTGTTTTGTTTTGTTTTTACTTTTGCTTTATGTCTCCTTCTAACACATACAATTCAGACTTAGGAAATGTGTGCCATAAGAATTTCAGACCATAAATTGGATTCAGGCAGTTCTTGGCACTTGGCAGTGTTTTAACAGCATGAATCACTACGTGTTTACAATAGATGAGTGAGAAATCCCTGCCTATCCCATCAAGAAGGGAGCAGACCCCACAGGAGCATGACTAGGGGCCACTGGATAATTCTGAAGTAAATAAGTAATAATGTCTGAAGTATGGGAATCACCTGGGTTAGGGAGCACAGTATCAAATCTCTGAATTGCAGCCTTGCACTTCCATTGTAAGTGTTGTCAAAAACTTAATCTAGGAACTTTACTCAGAATAACTCCAAATAATTTTGTAAAGCCTTATCTAACTCCTGAATTCTTCCAGATGGATAACAGCATGGGTCTAGAGATGAAGCTAAACACCGATTTGAGTGGTTCTAAGCACTACCAAAAGGTCGTGTTTCAGGCTGTGTCCTTCCCCTTCTCCTGTCCCTGCATACGTTCCTCGTCCTTGGGCCAGCCCTGATGCTGAGCAGAGCCATTTCTGAGCTGGTCCAGCCTGTCTCCAAAGCTGTCTCTGTGACTCTGAACAGTCGGGCATAACTGAGTTTTATTCCCTCTGAAATGCAAAGTTAAATCTCACAGCACAGGCAGAGGGAGAGAGGAGTAGGGCTAGCAGTATTCTGTGAAATTTTGGGAGGGCATGGACAGGTAACATGAGAGTAGAGGGAATCAACTGTTCCCCAGCAAGCTCTAACCCAGACATTTGCCTATTTTGCCCATGCTTTTAGCCAGTTCTGCTTTTGGATGTCATCTTCTGGTGCTCAGCTTGATGCTGAAAATTGCACTGGGTAACAAAGAGCCTTAAATGATAGAAGCAGGGATGAGTCAGTTCATGGATACAGCCAAAGAGCCTGAGGTCCGGGACTCCTAAAACCCAGCCCTACAAACACATATATAATTTTACACAGGCTAACCTGCATTATGTGAAGGCCCCATTTAAACCCTTGTCCTCTCTTTCTTTTCAATATAAGCAGTTGTTCAGCATGGCTACTAAGCCTATTCCCACACATTTCTCTATGACTATGCCAAAGACTCCTCACCCGTGCAGGCATAACTTGTATCCACATGAAACATCCCAGCATGTCCCAGTTCCTGGGTGACACATGTGCTTTGCCAAATCCTGACCCCACAGGGAGAGAGAACCAGAATGTGCATCAGTGCTTCTTCCATGCCCCCCCTATTTCCACGTGGAGGGAAACCTCAGAGGTAGCCTGAAGAATTACCTTTGGTGCTGATAAAATCCAGCCCAGATAATGGGATTGTTAGGTTGACAAGGCTGGCAGTGGTTAGAAAGGTTAATAGAAGTTAATACTATTGGGCTGAAAAAGGGAAAGATTTTGTTAACTTTCACTTTTGTTCTTTCAGCTCATTCTTCTCTCAGAAAATTGGAAGAAAATACTTACATTTCAGAACCATACAATCACAGATTGGCTGCAGTTGGAAGGGACCCCCAGAGACCATCTTGTCCAGCCTCTAACAAGGCCACCCAGAGCAGGCTGTGTCCAGTTAAGTTCTGAATATCTCTGAGGACAGAGACTCCACAGCCCCCCAGGTAACGACAAAAAAATTACATATTAAACAAAAGATATTCAAACCCTAAAGTCCGTCCTCTTTTTCCATTACCTTTGGGATATCATTTGTTACTCCATTCTGTTTCTCATTTCTTTCTCCTCCTCAAGTGAGATAGAGGTCCCACTGCCTTAATCCCATGATGAGACTCCAAGGTGAATTCGGATGGGGACCAGAACTTGTGATGTGTCTTGCAGTGTGACATGCAGTCACATGCTGCTAGCTGATCTCAGATATGTGGTCACTTCCTTCTGTTATCTTGATTGCAGGATGGATGGTCCCATGCATTGCAATAATAACATAGCAATATTTATGGACTGAACTGAGATATTATGAGAAAGTGACTTTTTGTTAAAAAAAGAACGAAGTGAAACTACAGATTTGCTTGGGAAACCAATTTCCAAACTGTGGTCTGCAGACCTCAGGCTCAGGTGTACACTGTAGACTGTGAGGGAAAAGAAAGCAATATGATTATCACTGCAGGGGGAAAAGGCATCTATACAAAATCATGTACCTCCACAGAAGAATTCCTAGGGGCCTAAACAGAAAAAAGTTGAAAATCAGTGACTGAGGGTTTGGTACAGCCTGTCCACCCTGACAAAGGGAATCTGCTGCTTTCTTCTTCTTTGACACAATAGGCATGGTTCATCAATTTGGGCAGACAATTTGTTAACTAGCAAGCGTGGTGGAAAGACAAAATGTGTTCATCCAAATGCCATTTGCAGCATCGCACGCAGCTACAGTAATGAGCTTTGTTGATTACAGAACAAGGCTTTAGAAAACCAGTGCCCCACAGAGTCTATTTTCTCCTGCTGACATCACATTTTTCTTCTTTTGCCTCCAGTTATTTTAGGCTAAAGTCTACCCACACCTGCAAGCTGTATGTTTGCAACTGAAAGCAATTTTGGCCCTAGCCTTATGCTCCTTTTGTTCTACGGAAACATAAAAAATTATGACAAAATATGGAGTCCAGGCTTCCTTTTCTCTAAGCCAGCTTTTAAGGAGTAACTTTGTTCATGGCCTGTGCCTAAATGAGAAAACAGGAGACAAGTGCCAATGAGCTGTGTTTACAAAGACTGCTGGTGCTGAGTCTGAAAACAACTTACAAGTGCAGGACTTGCTCCTTTTGCCTCTGCTGGGATATTTTAATTACAGTAAAAAGGTCAGAATCTCAGTGAATTGTCTGGAATAGATGGCTTGATCTAAAACCTGTTAGCAGCCCTACAGCCATAACTCTTGGGATGCTCTAATATTGCACCCACTGTCATTATAGTCTTTGTGCCTCTTTCCTTAAGCCTACCCTCACATTTACCCCAACAGTGGGCACTGAGCCAGACAGCAATAACACACAGCAAATGCAATAGGCAATGATTGCACCACAAAATGTATCATCCTGGAAATTTGTAGCCTGCAGTAGTTCTCTTATTCACTTGCTTGCACAACCAGTGCAATGGCAATGAAATCTTTGAGAAGTTATCACTGTTGTTTGTTTTTTTTTCAAAGTTCCCACAGCAAATCTTGGAAGTTCCCAGCCATATTCTTGTAAATGTTGCTATGAGTCATACACTAGTGTAATGTAGTCAATGCACCACATTATACTGCCCTTCTTGCCTTCCTAAATTAGCAGTGCTATTCCTAAGGGCAAGACCTCAAGGTTCATTTTAACTTGTAATGTAGATGATGGTTTGGTTAAATGAGCTGTAAGACAGAGGGACCAGACATACCTAGGATATTCCCTTAGAATCACATTCAAGACAGCATCATTTGTGGAGTAGTGTGAAGAGGCCTGGTCTAAAACAATATGAGAAGATGCTGCAGCTCCATGAAATTCCTGTTGATCCAATGAGCATTTTAGCTCTCACCAATGCTAGTCTTTACCTGTTTTACTGGTGCCAGTACTCAGTTTTTCCCTGTCTTCTGCAGCACGCTCAGGCTCTGCTGCAACACTGTGGATCACATGCAGTCCCCTGGTGGAAGGACTAGGGAATGAGTGTTGGGGTGCTTTGGGGGGTCTTTGATGGTTCATGACACCTTCTAAGATAGAACAGCTGCATCTCCTGTAGCTGAGCCAGTTATGCCCCATCAGAAGGCATTAATACCTTCAGGCCTATGTGTGAATGTGACTTTCCCCAAGGTGGGGGTTTTACACCAAAGTCAGAAGTGTAAGGGAGGAAAATTGACATGATAAAAAGCATCATCCCTCCTCTGCAGGGCCTGCTTCTTATCCAACTTCTACCTTATCTGGCTCAAACCCCAGAATCTCTGGTGGTGGGTGTTCATCCCCTCTGTCTAATTTGGATTAGAGGTTTTGCCACCGCATACCCCAAAATTCATCTCCTCCCCTCAGGGTGCAAGCCCTGCCCCAGCAAAGCAGCCTGCTGTCTCTGCAAATGGCCAAATGTTTGAGCCATTAACCATTAACATCTTAATCTCTCCCAACCATCTCCAGTATGAATAGCAGTGGGTGTGGGAAATCACATAGGTTTTGTGTACCTGCAGTTTCCATAACTACTTCTTGTTTTTGTTTTGGCAGCCTGTGGCAGCCTGTAGCACACAGTGCTCCCTTAATCAAAGAGCAGCCCACGATGTCTATATTATGGGTCCAAAATGCAGCCAGATGTCATTACATGACTTGTGCTATTTGGGGAGACGATAAAACTTGACTAGCATAAATTCAGAGTTTGATGAGCGGAAACCAAAATAGTGAGAGCACATGTGAGGGATGCGGCAATTTTAATTAAATTACCAGCGGAACTCCAGTTGTGCAAACGAGGCCTTACCCACTGTGCCGGGCTGTGCATCATGCACAGAGAGGTACCAAACAGATTGATGCTCCTGATCACTTCAGAGCAAGGCCAGATGTCAGGACATAATGGGTCCCAGCAAGGCTGTGGTGGTGGTCCAGTGGGGAGATACAGTATCAAGATCTAGTACACAACAAGCTTAACCATTAATTAACAGATAAAAGAACGTCTCTGAATCTATACTGGTTCTCGGGGATTTGGAATCCCTAAGAAATTATCCAAGACTCATTACAAGCTTTTGTATACACTGAAAGGGCTAAAATAACACCTATAGCATATACAGCAAAACCAGAATGAAAAATAAAGCAGCATTCTTCAAACAGAAACAGGCTTTGGGCCCAAAATTCACCCAATTTTGTGGCAGTCCTCAATTTACCTGGCAGCAGCTGCAGAAGGCTTGAAACAGGTACTGGAAGATGCTGTGTGAGTTAACAGAATTGTTCCTCCCACTTTCACAGCAGACACTTTCTCTCTTGCTCTCAGCTTTGTCCCTCCCAAACATAGCCCCTCTTGAAAGGATTTAAACGATGAGTCATGTTACAAAAGCCACAGAATGCTCATTGCTAATGGATTGCCCATTCTTCAAGCTTGTGCCATGAGTTAATTTCCACCTATCCCTCCTGGCTGCTGGACAGAAACACCTGTTCAGACATCATGCTTTCATGGAGATCCCCAAGCAGCCTGGGTATCTCATGAGTGACAAGTCCTTGCTCTTCTGGGGCACTCCAACAACTGCAAAAGAAGCTTTTCCTCATCTGTGGTTGTACCCAGCTAGCTCATGCATTTTCCACCCTGATATATTTCTGAAAGTGCCAAGAAATATTGCAAAACAGCCTGAAATTACACTTTGAATGCAGCAGTCTCTGATTTATGGTGCAATTATAAAACATGTCATGGTAGTTATTAGCTCTGAGATTGAGTATCACATATTTCAGACTGTAAAACATACTGAGGAATTTCTAGCTGTGATTGTGTATTCACCTCTAAAGAGGAAATGGGCTTAATTACACCAACATTTATAAAAGGGAGAAATAACAGCAAAATGGAAGAAAGGTTAAATTTGAACACAAGAGCTGTGAATACATAAAACATTTATATTATTACACTTGTAATTGAGCTTCTAAGCAGAAGCTAATGATTGATTTAAATTGGTCCTTTTTACATGAGTAGCATTTGGAGAATTTTGGGTTTTAGAATTTATAATGAAACTATTTTTTCCCTATGATTACTCATCTTCAGCATAGTAGATTCAACCAGATGCAGGAAGAATAAAAAATCAAGAAAAATAACTACTTTCACAAAATGATAGGACTGATCAACCATGTTGATGCTTCAGTATTGGCAGGGTTTAAAACCATTCACCTAAAAATGAAACCTACTGTCAGATGTACTGCACAGTATTTTATTTACCTTTTCCCTCCCTGCAGTAGTTGGAAGATATCCCTCCTAGTGTGGCCTTAAATTATTGCAGGAACTCTAGGGTTAGCTATAAGGAAAATAATGTGATGTTCGAGTCTTGCATTTATCTATTTAAAAAGGTCTTATTCAGTAAAAATAGATGGTGGTAGTGGTACCACCAGCTCACACAGCTTATCTTCCTTTGGTAACTTATTTGCATGGCACAGTGCCATCACTATGACTTTGGGGTTTATATAATATGGAAATAACCATTCTTATTTCTCCTTTTCATGATCAGAAGATATCTCTATTTCCGCAATCTGGCTATTTCCAAAACTGGGCAGTTTTGAAGTCTGTTTCAAAGTCTATGTTTTCTTTGGGCATCTATTTTCCTTTTTTCTTTTCTCGATGGGTTATGGTATTTTATTAAAATCAAGGAGGGGGGCCTGGGGGAGTCCAGAAAGATGGGAGGTACATTTTTTTTTCCCCCATCGAATTTAATGAGTCTCAAGTGAAAGAGCAGTGAAATGTTATGGCCCATCCTAGGCTGCCAGCACAATTGCAGTGGGGTGTAAATCACCCTGACACCAGCGATCCACAGAGCAGAGCCAATGCAATTCTGTTTCACCACAAAAGAACAGCAGGAAGCTGCCTTTGGCAGGAACTTGTAGGAGATAGTTTGGTGCCTGTGTTGCCTGTGAAAGAAAAAATAAATCTGAGTGGTTTTTAGCCCAATCCACCCATTGCTGCTTTGTGCTTCTGTGTTCAGCTGCTGCTGCCAAAGGAAGGGTTCCTAAGGAGGAAGGGAGTGGCTGATGCAGAGTAGATTTTCCCCACAGCTTCCTGCTGTCTCACCCTACTACCCGCGGCAACAGGACTCTCCCCCACCTGCCCAGCCCAGCCCTGTACTGCCCCTTTCTTCCTGTGTTAGCAAGGGGCAGGCATATTTTCCCGTGCTTGTCTGCTCTGTGCAGATTTGGGAAGCCTCTCCAGTCAAAATCAATTAGTGAAGGTGGATGGCCAAAGTGAAGAAAAAGAGAAAAGAGAAGATATGTGACTGTGTGGGAATAAAACATGACTTGTCCCACAAGGACACTGAAAAAGCACATTTTTGTGGGGTAGGGATAGAAGGGGAAGAAAGGAAAGGAAGGGGAAAAAAGATACCCCAAGCCCTTAAATATTCCCATCTACTAAGGTCCCCTGATTCCTCATAGATCTTCTCTTCCCAGGCCCCAGGAACATTCCTGTGTTCCAACAGAGTCAGATGTGTGGTGAGCTTGCTCACTGGCTCCAGGTGAACAACACTGGTAGGTCTTTGGCCACCCTCAGCATGCTGTGCTGTCTATTGCTTTTTCCTTCCATCCTTCTGGTCCGAGTCAAAGTGTGGTCAGTACCCTGAGAAATTCCTGTAAGGCTGTGGGAAGATGGGCTTCAAAATCTCACTAAGTGCTCACAAGAGGGAGGCCAGCACATGAAGGTGAGCGTGATTCCTTCCTCCGTGGCACTACACCACAAAGAAGCCTGGAGTGGAGAGAACTCTCCCAAGGGTCCCACACCTCCGAGCCTGAAGGGCAGTGTATCCAGAGCCCATAGGCTTCTGTCTTTCCTGTACCCTGAGAACCACGTGAGAGCCTTCAGAGGAAGGACAGGAAAGCCTGGCAATCTTCAGCTTCAGATCAGGCATTTCTGAATATTTCTGAACAATCTGGCTCATCTCAGACTTGATCTGGTTACAAAGGATGGAGCAACACACAGGTTACCAGAGCTTGTGGTGGGATAGAAGTCAGTGATGGAACCATCATTGGTGCACCCTTCTTTACAGTGTGGGTTTCATTCACAGCACACTCTAGAACAAACTCCAACCTCACAGTTATTAATTGATGGGATTTATAAGGCTGCATATATTTGGGACTTTTATTGTTTTAACTTTTCTGCTTCTGTATCCTTAGGGTTCCCATTTTTCCAATAATAAGAGTGAGAAACTATTACAGTAAAAACTTAAATTCTCAGTTGACAACATGGCTTCAGGTGGTGATGGCTTTAAAAGAAAAAAAAATGCTTCAATACTCTAGATCATGTGTTGAGAGAAATATATTAATGTGAATCAGGAGTTAATCTATACTGGGAAATATAAATTATTTATAAAAAATCTAAACTTATAAATATCTAAAAGAATATAGCAAATCTTAACATCTTATTCCTTTAGAGTGCCATGAAATTATACTTGCATGAAGCCATTAACCCCAAAAGAGTTCTGATTACATGAAAGACTAAGAATCTGTCACGCGCCTACTCTCAATGTAGGTCAGTGTATGCAGAGTGAAACAGAAGGGAACTTGAGGGTAATTATCTACCCCACCTAGAGAAACTCTTGCTTGAGGTTCTTCTGGAATCTAGATGATATCTTAAGTTAAAATTGAACATGGTAAGATGGCCACATGAGCAGTGACCACATAGGGAAAGGGCAGATTGGAATGACTGCATTGAATTTAAGGAATCAGAATTTCTTAAACTGAAAAAGCTCGGAACAGGGTGACACACTTGTGTTTACCCATCCATCTCATAAGAACAGTTATTACACAGGTAGGCAAAGTAACAGTAAATGTAAATGGTAACAGCACACAAATTAGGCAGGGAAAATTGGGCAGAAGGGTATATGAGGAAGAACTGATCTTTTTTACGTGCCTGTTGGCCTATTCACTCATAACTGAATCATACATTTTAAATATTCTTTGGATACAGAAATACATTAAATATACCATGTATGAAAAAGATACAGAAAAATGGGAAGGGTTCAGAGGAGTCAAAGAACAATAACAGCCTTAGAAAGCCTGGGCTGTGAAAGAGGTATGAGGAGGTTCATTTAGCCTAGAAAAGGGAAGCTATTCCATTTCACATCACAGCTAAGCCAGTCTGACCACTGGCACTTGTCTGACGCCCTTCCTAGGGCTTAATCCAGTGAACTAAATCAGCAGGAAACTAATTTTATTATTTATTTGAATGCTTCTTCACTTTATCCTCTGAACTGGTTCATCGCAATCACATGAGGGCTGGCTGAATGGGGAAAAACGTAGGGTGGATCACTTCAGCAGCAGCTGACCTTCAGATTGGCATAGCTTTAATGTGGAAATGTATTTCTGTACACAATACAGAAATACAATCTGTATATTTTAGAAGTAGAGAGTGTTGAGCAACTTTGCTCTATCTGCTGAGAAAGAAAAAAAAAGGAATCTGATGAATATTTATCAGATTCTTGACTGATGTGATAAAACCCCTTTATAACAGGAAGGGTATTAAAATATTGTACATAAGAATAAGAAAATTGTGGAATTTCCTTCAGTGGAATCATTACCAATGTATTACCCTGATGTCTGCCAGGATTAGTTCAAAGTTTCTTATCCTGCCTTTATGCAGATGTGGACTTTGAGAATGATCTCTCGAGATTCATTCTATCCCTTCTCTTTTCTGACTTCACGATTTACCAAGTTCACCCATCCTGCCTGAGTTAGCTCTATCTGAATCAATAATACTTGGAAAAACAGCTTTAACAAGAACAGTGCCAGATTCTAATACTGCTGTTTGACTTACATTTTGTTGAAGATCAGAGAAGTATCTGTGGATATTCTGTTCATGGACACGTTATCAGACACACTGCTCATGATCTGCTTTGCATTCTGGAAAACTTACTAGGCTGGCATAGTTGGTGTCTGAATACACCATGAAAATAAGCCCATCAGGACAAGCCACACATCAGAGGTGATTTCCAAGTTAAAGGTTTGTACTGCAAATGGAGTTGCAGCATTTGCAAGTAGCTGCTGCAGCATGATGGAAATTCAGTTGCACATAGGGGAAGTAGGGTCACCAGCAGGGAAATGTGTACACTGAGATATATAATTTTATTAATATATAAGAAGAAAAGTATAGCAAACAGTAAAGTTTTGTTGAGATATAACTGGTGTTCACATTTAAAATACAGTAGTGCAGAAATGGGAAATTGGAAATCAAATGAGGAAGAGAGGTGCTGTATTAAGGACATTTTTTTTTCTATTAGAAAACTTTTCCAGAAATGACAGGCTGCAGGATCCATATACACAGATTTGGAAAATAATGAAATGCACTTTAACCTTCTGTCTCCCCAGAGTCAGTAAATGTCATTATTAACATTCTCTAACAAAATGTTTTGTGGACAAAATAAACACTGCAGATTTCCTATAAGAAATTCTCTACTCACTTTACTGCAAGTCAGTTCTGGGAAAAATCTTGTAGGTAGAATAGAAAAAGAAAAAGTAGAGGCATTTATTGAGAAAATGTGGCAATCACTTTAATTAACAGAACCTTATAATCTAAAGAACTAGACAAAAGTAGCTCGAATGCAGCAAGTCTGTGGATTCATCTAGACTTTCTGGGGGAGGGATCAAGCTAAGTATGCTTTACCGAGTATCTTTCAAGTCTTTGGAAGTCCTGTCAGATGGAGAGGATCGATACTAATGCAGAGAGAGCACATAAACCCTTCAAAGACATCTGAGCACAGGAGTCGCTGTGTAATCACGCCCACCCTGAGAAGCTGGGCAGCCTCACATGGGAACCACCGTGGGACATTGAGCTGCCATCCACGGCTTGAGGAGCAGGCAGCTTTCTTCTTTGACAAGCCCTGCAGCCTTTGAAGCTGGGCTCTGCTTGTTCTAAAGGGTCTGATTAAAGAGGGAGAGGAAGCATCAAAAGACCTCACTGCCTCTGTAAGCTAACTAGTCAGAAGGCTGCACTGACAACCTCTTGTGATATGTACCATAGTTTTTTTTTTAACTAGTTCCTCATTCTGCCCTTTAACATTAGCATCTTCTTTCCATTTGTATGTGAGAACACTGAAGCTTGCAGAAACATCATAAAATAAAGAGTAAATTCCTCTACTTCAGATGGGACTGTCCCTATTTTTCCCCACTGGGCTTCATGCATTTTTAGTTCAGAAGTTCTGTTGTAATCCTCATTCAGCAGTGTGATGCATGGCTGTGAGTACTAAAAGAATAATTATTTTAGGGAAGAGCAGTAATAACTGACACATGGAATAGGAAAGGACAAAATATGGTTAACAGTTGGACTGAAAGATCCTAGTAACTATTCTGTGATTCTCTGCAAATGCTAACAAAATTCTGAAGATGGGTCTGTAATTTCTCCAGGCCTCTGTTACATCTGTGTTCATTTAATTTAATTTCACTCATTTAATGCTGATCTGTGCTAATACTGTCAGTTTACCCCATTACCAGATGCAGCCCATTTGAGTCCAAAGCAGGACAATGCACAAATTATCTCACCTTTCTCAGTCCTGGCAGTGAACCTTGGGTCAGCATATTCTGCTTACTTCCTTCTCCCACTTCTGTCTGCCCTTGACTTTCTCAGCTGATTTACCAAAATACCACTTCTTATCCAAGCCCTTTCTGAAAAAAGCATTTCATAAGACACCCTTACTAATGGGAATAAATTTTAGATATTATCTCAGAGAGGAACTTCCAAATGTCTTCACTTTTACTGGTATGTCTTTTTGAAGAGACCAAGGGTCTTTTTTATTTTGCTGACACCGCATCAAATAACTCTCATGTCCCATTTGAGGAATTCAGATAAAAACAAAACCAAATCCATATTTATGTAATAAAGAAGCTGACAGAAATGCTTTGGTGATTAGGCAGACATCTAGTTAAACATGTTTTGAAACTGTTGACCTCAGTGATTCACATCTGATCCTTTCAAAGAAAAATTCTTTACTTCACTTACTTTCTCAGTTTATAGTTATGCTTTTTATCTTGCTTCCTGTGACCTAATTCATACTTTATATGAGTCCTCTTGGGATAACAAAGACCACAGATGACATTTCTTGTTTTTACTTGTTCTGCTTTTGTCTTGGTTGTTAAAAATACGGTGGGGAAAAAAAAGGAGAATTAAAAAAAGGAAGGATAATGCCACTTGATCACACTCATCATGAAGGCCTGGTCTTGTGGCTTACTCTCATCACACGTTTGCAACAAGTCATTCCTTTCCCCATCACCCTCAAACAAGCTAAGGCAGGGGCTGTCACTCTGTCCCTGCTTCTCCTCCAGTCCTGCCCCCACTCCCTGCAGGTAGCAGATGTCCTATTTGGCATGTCTGTGCTGATAAACAGCAGAGCATGAGGTGGTAAGCACTGGTTTTGGACCCCTGGTTATCTACATTGCCTAAACTTCAATTTTGTGGTTTGGGTCTTGGATCACTTCAGTCCTCTGTCTGCAAGACAACCTGCTCCCAAGCCTTCAGCACACTGGCACGAACCAGCAGGTCTCACATGACCTCAGAACCATGGCCTGCAAGCAGAGGCTGCAGACCCAGAGAAGACAAAGGCATGGCCAGGCATCCATCCCATCTACTGCCTTCCTGATGGACCTTTAGTTGTGTGGTGAAGCCTCAAGGCAGGAGTAGTGTTTGCTCCTGTCACTGACTCTGCTACTCTGTCTACCGCTGAGAGCCTCTAGAATGAGGGGCAGCTGTGCCTGCCAGGGGACACTGCCAACAAAATCACTAAAGATATACAGTTCAATCATCTCTAGGTAAATAAATCTTGGGTTAAAATTAAAAGCACTGAAAAGTCACTTGTACTCCTTGCTAGATACCTATACTCCTTGCTACATAAACTGGAGCAAATCCTGTATGCATGACTTAGGAGGAATTTCCCATGGAGAAAGACGACTACAGTTCGGAGTCTGGAGGGCAAGTCCACACCACCCTGATGAGGCCAGTTGGCACTGCCCATAAGCAGAAGTGCCTCTGTTTGCAGGAACCTGAGCTTTTAAACACTCTTCAGGAAATGGCTTCCTCCGGCTGTGCTGCTGCAGTGCCCTAAAAACGGAGAGCAGAGACAGCACTGCCACCTGCTGCTCCTAGGGACGTGGCTCTCATGCTCACCAAGGGCATCAAAGCCTTCATTTAGAATCACAGAACGTCCTGAGCTGGAAGGGACCCACACAGATCACTGAGTCCAGGTCTTAAAGCCTGGATACTAAAAGCTGGTATGTACTGTAAAAATCCACTTACTGTAAAAGTAAATGTTAAAAAATTAAAAATTTATAGTTGAAAATTATTTACCATAAAATTAAATACCAACTTTGCTCTTTGCAAAGCATCAGATAATAACATAATCTACCATTGTGGTCCTGTAACAGTTCTAAAAAGAAAGCAAGCCTTCTTGACACCCTGTTTTGCAGTTTAGTCACATGTTTTGATGCTGCTGTCTATGGTTAGTTCAGTGTAGAAGGTTTGGTTAGGAATTTATTGACACTGCAGGCAATTAGCCTCTCACCAGACTAAGGCTTTATATTAGCAGTGCTGTCCTTAAAGAAAGGCACAATGGGCAACAGACAAGAGTGATAATGGTAAGAATAATATGCAAGAAAAATATGTTAAAATCCTATTGAAATGAACAACCTAAAAGTGATAGTGCGTGTATTTACTCTTTTTCTGCATCACCTGTCCTATACAGCTGAAATTATTAGGCTGAGTCTTACACACCTTGTCTTTGATAAACACTGTCAGAACTGCACCTAAAGCAACACTATTTAAGGTCATTTTGTAAACCATCACAGTATTTGTAGGAGTTAATTGGTACATTATTGGTAAAAGATAATAGCTACTGCTATGAGGAAATGGGCACCTTTGTTTGTGGCTGGCAAGAACTGTGGTTCCTGCAAATAAATTCAGTCACAAGAGACCTGAGTACTGAAGGATATCTAAGGGTCACTATAAAGTCAGTGCTAATGAAACTATACTGGGATTTTAACAACTGGGACCCTGAAGCTTTTGATGACACTTTAATAAAGAATTAGATTAGAATCTGTAATTCAACTACTGAGTTGCAAAAGTTGCCAGAAACTGATAAAGGGTGATGATTTTTTTTCTTACAACAGTGCCTATGTAAATTTTAAAGTAACTGTACTATTTGGGAAATTAAATTTCAGATCTTCCCCCAGAAAGCATTTAGATGAAATACAGAAGTGCATATGGAAAGACATGCATGCTGTGCAGCCAGTCACGCATCCTGGCAAAAGCTGCAGGGAACTGCAGCCACCACTTTGAGAGAGGCCAAAATTTCAACTTCTGTATTTACATTTGCATGTTGATTTCACTGGGAAGGAGTTGCTTCCTGGCTTTTGGAACACCATTTCTTTGTGCTAGATTCTAAAGAAAACTGCTTTCCATATTAAAAACTGTGCTTGGAACACAGTGTGGCATTAACACCTGCTCATGCTTTGTCTTGCAGTGCTTTGAATCAGGATCATCGTTGCTTATCAAGTCAAGCTGTCTGCTGCTTCACTGCTGAGGTGTATGAACGCTACTCTGTAAGCCCATTCTTCTTCCCTACTAGAGTCCTTGCTCATGAATGATTCAAATCCCTCAACCTGAGCCCTGCTTTACTGCTGCATTTAGCAATTTTTATTTATGCCTAGAAACTCTTTGGAATGTCAAAAAAGAGCCAACTGAAACAAATGCATTCCAATGAATTTCCTTCCTCCTGCAGTGCGTATTCAGGCAGGTCAGCTTCTAGCACTGGCAGCTTGAACAAGAGTGGAGCAAAAGAATATTTCCCAGGCCAGACATGATCCTCAAGTGTGAGAAAAGGACTAATACAGCATTACCTCCTGGACAGCCAGGTGCCTGGCATTTCCCATCTGAGGTGTATTTAACTGGATCCTCATTTGGGTGCATCTGGCTAGGAGGTTTGCCCAGCCAAAGCACTGTGAACACAGTCAGAGTCCTTTCTATGGAAAACTACTGTGAATCTTAACACAAATATTGAACCTCATATTCCCAGACTAGTTAGAATACATGACACACCAAATACCACTACTAGTAACAAGAATAAAGAAATCATTGAATATAACTGGGGGTTATACATATATAGCTACTATGAAGTTCAAAATTAATAAAGATGGAAAGCAGAAATTCAGAAAAAATTATATGGGCTAAATTTGTACATATTTTCTTATTCACACAGTGTTTGCAGACAAAACACATTCAGGCTTCATGTACATTTTACAGTATATTGTTTCTCACTCTGATACAGCAACTTGAAAGGCCTCAAACCTAACTACTGTCTTACTAGCTCAGGTGGTAGATGTTTGTGCTTCAGGGGTAGGGATAAAGGAATTAAATTAGTTATGCTTTCCTGGGCAGCAATTTGCCAGAAGAAGTGTGGATGGATTTGTGCTTTGTATAATAACAAGGTCTGAAATACTCAAAGCTGAGGAAAATAGAACAGAATATTTCAGTCGGATGGGACCTACGATGATCACCTAGTCCAAGATTTAGGCAAACAGCTCCAATTAATATAAGTGGAAGTTGTGTGGCTAGGACCACTAATAAGCTTTGTGTCTTCAACCAAAAATCTTTAGAATGTCATAAATTTTCTTATACAACCTAGTATTTTGTGCTCTGAGTAAGCTGAATGCTATATAGAAGAGGAATTGCTTAAATCCTATAAGAACACTCAAAATAAGATGTAGGTATGGTGAATGGAACAAACCAGGTGTTAGCTTAATCTGGTCTGTAAGGTTTAAATGCCCAATAAGCTTACTGACAATATGCAGCTGAGACCAGAAAAAAAATTTTTATTCCTCACAGAGGAAGCACAGGATCAGAAAAAACATTTTTGCTCAATGTATGGGGGGGGTAAAAAAAGGGTTTACGAAGAATAAATTACATGAAGCAGGGAGAAACTACTTGGGCAGATGTTATACAGTCGGTTTTACAGCACATCAGTCACTATAATATGTACAGATGAGGTTATCTTGATGTTTCCCAACCTGTATATCAAATACATACTGCTGCAATGTTCCCAGCTCACTTCTGAAGAGCTCCTGTGGGTAGTATGATTACTAATACTATATATAGTTACAAATACTTTTTCTCCATATAGCTATCAGAAGACTCTCTCCATTCCATTCATCTGCTCCTCCAGCCCATCTCACTCTTGAGCCCTGTTCTGGATGCATGACATGTGGCTAACTGGGCACTGTTGAGAATGTGCCCTCTTGTACCTGCAAAGATGCCAACTCTTAGGGTCATAGGTATGTACCTTCTTTGCTTTCACAAACATTACATTTCTACTACAAAGCAAAGACACCCCAAACAGGTGTGTTGAATACATTCACTGGGGATGATGGAAAAAAGCAACAGCACAGTAAAAGGATGAAGGCAGAGGTTTCTTGGAAAAAGTAATTAGAACCTCCCCTACGTGTATGTGCCTTCCTGTGTTCAGCTGGTAGTGATCCAAGCATCATCTTTGTCCACTAGAAATCAAGCAGAGAGCCACATCAGCCTTGACCTGGGGACAGAGGCTGAGAGGTTAAGAAGGGAGATCACTTGGGTAGGTTACTGATATTTTAAAGTCACTCCACTATCAAAAAGGTTTGAATAACCACATTTATTGTCAGTATTATATGTATCAGTTTTATACACAGTATTAAATACATGGTTATTGTACTCCCCTAAGATACTGAAAAGATGAGTCTGAGGGCTCATAAAATGCAGAAATAATAATTCCATACTCATTTTGCTTTTCCTTAGCTATATATTTCTTCCTTTCTCCTCTTCCCTCTTAACAATCCAGTTAACTTGGCAGTTTTAATTTTTTCCCTCTTTCAGACTGTCAGTCACAAACAGTATCTTGACTTACAAAGAGATCTTTTCTTATTTCAGAAGCCTTTTACTGTCACTATGACTGCAGGCTTTATGCTTATCTCCTGCTTCTCAGATAAGCTTCTCCTTCACTAAGATCCATCCTATAATCTCAACCTACTTATATGTGATTTAACCTCCTTGAGATGAATAGATTTTTTTCTGCTTGTTTTATTTGAAAGGATTTCTTTTAGGGGACTCAGTTCTGATACAATCAAGACTCTTGGCATTCAGTTAAAAAATACAAACAATAATGAAAAAAGCTTTCCATTTTCTGAGAAAGGCATTTTGGCAAGAACTGTACATACACAACACTCATGAAAAATTAAAAGGTGAAAACAAATAAACAATTTGCTTTGCATGGGCATAGTGCTTTCCAGGCTAGCAAAACTTTGGGGCATATACTTATGCTGTTGTCATGTTGCTGACACACAGAAGATAATTCCTGTGCTTAGTTCATAAGCAATTAATAAATAATATTTTATTTTTTTCAACAGCTTGCAGTATACAAAGAGAAGAGAGCCTCTTAAAAATCCAATTCCTATATTCTCGAGGGCTTGAAGACTCAGTAGGCTGCTGGAATTAAGTGGCTGTGATTTTCTGTAAATCCAGATGTTTGTTTCATTAAAACTTCATGAAATCCAAACACTTACACTCTTCATTCCAGATATCTCTTACATGTCCCAAACAGTCTCTCAAACATTCGTTCTGTTGATATGTTCATCTTTAGTGATAACGTATTATTTGCATTTACAAACATGGATCACAGATAGATGATACCTTACAGGAAATCCCTACCAAGCAGAGTAGTAACCCCTCTATGTAAACACTTGGAACAGGAAAGCACATTCAGAATTTTCTATACATATTAACTGAATTCTATTTGGGCCTCTCCAAGAGGCCAAGAGCAAAAGACATGCAGTGAACTTTTCTAAGAAGGAAGACAAGCTTGTCAAACTCACCTTCAAGCAAACAGCAGCAACCCTCAGTCTTTCTTTACAGGTAAGAAACAGATGATTTTCATTACTTTGGGCAATAACATCTCATTAGCACAGCACATCAGCAAGCTGGGAAACATCAGCTATGCCTGATTAAGTTGATTCCAGGTTTCTTCAAGCTTGGCTCAGTCCAAAACAAAAATCAGGTTTGTTTACACAGTGGATAACAGGTAGGAAAAGCTCTGGAAACACTGCTAAGGATAAGGGCTGAAGGAAATGTTCTGGCAAACTCAACTTTGGCCCTAACAGAAGGCTGTCTGCTATCTCACCCTCTAGGCAGAGATTTTTGGCAGTTTAGAAGCAAATCATTTCCCCTGCCAAGTAACTGAAATGTATTCTCCATGACACATTATTTTACATAGCAGGCCAGGAAGGGTATCAATGAATAGGAGGTCCAGCATCCCTTTCTGGCATGGGTTGAACAGCTGAGATACACTGCCTGCAGGAGCTAAGAGTATGTAATTACAGCCTTCACTCACAGATGTCCTCACTGGCATGAACTCTAGTTATAGCCATTGGTGACATGTACTTTGGCAACCTCTTGACAAAATGGATATTTTCCAGGATGTCTGGAGCAGCTACGAGCTTGTGGAGCTGCACTCACCATGTAAGAGGCTCTGAGGCCAAAGAAGGAGAAACAAGTTTGAGTATGCTAACATTGAAGGTTCTCTCTCTCTTTATGTGTATAGAAATTGTTTTTAATCTTCACTTCTGTGGAAGTGAACAGCAGTTCTCTAATGAGATTTAATTAATTCCATTTCAGCCTGTGTTGAGAGATGATGAAATCTGGTGGAGAGACACATAACTGTGAAGCACAGTGGAAAGCTGGAACCACCTCTACTCAAAGCATCCTTCAGGACTGATACCCTGGGGGGGACATGAGCAAGCAGGGGACTGTGAAACACTGCACAAGCCTTGTGGTGCCATTCATTCCTTGACAGTTTAATACCATTCAGTAATTTACATGAGCTGTGAAACCAGCAGGGTCTGACACCAAGGTCAGTTCTGCCATCGGGGATACAAACTTGGGTCTCAGCAGAGAAAAAAAACTAAACTAGCGCAAACATGTTTTTCTCAGGTAGTCAAGCAAGGTACCTAAGGCAGTAAAAAATCATTTGCCAGCTTATCTATACTAGAGTGCCTGCTGTGAGCTTTCATCCCCTTCATAACTTTGCAGTTTTGTAAGCACCCCTGCTAAGGGTTGTGATATTTCTTTTATTAAACATAACAGGAATTTAAAATAATTTTCAACAGAAAAAGATGCAAAGAGAACAAAGCAGCACATTCAATTTCTGAGTCTGCTGAAATGAATGACCGCATTTCATTTGCTTATTTTAATCTAATTTAAAGAGTTAACATTGGTTAAGCACAGCTTGCACTGGTACACAGTGGAAGAAAGCAAAAGCAAACGCATTAATTCCTGTTCACTGACCACAGTTATGATTTTGAAACATGCTAGATTAGTGAACAGTGTACCTTCAAATCACAGCTAAAGTGAGTACAAAAATTTGAAGCACACAATCACCAATGTCATTATTATTAACTATTCTACCTTTGAGGGCTCACTCTGTTGAAAAGAATAATTATATCAGGACATTTTTAATCGTTTTTCCTAGAACACATTTTTGTAAGAAAAGGGTGTAAGTAAGACCTGTAAATTTTGAAAACTTCATTAAAATGCATTTTCTCTTGGACAGAATTTTTACCCAGGAATGATACCACCCTTGTGATTAGCTTCTCAGAAGAAAAGACTTAGGGACAGACCTTATCTTGCTCCTCTGCAAATCAATGCTCTTATCTTTTGATTGTATCCAAAAGCACCAAAAAATGTGGTTTTACCCCTTTAAAACCTATTCTGAAGCCTGTCCAACCCTACAGGAAGGCAGGCTGGTAAGAAGCGGGAGAAGAGGTTGTTTTTTTCATCCTAATTAACTAGGATTAAGTTGTATTTTCCCTGTTAGGAGAGCTCTTTTGCTGAATCCTCACACTGTTAAATTCTAAGAGACAGCCTAAGGCTCTTGACTCACACTGATGGTTGATGTGGAAGATGGATGTAGTTTCCACTCACGTTTGCAGAGGTCTTTCTGTTATTGCTGTGGTAGAAGCCAGGTCAGGATGCTATTTATTCACAGACAGGAGAATTGCTGAGGGAAGATTTGAAGACATGAATGAAATGTTTCACAGAGATACGGAAGATTAATTTCAGAGAGCCCAGGCTGACAAAGAGAACCCTGATTTAAAGCTGCTCCATAGGGGTTGTGAGTAATTTAGCACAGGAGAAAAGCCTCACATGTCATGCATGCAAAACACCACACCACTTCATGTTGTAAAATGACACAGCTGTCCTCTGCTCCTTTGGTATCGGACAGGGCTGCAACTTCCTGATAATTAACTGAAACAGGGACACAGGAGATCAAGGACCACATTTTCCTAGATATCACCTGATGGGAGTATTTCCCCATTTGACACAAGGTGCACAGCCTCTTTTCTTGTGTTCTCCAAATTCAGGGATGCTCAAGATGTGTATGGAAGGGGTGCTCCTCTTTACTGAGGCAGAAACTACCTGCATGTCCCCATGACATTGAGAGGGTACTTTTTATCCTCCAATTTTTGCAAAGGTGCTTGAATGAAATTAACACAGCTCTGACCTTCACTAATTGCTCACTTGATTATGTTTTTCAGTCACACTCTGTAGCCTCTGTATCAGGCAAGGACACAGAATACACAGCTAATGTCTGTCCTCCTTCTCTCCCTTCCTCTTCAACAGACTCTGCAGAGCACTGCCCTCACTAAATTATCCAAAGCAATGTCTGTAGCACCCTGGCAGGAGGAAAGTGCACGAGCCCTTGATGGCTTTCTAAGGTCTCTTACAGCCTATATTATTCTGGTTCTTCAGTATCTTTCATGCTTGAATATGCAGATTTTCACAGCAGCTGGATTTCCTAGAACATGCAGTTCCAGCTAAACCTATTCAGCTGTATATACAAACACAGAGACAAAACAATCTCTATGAACAGATATTATCAGATGTAACTTCACAGGTAACATTCATTACAATTCACATGAAATATTGAAATCTATAAACGTATGCATTTGTGTTCAACTACATACAGCCTGTGAAACTGAGTTTGCAGAGAGAAAGCACTCTCTTTAGAAGGAGTTGAATTCTTCTTCTGCAATTGGGTGGAATAATGCATAATTCAACTTTTTGGAAATATTACTTGGTATCACTTGAGCGTAATGCTGAGGCTAGTGAGTTCACTCTGAACAATTATTCTGAAATGGGAAAGGTTTCAATCTAATAGCCATCCACTGACTGTCAAAGTCAAACCAATGGAACTGCACACACTTTAGAGAGTATATAAGTCTTGAAAATGCAAAAAATTCCTGACCCTTAGGCAATATGCTCTGCTGTGGAACTACTAAACTCTTTTTCTTGCATCCTCTAAACAAGATTGTGAAGCTTAAATGGTTATTTGAACCTCCAGTTCAGTTTAGATCACTAACTCCTTTTGATGATTTTATGCAGAAGGCTAAATATTTCACTGAATTCAGTATAAAAATTCAAACAACACAGTCATATGCAATTAGGTATTTTCTAAGCAATATTATACTATTTCATACAGTGAAGACTGCTAGACAAAATAATAAACCAACACTTTAGTTCAGAACAGGGATAAAATGTGTTCTTGCTCTATTAAGTTTCTCACAAAGAAGCTGAATATATAAAAGTATAGTTTTCTCATTATATGCCTTGTGTTATGCTGGAAATACTTTGGAGCCCTTTGCATTTCTTAATTGCAATGTGGATTTATTCCCACTAGGTGCTACCCTTCCTCCATGGCTTGTGAAGGAAACTGTCCTCCCTGAATAAGCCTGGATCATCCGTGGGTGTACCACCCAAAATGCAAAACAGGGGCCCATCGTGATGGAAGCATCCTTGTAAACATGGAAACAACAAAAACCTCCTCGGCAAAACTCCCCACAAACAAACAAACAGCCACAAAAAAAACCCAAATCAACTAAATCAATCCCCCAAAGCAATATAAACTTCTCAAAATATTGAAAGAAGAAAAACTGTTGTATCCTGACAGGTTAAGTCCCCCATAGCTAGTTCTGGTCAGCAGCTAACTGCAAACATTGAAATGTGACTGTCTTAACTTAAGGAGCTATTGCTCAGAAATGTCCCAGTACTGCACAGTCAGAGATATCCAACTACACATTTATTGTCATAAAGCCTTGCCTGTTCATTAGACCATATTTAATATTTACTGCCCTTTATGGGGGCTGTATGCCTTACAGGAGGCATTCCATGGCAGCCTTTAATGTTACACGTACCACTATTTCACTGTCTCCCACACAAAACAAGAATAAACCACTATGACTGTGTTACGCAACCCAGTGACTGACACATAAGTAAAAAACTGTTGATATATTTACCCATTGTAATACCCACAGACGAAGTCCAATCCTCCTCATTGAGACAAACGTTGCCAAATGAAAAGAGATGGGAAATGGAGAAGAAATTAGATGAACATATTGTGAAAAGAGGAGAAATCTGTTGATGAAAGAAGTTACAATAACCAAAGCCCTGCAGACAGGCAAGGCATAAGGCAGCAGTGAGATGCCCACAGAATATAATTTCTCTGAAGAGACGTAGCTTCAAAACAGTTATTTCAGTGCTGGGCATGTTTTTAAGCCCAGAAAATGACATCTATCTCAGAGACAAACACTGCAAGCTGGGTTTTTGCCCAGGACTGTTGAACAGGCTGTATAAACAGTGTCTTCCTATGAGAAGACGCCTTGCTCCCTTTTGGAAGGGGAGTCTGGAGTCAGCTTCACATTGACACAGAGAACACTGTAGAGGGATGGACTGGTTTGTGCTCTTAAAGAGCTGGGACAGTGGGCAGAATGAAGTGCTTGTGTCAGCTGTGTTTCCCCCA
Organism: Drymodes brunneopygia; assembly: GCA_013400955.1. NCBI lineage: Eukaryota > Metazoa > Chordata > Aves > Passeriformes > Petroicidae > Drymodes > Drymodes brunneopygia. The sequence goes on from VZTZ01052279.1 coordinate 48,636, forward strand.
CCCCTTTCACGTGTGTGGCTTTGGACATCACAGGGTGCTGCAGAGGAGCACGGCGGGTCCCTGCCACCTGACCTCCCATGAGACACCAGGCAGGCAGAGGCAGAGCTCTGGGGAGCAGTGTCTGAGGGAGCAGCACAACTTACTCATCTCTGAAGCTTCTGAAAATATGCACTGGAAGAATCTATTGAGCTCAGGTCTTATGAAGCCTGGTCTCAAATCTAACAAAGCTCAAGACAAATAGAAAGTTCAAGTCTAATGAATATGTTAGGGTTGGTTTTTTTTCTTAATATGAGTTAATACTCACCTAATTCCAGAAAAATGAAATAATTGTAATTAACAGATTAATTAAAGATCCCATTTTTTTATATTGGGAGCATTTGTTAAGACTCACCTGCTGGTAGGTACAAAATCTTCCACTGCAAATTCTGCTATGAATAAGCGCCTGCTCAAGCATTATATGATCTCATCTTCTGGGTGCACAGTTTAATCACAGTGCTCTCAATAGAGAGCCCACACTAGGGAAGTGGAGTTTAAAATATGAATCTGTGGGAGGCTCTTGAGGTGCCTTCTTGCTAAGTATGGCCGGGAGCAGGGTGATGTGGGGGGAGATGCCACATTAAGAGACCAAGAGGTAAAAGCAACTCCATAAAACTGTCACCAGCAAACCACCACGTGAAAATTTCACGTGCTTTTACTCTGATGAATTCACTCTGAAATAGTATACAAGAAGAAAACAAAGATCACGTGTGTGGCAGTACATGTCATGTCATTTCCCCCTTTATTTTCCTTTAGCAACAAACTCAGCTGTTTAAGTGGGTAGCAAAACAACTTAATTCAAGATTATTTCATTTTTCCCTCATCTTTCAGAACTGTTTTAACTTCCCTTCTACTTCTCTCAAAAACAAACAAACAAACCCCAAAACAAAATAAAAAGACAGAAAAAAAGAGAAACAAGCTTTTGTCATTCTGAAACAATCAGATTAACCTACTTTTCCATCTCACTCCCACAAAAGAAAATACTTGGTGGTCAAAGTCCTGGCAACTGGCTTTCCAACATGGAAAAAGTAATGGTCCACATCTTTGTTACCCTATTCTTAGTCTTGTTCAGATGAAACTCCTGTAAATTCTGAGTGTCCACTATCCCCAGACCACCCCCTCTCTTTCCTTAGACCACAGTATCTCAATGTCAGCTCTCCCTAGACACATTATTCTTCTTTACCATCCATTCCCTTTTCAAAATTTCTGTTTCTCAACTCCTCTTCTTCCTCTTCTTCTCTTGGGCAAACTTATTTTGCTTCTTGAGAACTAACCTGCTTTTCCTTCCTTCCTTCCTCACTTCTCAATTTCTGAAGGACTTCTCTCCACTGCCTCTGCATCTTTTGATTTCTACTTCACAACCACTGCAGCGGGGTGCTTGCAGCAGGGTAGTCCAGACAGGGCTCAGTTCACCCCTATGAAAGGAGAGCACCGACCATTGTCCTCATAGTCCTCAGACCTTTCTGTCATCCGAGCTGTTCTCTCCAGGAACTAAGCACGCTTGAACTCCCAGAGGAGAGCAGCTGAATGCATAGAGGCAACAGCTCTTTACTGTTGCTTGCAGAGACACAAGCGTGGATTAAATTCATGCAAAAGCCTGAAACAACTTAAACGCTTTCTACCAACGCATGTTAAATAGGTGCTTATGTTTCACGCAGATCCCGATGTACCTAATTAATCCTAATTAAATCTGAGCTGTAAGGGCATCTAAATACACAAATATGCACGCAGACACCAGGAGCCTGGCTCTCACGGTGAAGTGCCGCTCGTCAGGCAGCTGGAGGGGACCCCATCCGCGCCCAGGTGTCCCTCGCCACCAGGCTCTTCCCCCGGCCGGCGAGGCATCCCCGGGACTCTCGGTGCCGCGATCTGCCGCGTGGCCCTGTAGGAATGGGGATCGGCGGGGGATTTTACGGAGTCCTTCAGCGCGTTAAAAACCTGCGTAGTGATGGGGGTGTCTCGCCAGCCCGAAACAGGCCGGGGAGCCGAGTGAGGGGAGAGCGGGCAGCACCACAGCCTCGCGTTTCCTCATGTGAAGGCGACACGAGGGAGGGGCAGGACACGGTTATCTCGCCGGGACAACCTTGGCGAGGGTCGGGACAAGTCTCAGGAAGATTAGCAGGGGTACAGCACAGCTCCTTCGGCAGAGCAGCAGTGTCCCGCCGCCTCCCCGCTCCAGCACCTCGGGCAAATAGACGGCTTTTCTTGCCTGCGGAAAACGAGACGTCTCGGAGAAGGCGAGGAGCGAGCGAAGCTGCGCTCAGGGGACTGAGGGAAGCAGGGAAGGAGGCGGGACCCCCAAGGTTTTATCCCCGCTGGACGCACACCGCCGTGCTCGCCCACAGCGAGTGGAGCCCGGCGGGCGCGTACCGGGCGAAGAGAGCCTCCCCACCGCAACCAGGGAAGGAGGACCAGGGCGGGCGAGGGGGACGGACGACGACGGGGGACCCTGCGTCAGTGCAGGGCCGTCCCCTTCCCCTCCCCGTGCGCTCGGCTCTGCCTCTCGCCAGTCTCCCACGCCTCCCGCGAGGTGCGGCCGCGCTACATAAACACGGCCGTGCCACCGGCGCCGGGGCTCTCTACTCCCAGCCCGACGGAGGAGCTCGTCCGGCAGCGGGTAGAGTAGCGGCCGCGGGGAGCGCAGCGGCAGCGCGGCCCCGGCGCCAGACGGGGCGGGAGGCTCCGGCGGGCAGCAGCGGAGAGCTGCGCGCTCCCCCGAGGGCGGCGGCC
>VZTZ01052339.1:0-40407 GCA_013400955.1 Drymodes brunneopygia
CTGCAGATTTGCTGAGGGTGCACCCCCATCCCTTCATCTGCATCATTAATGAAGATATCCTAAGATTTTTGCTTTAATACCTCCTGGTATTAAAGAGAATGAAAAAATTGACATTCAAAGTTGGGGTGGGTAGAGACAGTGGGAAGGCACCAATTGGTCATATAAAAAGAAAAAATACTTCAGAGAATAATCCTGTAAAAGACATCCAATATGACAAATGCACATCAAACAAAACAGAAAAAGGTTGGTTACTCTTGACTCATAGTCATACTTTTGAAATAATTGTTTTCTGCAAATAACTCCTCAATTTAATACTTGGTGTATCACTTAAAATGCATTTTGGAATTAGCTTCTTCAGTATCTTATCTATATTTACTCTTGTTTCACAAAACAAAGTAATATAAATAAAAATAAAAATCAGAGTAATGCAAATTCAGATTTATTCCACAGTTCAACACAGCAAATGCAGATTATGTTCAGAGTATGTTTTAAAACCAAAACAATAAGTGTCTTAGTTTTTTTGTCTTACCATTGCAAGTTCCCTCTGTAATTCTCTGCAGCTTTTTTCAGCATTCCCTAGTCTCGCAGAGAAGTCTATAATTACCTTCTTCTTTTCCTCAATCACTTCTTTCATTTGATTGTTTGAGGAGAAACACTCTCTTTCTAATCTGGAAAGTTTCAACATTAGGACATTTTTATCAAAAACACTTATGTCAAATATTCTACATTTTTTTAAAAGATAATCTATGGGTATCACATCATGTTAGCACATCATATGACTTAAGAAGATGCTTGCCTTGTTTTTTTTATGTCAAGACACATATATTTCTTTTAAGAAAATCTTTTCATTTATGGTTTTGTTTTTTCCATTACAAAGGCTTGTGTTAGACTTCCAGTCATAAATTAATTTCATCATTTGGAGTCTAGATTACATTTAATAAACAAAGTTATCGTGTTTTAGTTGACATATTAGTTCTATTCAGAAAGATATCGCATCTTGCATCATCAACATTGATTTCAAATAGAAAGCTTGCTCCTCAAGTTTCCATGTACCATACTATATTCTTACCCTGGTTCTGGCCAGAACAGGGTTAATTTTTGCAGTAGCCAGGAGTGGGCAGGGCTGGGACCCAGAGGTTATTCTATACCACTGCATGCCATTTTCTGGGGTCTGGGGAAGAGCTCCCTTGTGGGGAGCATGGTAGAGGGACTGGGTATGATTATGGGTTTCCACAGTGAGCACTCACAGGAGAATCAATAGCTTTTTTTTCCTTGTACACTCTGTCATTAGTATAGTTGCTGCTACAGTTTGTTGTCTTATTTCATCATTGTGTCCAGCAAACTGTGCTTATCTTATCCCATGATCTTTATTTTTTGTGACTCCAATTCTCCTCTCCAGCCTGTCACAGAAGGAGGAAGAAGAGGAAGGGGGAATGATTAAGCACCGCATGGTTTGGAGTGTTTCTGCAGGAACAGCAAATTGGGGAATACCATTCCTAAACCATGACAATTCTACTCAGAATGGCATGGTTACAATAGCAAACAATTCAAATTTTCAAACAGTTCTTGTACTACCTCTGTTCTCCTGTTATTCAGGAAAAGAAATATATGGAAAGTCTGGCATGGATAAAAAGGTGGATCCTGAGAAAACTACATGGCCAAACAACAGCAAATAGGAGACACAGCCAGGGACAGGAATCCAAGGAAAAATTCTGAAGGATTGCCTAAGTATACAGGGATGGAAAGGAGATGCCTCAGGAAAGGCATCTAGAATTAACATTCACAAAAGAAGACAAAGAAGAGAAAGGATTTTACCACTGTTATGGTAGGAAAGAAAGCATGAAAAGACTTCAACAAAAAACAGTGATTATATCAACAGCAAAGAGACAAGGTCACCATACTCTCTCTCTACCTTTTCTTCCTCAATCTTCCATGACCAGGTAGTCCCAAGCCTCTATGGTCAGTAAAAGGACACAAAAAGGAGAACAATTGCTAGCAACAGGTGAGGATTGAGTCTGAGAGAACCTTAGAGAACTCAACCCATCAGAATTGAAAAGGCCAGCACACCTACAGTCAAGGGTTCTGAAAAAGCTAGCCAATGTCAAAGTGACATTGCTCATTATCATCATGAACGTCACAAAAATTGGGGGAGGTCCCTGGAAGATGAAGAAAGGCAGATGTCACACTTTTATTTGGCAAAGGTCAAAAGGAGAAGCCAAGGAACTATAAACCACTGAGCTTCATTCAGCTCTGGAAGGTTAATAAGTAAATCCTCCTAGAACAATTTTCTGGGCTCATGAAGGAGGCAAAAGTGATTGGGAACACTCAGGGAGGATTTAACAAAGCTTAATCATGTCTGATCAATCCAGTTATATTCCATGATAATGGAATCAGGGCTGTGGACAAAAGGAGGGCAGGTAGATCAAATATAACTTAATTTTAGCAAGGATTCTAAAATCCCTTTCTCACACAAGTATTTTTATAGCTAAGTTACAACTTAAGTCTAGATATGTGAACTGAAACATTGATAAAAGTGTTTTGATGGTAAAGCCCAGATGGAAGTAGCTGGAGTAGGTGTAATACTGTAGAGGTCTGTATTAGATCTGTTTAATAGCTTTATCCATCACCTGGAATAAGCCAAGAGTGCAGCCTCACAAGATCAACAGCTAATAGTGAACCAGGTGTGGGTAGATCATGACACAATACAATTAATACACTCAACAGAAGGGCTGCCATTCTCTAGTCACAGAGAAAGAACATTCAGAGAATGAACCTTCTGAGGTTCAACAATGACATGTACAAAGACCTGAACTTAGGAAGCAAGACCACCCTAAAGTGATGTGACTCATAACTGGCTGGATAGAAGCTATGCTCAAAAAGGACGCTGCCACAAATCAGCAGCGTGGCATGTGAGTGGAGATAGCTAACAACATCCTGGGCTGTATCAATAACAGCATAGCCAGAACAAGGGACGTGATTAATCACCTTTTATTTGGCAGTCATTGCAACACATCTAGGATAACGACCACTTTTAACTACACGCATCCCTCACAAAATAGGAAATAAGTTGAAGTGGGCTAAGGAAATGGTCACCACCATGGTCAGCAGCTGAAATACATGTAAGAACTGAGGAACCTTGGTATGCTCAGGCTGAAGAAGAGATAAGTCCAAAGTGTATAACAGGCCTCCCAATATCTAAAAAGTTATCAAGGAAATGCAGTCGATCACTTCACAACAGTGTTTGGCTACAGGACAAGTACTGCATCCAAAGATTTTCAGACAAGGAGAAATGTTTTCCAGCTTTATGGAAAAGGTTGCCACAGAAGTTGTACCATCTCCATTCTCCATGTTTTCAAGATCTAGCTGGATGAAACTCTGAAAAGCCTGATCTCATATCTTATCTTGGTTTGAGCAGAAGGTTCGACTATAGATCTCCTGCAATTCCTTTCAACCTGAACTACTCTTTGATGTAGCTCTTGGCAGTAGAAACATCCAGGTGTTGCTCAACCCTTTGTTTCTTCTCCTATCACTTCTGTCTCCCTAGAACTAAAAGTAGTGCAAAGGGCTCAAAGTTCTTCCAATTTTGAAGCTTTTGAATCAATATTGTCACTTTCTGACTTTGGTTTATTTGTTATAGACTAATGTATCTTTTTAGCTGAAGGACTACTTCAGCAGTCTTCAAAAACCTATGTGCTTCTGCATCAGCCTGGCTGATTTTTTGCTGTAGCAGTAGATGTTTACTTCTTATTTTTCAAAACCTGCCTGTTTCAGTCCCCCAAAGCAGTTTCTACTCTCACAGCTTTCGGAAACACAGCAAAAGCGGTTCCAAATTATTCTATGTCATTCTCTTCAAGAAAAGTAAATTCACACAGAGACCCAAATCCCATGTTGCTTCCAATTTACATAGTGCTACTGGGTTCAGAGCTAATTAATAAATTATGCAACCCAGAAAACCCTGTTAACTTGGTCTTGGTTATTACAACTATGTTTTTTCTAAGAAAATAAAAAAATAAACAACCCAGAAAAGCCCATTTGCTTGGTTTCAGTTATGGCAACTACCTTTTTTTTTCTGAGAAAACAAATTCTTGCACCATTATATATCTTTCAACTTCAGAATTATATACCTGTATCAAGTCCAGCTAAAGAGATATACAAGTGTTCTAGCACAAGAAACAAAAGTTTGTAAGACTTTCATTTGGCTAAGGCTTAAAGACAAACTCATGCAACTCCACCAGAAAAAGAGAAAATATGTTTGGATGCCAAACTATGTCTTAAAAGAAAAAGCCAAGATCCTGACATTGTCTGAAGTCCAAGGACCAGACCCTTCAAAGGTAAGTAGATCAAAGGCTCTTGTATTCTCTCAGAAGGTGTCCGGTGTAAGCAATCACTGATATTCACCAATGTTACTGACACTTGTGTGCTTCAAAGAATAAAAAGGGCACAGGAAACAGATGAGGCAGTACCTGCCCCACCCCATGTAATTACCTCAAGGGAACTGAGTCCACCTCAGAAAAAGCTTGACCTTCGCTACCTGTCTTTATAGAGGAAATTCAGGTGTCTGGACTGACAAAATTGTGAGGATAGGCTGTGCATGTTTCTTCAAGATCTCTTAACAAAACCACCAATTTTGTTTTAACTGTCTTAACTTTCATGGAATGGTTTGCATTCTGTGAAGTCACAGAAGACAATTTGCTTTCAAAAACTAGCTGGCAGAAGCTGCTAGAAGTAATTGCCTGAATCAACACATGATTGCAAGCAGTGAAAATACTGTTTGGATATTAGACAATATTTATTCTCATATTCAATTAACACACAGAACAGATGCCTCAAGTAGGCATACATTCTGTTTTATACCAAAAAAAATCTCTAGGATAGGGCAAATTCCTTCCCTGAAGAAGAAACACTGAACATGAGTGTCCTATTTAGAGCAAAAAGGAAAGTCTTTTTAAGGTTCATCTCGCATGAACAGAGAAGCATTTACTTCTCTGTAAGCATTATTACTGAAATTCCTAAGGCAAATGGTACCATATCTGTAAAAACTGTATTTCATAGCCTTAAGTACAAAAAATAAACTTATTCAGGTATTTCCTGCAGTAATTCTGAACAACGAAATACACTCTCAAAAATCTCTTATTTTTCTTTTTTGACAATAACATTTTAATTTAGTTACTTCAATTTTTCAAAGATGTAAGTTTTGTGGATCAAAAATATCCTAGACACAAACCACTTCAATTCTCAAAGAAATCTTTTTGTACATCGAGATAAAATATTCTCACAAGGAAAAAAACATTATTGAATGCACAATACAATTCAATATCTAAGCATTACCCTTATGTTGGTCCAAATAATCAAATACAGAAAAATATCTTTAAGAGTTTCTCAGAGGCTTAACTGAAAAGTTACTAATTATAGATGTTCATGTTTTTACCCAAATTTACTAATCTAAAAATTTAAAAACAGATCTTCTGGTAAAACTTGTAAAATTCTAATGGTCTGGATAACACCTAAACAGATGTTTAAGTTACATTAAAAATGCTGCTAATTAGCTAATATTTTATTATCATCTATTGATTCCCAGAACATATTGATACTAACAGCTCCCTGACTGATTACAGAAAGCCATATTATGGCAGCCACATTGACAAGACAGGATAGTTTTTCTAGACTGAAAACTACTATGGATTAACAAGCATTAGTCAAAAAAAAAAAAAAACTAAACTAAAAAGCCCCATATTCTACTGAGAATGATGAATTTTTTCTAGTCTAACCTCAATACAAAGACGAACTTTGGAATATTAGGTCTTGGAACAAGTGAAGTAATGGTTCAAGAACAAATACTGGAAGAACACTAGTTCAAGAAAACTTTTGTAACATTAATTTCTTCATATTTTCTGGACTCCTCAAATATGAGAACCTACCAGAGGGAAAAGAAAAAGTCCACTACAGCAAATTAAAAACTATGAAAACCAAACCAAGATGGAAAAAAAAAGCTGTAGTCCAAATGCTCTGTAAGAATAAAAAGTTACATACAAGAAAAACTTAGTACAAAGTAGCATGTTATGTCAAACTACTGATCAAACAATCATTCCTCAGAAAAGGCTGGTTTGAACACAAAGGAGCTTTTCTAAAACAAAACAATAAAACTGGAATAAAATGTCAAATAAATGGTCCAGGCCTTCTCCAGTTCAAGGAAAGGTAAAGCACTTAGTATCAGTTTAGTGTCATGTGTTTACTGACAGTGAACCCATGTTCACAGCAAAAACAACCAGACAGGATGAAACTACAGTTTAATTAACTGATGAACTGTAGAGAACTTGAACTGTAGAGAATCTTGAAATATACTTACTCAGTTTCACAGCTGTGAAGACTGCAGTCTTCCTGAAGAATCATTTTAGATTACTATCATAATGTATTTCACCAATTTTTAACATAAAAGTTATATCTCTTTCTTTGAGAAAAATTTTTTTACTTTTTAATGTGACTCTGGTTTACCTAAATGTTCATCAGGCTTCTTTTGACTGTTTTTTTAATCAAGAGCTCTAAGATATTTATAATACAGCACAAGTTTCAACTATATTACTAAAAACATCTCTGTAAGAAAGAATATAGAACACTTAGGCCACAAAATTCCTTTTTGTAGGGAAACCAGGTTTTTTTTCCCCTCTACTGCTTGTAAGTGACCACAAATACTTTTATGTACAGACCCCCATAATCCTAGACTGAGAGATGCAAACTCTGGCTTTTCCAATCCATTCTATTACCTTGAGTCTCTCCCCACAACCTCACTGTGTGCCACCCACTTTATGTCTTCTTAAACACCCTCTTTCCCTAAATTTCACAAACTACTATCCTTTATTTCATCCAGTCCTCAGTTCTCTGTCTTCCAACACCATTCTTCTTCCTGACATTTTCTCACCCCAATATAAACACCATTCAGCCTGGGAAGAAGACTCAGTACAGAGTATCCTATATCTGCCCAGGTAATATAGCAAAACCTTTCTTTCAAAAAACATCTGTTACCACGGACATAGCAGATTGTGCTGAGCAGGAAAGGAAACCCAGGTAATTTCATCTGCTCCCATACACTTTATCCCTTCTTCTATTTTCATTAGCTAGTTAACACTTTGCACAATCATTCAAAATCTGAAAATGAAGATTCGCCACTATAAATGATAGACACCTCTTCAACAGGAGTATTAAAGATTGATCTAGCTCACTGAAGTGAAAAATAATATTTTCATAATAATGTAAGCGCATACAGAAGAAAAGAATCCGTTCTAACCCTGCCATGTGTACTTTCCTACACTCCTCCCAAACACACAGGAGACAGGACCCTGTCATAACTATCGTTTCCAACATTTTTGTTTTGGCAAATAATCAGTTATTTTCTTTATCCACCCATATGGTACTGATATGGACCTGTTATTAATGGAACACCAGGTTCTGAACTTCAGGATGGTTTGGGAAATTGCATCAGATTTAGTTGTTTTATACTGAAGGAAAACGATATAAATGTAAACTGCAAGTGGTAATCAAGCTGCCATTTTACAATGAATTTAAAGAGAAACTTACACATTGAGTTTTTCCAGGTTCTCTCGGGCATTGCGTTTTTCTCTCTCATATGCATTTTCTAACCCTTTGAACTCTTTCTTGATCATTTCTAAATCTGAAAGAGCTTCTTCTCGTCTGTTCTTTTCCACATTCACAGCTTCTTCAAGTTCTCGAATTCTTAACTACACCAAGTGATAAAAAAGCAATTAAAGCAAGTTAGGAAACACTAACATGATCTTTAATGCTGTTCTATGGTCTGTTCTGCTTTACAGTAGAGTATATTCTATTAATTCGGTATAAAAGCATATACACGTGTAAAAACATTGAACACATGTCAAAAAGTATGAATAAAGCTTAAACCAGAGGCAAATAGATATGATGATGAAAAGTACCTTCTGTTCTCATTTGGAGGTGTCTAGAGGTGTCTGAACATTTTCAGTTCTTAGTAATACTGAAGCTTTCCAGGGAAATTCTAGGTTTTAAAGACTCATGAAGTGTGGGACTAACAACAAAGGATACACTTCCTCTCAGAACAAAGCACACTTCTAGATTGTTCATGTATACAAAGAAAGATACTTTATCAGTTATTCACCCATAAAACTGAAGTCTCTAAGTTTAAGGAAAGTTATTCTCTCAGCTCCTTTGTATGTTGCAGAAATAGAGAGGAAATTAGGCAAACTAAATATTTTATACTAGTTTAATTACCACTTTTAAAATGTAAGTGCCTGCACACACAGAAGATCATGAAAATAAGAAAATAACTGACTGAAGAACGGCAATGCTTATTTTTGTTACTCAGAAAATAGGGAAAAAAAGATAACAAATTCCCCCTTTTTTGCATTTTTTTTTGAAAGTCCAGTAAGTTTGTTAACTAATATGATATTACTAAGCAATCACCATTTAGTTTTTTCAAACCTTTTTTTAATAAACCGTAATTATTTTACTGAGTCCAACACTGTGTGACACAGTTTAAGAACACAAAAATTTCATGTTCAAGTATATATACTAGATTTATTCATATAATCAATCTTTACTGGTAAGTGCAAGTATCAACTTTGGAGCTGAAATGTACTCCGAGAAATTATGTTTGAAACTGCAGTTTCAGGATGCATTATGCTCTCACTCCTAGAGAAGCTGGATGTATGCACTGTGTTTCCAAATTGCCCTTAGTGGCCATTCAGAAGATACAGGGCAGGATATTTAAACAGTAGTATACTGCTTAACTATTGTGAAACATTTCCTTTTCCCCAACTGTTTAAATGTTAGTGGGAATTCTCAAACTTACAAATGCGACATTTTATTATTTATTTTAATAATTTGAAGTTCCCCAAAAAGCAGCTATTCTTCTATTCTGTCCTTTTATATTAGTTTTTATGATTTTGACACTTCCTGTAATAAATCTGTTTAGTTTTCACTGGAGCAAGTGTTTTTCACATTTTTGAAGCATTGTACCTTCTTAACTTCCTCAACTGTTTTACCAGAAACTTCTATGAAATATTTAACAAAAAGTTTACCTGGATGATCTCTGAAGTGAAATTGGATGCTAAATGTGCTGCTCTCTCTGCTTCAATGTTTTCTTCCAGTTTCTTTGTTCTCACTGCAGCTGCCTAAAAGTACATTTTGAGGATATTTAAGTTCAGAGAGACGATAATATGATACCAAGTTTATTCAACTCATAAAGTATATTAGGACTCCATACACCAGCCTTATGTATCTGAACTACTTTGGAACTGTGACAACTCACACCAAGAAACACATATAAAAACAATTTTTATATATACAGACTATTAAATTAATATTTTCTACTTAGTAATGTAAATTGATGTTGCACTATGTTCTTGCTGCATTTTTTATAATCAGCTAGTGTCAGAAAGCAAAAAAAACCAAGTTAAATATTCTACCTATTGCCCCATTATTTGCTCACTTGAGGCAACATAACCATACTCTGTATGTTCTAAAATACCTTGAGGTATCAATAGAGCATCTATAACTTCATAAATGAGACATGATGCACAGAGAAGATTCTGAAAATTTATCTGCTTAATGTTCTTAATTTTTAAAAAATAACAAATACTGTCACTGTACTTTCATATTGCTAAGATTATTCTCATAATTAAGAATGTCTTCAAAAAGGGTAAGAAGGACCCAGGAACTAGGCCAGTCAGGCCTCACCTCAATTCCTGGAAAGGTGATAGAGTGCCTCCTTCTGGATACCATGTCTATCAACATGGATAACAAGAAAGTGATCAGCGAAGTCAGCATGGATTCAGCAAAGGGAAATCATGCTCAGACAATCTGTTGCCTTCTATGATGGGACAATTACCTGGATGGATGAGGGAAAAGCAGTGGATATTGTTCTACATGGACTTCAGCAAGGCTTTTGACACTGTCCCCCACAACAACAACCTGATAGGCAAACTCAGGAAGTGTGGCCTGGATGAGAGAAGAGTGAGGTGGACTGAGAAGTGTGTGAATGGCAGATCCCAGAGGATTGTTACCAGTGGCACAGGGTCTGGTTGGAGGCCTGTCAATAGCAGCGATCTCCCAGCTTCAATAGTGGGCCTGGTATTGTTTAATTTCTCCATCAGTGACTCTGATGAAGGGGCAGGTGCCTCCTCAGCAAGTTCATTGATGACACAGAGCTGGCAGCAGAGGCCAATAGCCCAGAGGGCCGTGCAGCCCTTCAGAAGGGCCTCGACAGGGTGGAGAGATGGGCAGAGAAGAACTGTCTGAAATTCAACAAAGGCAAATGCAGGGTCCTGCACCTGGGGAGGAATAACCCCTGCCACCAGCACAGGCTGGGGGCTGATCTGCTGGAAAGCGGCTCTGAGGAGAAGGACCAAGGAGTCTTGGTGGACAAGAAGCTGTCCATGAGCCAGCAGTGTGTCCTGGTGGNACTTCCAACTTGACCCGTTCTGTGACTCTGTGAAAAATAGCTTGATTAAGACACTTTATATTCTCTAGATATTATTCCTTCCAAACATCAGCTCCTAATCCCCTTTGCCCTTAATAGAGAATTAGCAAACTATGTCCCACTTCAGTTTGGAAGGGCTTATTAGCATTCTCCCACTGGTGAACATTTGTTAACAGGATAATTTTACTCAAAAATACTGCAAGCCTATTAAAAATCAATAATAAATACAAGTGATGTGGATTTCACTTCTTTTTTAAAACCTTTTAAAAGTCTGTCTGAAAATAATTCTATTTTAAGTTTTACAGAAGACAAAGGAAACAGTGAGGAAGGTATCTATTACAACATTTAGAGTGGAAAATGTAATTAAAAAAAATTAAATGAAGAAATGGAAACTTCACTGAGAATATTTCACTGCATACCCTAAATAGCAAAAACACTTTTCTGTCTTTGGCTGGCTTGGTCAAACACTGAAATGAAAATGAAAAAAGTGATTCTGCGAGTAAAGTTTTCAGGCACAACATACTAATTCACAAGCTCTGTACTGAATTTGACTTCTAAGACTTATTTTATTTCCTGAGCACCCATCCAAAGTAGAACTATGCCTTCATCTCAGCCTCATTACAGCTGAATCCAGAGATACCAAACAATTAACTTATCCTCTCAAATGGAAGTCCCTAAACTGTTAGATTTTTTCAGTCTCAAGATGAAAAATCAAAACTGAAATAACAAATAATAGCTTGAATGATGGCATCTGCAAAAATTAAAAATTGGAGCAACAAGGTTTTCCCAAGCAGAACATACAAGTATCAGTTCTTGGTATAGTTCTTTAAAAGAAGAGTCTGTCTTCTTGAGCTAACATGATGGACACTAAATGCAAGGACAAGCCATGCGGTCCAAAGGAAACACAAACTCCCAGAAACAGAGAAATCTCAGTCCTAAGAAAATCCTGGAATAGTAAGTGAAGAAGGCAGGAGCAGGCAGATATCTGTAAAACTGCCAATATATCACTTTTGATGCCTGAAGTAGGAGCAATTCCACTTAAACAGTAGGACTTGTAGATGTTGCCTTTGCTTGCATTGCCACAAGTCACTAAAGAACTAACTTGTAGAATTAGCATGTCTATTAAAAAAAAAAAGCACTAGCAAAAATTTGCATTTCAGCCACAGACATCTCTGATGAACTCTGGAACAGAAGAAACAGCTTCTTTTTACAATCAGGACAGTGCATCTCGCCTACTTGAAAAGAGTTATGAATGCTCTTCATGACCAAAGAAGAGCCGGATGTACCCCGCAGGTATCCAATGTAAAGCATTCAAATAGATTCAAGACAGTATACACAGAAAAACGGTATTAGAAATCAAACTTTGACACATAAGCACCATCTTACAAATCATATCCCTATATAAAGGCATGAGAAAAGTGACTTTTTCAAAAGTGGTGTTTCTTCCTAAAGTTAAATACATCAATGCCCTACTCTTGCTTTTGAAATTCCTCTCCTTCTAGAGTTTGATTCTTTAAAGCTTTGCCTCAGTACTTTGTTAAAATTTTGATTTTTACAATCTTGTTTAAATTAGTTCACTGTAACTCCAAAAAACAAAGAGCCAGGGAGAGAAACAAATCTTTTCATTCGAGGTAAGTCACTCTCAGAGATCTGACAGAACTACCACTGATTTTTTGAATTATTAGAAGCCAGAGATGAAGAGTAAACTGTGTTCTTTCCAAAAGTCTCAGAAGATTACTCAGGCAAACCTTAATCTTATTTTACCAGTCTATATACTATACCCAGAAGATCAGATGTTTAAAAGAGCTTGCAGAAAAACTACATATATGAATTGACGAAGTCATGTAGATGCTGACTGTGGAGCAAGGAATATTCTTTTTTGTCTGCTCTATGACTACCTTGCTGAAGCTTGTGGTTCACCATACCTCTCGAAAATTTAAACCAAGTCAGATGCCAGCAAATCATTGCAAAATTAGCCAGAAAAAAACCCAAACTTCACGAGATATATCTAACCAGCCACTACCACTTAAGCATGGCTAATCAATACAGCATTAATAGAAAGAAATTCAGATTTGCTCAGACTGCTCTAAGGAAAAGAACCTTGATATTTCAGTCTATCAAACTGCACATCAGCCATAGAACATGCACCTGTATTCGAAGTTGAGTCTGAAGACTCAGTTTGGAAGAACACAGCTGCAACAAAATGCCATATAGAAAATCTATTCTATTTTGCTGATAAAGGTTCAAACAGGCTCTACTGATAGTTTTATGCACTTCCCTTCACAGTGAGAAGCTGCATACTCCACCAGTGAGAACAATCTATTACACATTCTGTGAGAAGAAGAAAAATGTCAGGGATGAATCTAACCTGTAAATCCATGGTAAAAGTTCCAAAAAGATAAACAGCGAGGGGTTTTGTTTTCCTGTCTGACAAACAGAAAGACACTGCCATCAGAATTACAGGCAGACTTCTTTGAATCAAATGAAAGGTGAGAATCAGTATTCTTACTGAATCACATGTACGAAAATTTTACACAATGCCTGCCTAGAAAAAAAAAGTTGTGTGAAAACCATCTAGAGCAAGCTTGCAGCCCACAGATATCCAGATCATAGGCTTGTATCTGGGAGTCAAATGGGAATACATTCTGGTTTAACATGGAAAGCTTCTTGTCAGATCCAAATCCATCTCAAAGATGGACCAAAAAGCAAGTTCTCCACTCATTATAAAGTGTTTGCTCATCCAACATTGAAAATATTGGTTATTCAAAAAGATTCAGTCACTTGTTACTTTCATGTGCACATAACAAGAAATATGGAGGTAGACATCTTACTAAAGATAGCAGACACAAAGTCATGGAATTTCTGAAGTTTTCTTAGATATTCAAGCTGATTGATTTCAGCCCTAATTTAAAGAACAGCGATGTCTGGGATCAGTTTCCATGATAGCACAGACAGAATTCTGACTTTTGAGAAACAGTAAGTAAAAGCAACTAAGAAAAATTCAGTGGCAGCATTTAAACTTGTGGGCAAACATGCTTTATGTTTAATCTCTTAAGGTTCACTTTTTTCAGTGCCCCATTGCATATCAATGCTAATGCGGTTTCTAGGAGACATTTTCCACATGCTTACAATTTGCAATACCATTTTCCAAACTGTCCTTTGTGGCTTCCACTTTTTTGTCCCTCACACTTGCTTGAAGTACTGCAATGTTTGTGAGTACTGGTGTACTCCATACTGAAAGCCTTAATTTAGTATCCTACATGACACATTGTGCAATACCACATTTGCTGTTTGACATTTACATTTAAAAAAATACCCTTTATCAGAAAAGCAACTAAGAAAACAGTAGGGGGAAAAAAAAGAGAAAGATACATTTGCAACACTTACTAAGCTTAGATACAGTATTGGAAGTAATTTTTCACTTTTCTGCTTCTATTTAAACCCCTTCTGCAAGATGTTTCAGTTATCAGGATACTTACACTTACCCAAGGCTTAGGTCCAACCACTATGTGAAATGCTCAGCCAAGACAGTTTTAAGTGGACACACATGTATCTCATATCTGGATCACCATTCAACCATTTGGTTAGTGTGTTTCCATATTCAGACTCAGATCTGTTTCCTACTTAAAAGCATTTCCCTATGGCTCACAGCTCAAACCCGGGGGTCTAAGCACTGCTATGGGAGATGAGCTGACCACTTCCACCTAGTGTTAGGAACGCTGATGCCTCTTGATCATGGTAAGGTGGAGCCATCTCCTGTCCAGAAAACAAACAACCTTTTAGTAACTATAAAGTTACTTAAATACAAACAATTCCTAACCACTGAAGTAAATGTTCTTTCAGCCTGACAATGTGGCTAACCCAGGCTATACACATTTCCTGTACTTAAAGTCTAGAGAAACATGTGCCAGTGATGGAGTAGCCATGCTTGACCTGCATGACACTGGATAAACAATTACACTAGCATGGGAGCTACAAGATAAGCCGTTTGCTTTACTTTAGGTTAAAGAAAGGGTAAAAACAACTAGGACTGCTAAATTGATATAGTTTGTTTGCCTTTGGATAAATTCCAAGTCCATTCCAATCTGCTACTGAGTTGCAGCTGGAGAAGCCATCTGAATTGCACTCCCTTTCTAAAGTCCCTTGTGGGGGAATGATGTCTCTTTTCGTTCTCATGCTCGGTAGATAGAAAAGACCTTAATAATACCTGAACCAATACTGTTACTCTGTACATGCACATAGACTAGAGTTGTGAGTTGTTGCCAGCTCCTCATGAGGGCTACTTAAAACACTATTGAAACAACCTTGGTCTGAAAGTAAAGACTAACCAGTCTTCAAACTGCACTTCAATAATATCGTGACACATGAGATTATGAAGAGGAAGCTCCTCTCTGAAAGGAAGTCCATTAGCATAGAATCATAGAATATTTTGTGTGCAAAGGAACATTAAAGATCACCCTCCACTTATCCACCTCACTCAAAGCCCCATCCAACTTGGACTTGAACCCTGCCAGGGATGGGGCATCTACAACTTCTATGGGCAACTAGTTCCAGTGCTTCACCACCCTCACAGCAGAGAAATTCTTCATAATATCTAACTGAACTTACTCTCAGTCTAAAGCCGTTCCCCCTTGTTCTATCACTACATGACCTTGTAAAAAGTCTTTCTACAGCTTTTTTGTAGGCTCCTTTTGGTACTGGAAGGCTGCTATAAGGTGTCCCCAGAGCCTTCTCTCCTCCAGGCTGAACAGTCCCAACTCTCTCAAGTGATCTTTATTGGACAGGTGCTCCAGTCCCGTGATCATCTTTGTGGCTCTCTCTCCTATGAACTCGCTCCAACAGGTCCATGTGGTTCTTAAGTGGGGGACCCCAGAGCTGATGCAGCACTGCAGGTGGTCTCACCAGAGCAGAGCAGAGGGGCAGAATCCCCTCCCTCATCCTGCTGGCCACGCTGCTTTGGATGCAGCCCAGGATGCAGATGGGTCTCTGGGCTGCCAGTGCACATTGCTGCGTCCTGTCCAGCCTCTCATCCGCACCAGCACCCCCCGGTCTTTCCTCACAGGGCTCTCACTCCTTTCTCTGCCCAGCCTGTATTTGTGCTTGCGATTTCCCTGAGCCAGGTGCAGGACCCTGTACTTGGCCTTGCTGAACTTCAAGAGGTTTGCACAGACCCACCTCTCAAGCCTGTCAAGGTCCCCTTGAATGGCATCCATGCTGTCCAGCATGTCAAATGCCTCACACAGCTCCATGTTGCCAGTAAACTTGCTGTGGGTGCACTTGATCCCACTGACCATGCCACTGGAAAAGATGTGACAAAGTCTGGTCCCAGTATCAACCCCTGCCTGATGACTGCTCTCCACTTGGACATCAAGCCATCAACCACCTCTGAGGGCAACCATCCAGCCAATTCCTTATGTGCCAAGTGTTGCAGTCATCCAGTCCATGTCTTTTCATTTTAGAGACAAGGACACTGTCAAATGCTATGCAGAAGTCATTATGTCAGTGAGTTTGTACTCAAGAAATATAACTTTGGAGCCACCATAGAGTTCCTATTACAAAACCTGCAGTGCTTAGAATCCTCTAAGTATATGGTACTACACATTTTTATTTAGAGAAAGTGCATCTCTTTAGATATATACATATATACATGTATAAGTATACTACATACTAAGCAGGTAGTAACTAATATATAACAGTCACGGCAGGCAGAATTCCTAGATGACAGTTCTGCATTGTGGAGACACTAGAAAGCAGATGATTAAGTAGGGGTAAGCTGTCAAGAAGTGTGTAGTCATAGAAGACAAAGAGTTTAACAGTCAACAGACTGAGGAATATGTCCTTTATTGTACTGCTTGGAGCTTTTGTAAGTCTTTCTGATGAGAACCATAACTTAACAATGCAGTTCATAAAGAGAAAAAAACCCAGAACGTATGTTTGCAGATTTGGGAGGGGTTAGTTTTGTTTTCAGTTGAGATCTAAATTTCATGTTTCACTAACTTAGATTGAGAAATAAGCCCACAGCCTTCAAGTATTGCACATACAAATACCTCATACAAATACAGATATTAACCATTCCCCAAGTCCTCTTTGCAGTCATCTCCCCACCACAGCCGCATTACCAAGATAATACAAGCATACATGTTCAGCACCACATGTCAATATACATAAAGGCAAGGGAAGTAGAAAAAGCAATGTGAAAGCTAGGGGAATAGTCTTTGAATGGAACCTAGAAGTATCAGAAATATGACAATATAATCAATCTCAGAAATTAAACAGATCAAGTTATGGAATGTTTTTCAGGCCTCATAAGAAAGATTAAGAAAATTTGAGAGACCTTGAGCTTCAGCTTACTAAGAGTTGGCAGCCTCAAACACATTAAATATTTTACAGGAACAAGGCAAAGAGCTTGAATTTTATAAACTAATATTTTTGTTTCTTTTGGTAAAATCCATATTCTCATTGCAAAACCACTTTCCCACCCATCTTTTTGGCTGGATACATCACAAGAAACACCTTTTTTATATGACAAGTTTTCTGTATTTCCCAAGAATTCCCATTAGCAATTGAGCTATAGGATAAAATAAAAGACACTGGTTCTGGAAAACTGATTATCATAAATAGTAGTATCTTGATGAGTCCAATAGCAATAGATAAATAATTTATTTGGCTACTGATTCTCAGGGTAAAGAGGCAGAATGTTATCTGAGGTTCTCAATCTCAATTTTTCTGCCACAATGTTTTCTACTCCAGAAGCACTCCAAGTCCATGCAACATATTGGTATCACTGCAAACTGGAAGGTAGCAGGTTAGACAGTGCAGCAACAGCTATCTTACAACTGAAAAGTCCACAGAATCTCACTATTATATCTTTCTCTTAATTTCTAACTCTGGAAACTAGGAATTTCCTCTTTTTGACCATTATCAGAGAAATCACTGAAGGATAAAACCAGACTAATATTTGAAGAACAAAAAGAAGACAAAAAAAAACAAAATGGGGGGCAGGTAGGCTTTTTGAACATTTCTTTCATTATAATAGTCTGTTGGATATAATTCTTCATACAAGTGTCAGTGTACTAAAAGAAAAAATTCTACATTTAACATTTCCTTCCATTACCAAACCCAAAGTATTTTCCCATGGATTTCTCCCTTATGTCCAGCAGAGGGTAGCAAAAGAACAGATTTGTGAACTCCAGCGAATGTTCATCTCCATTGCTTTTCGAGAAGTAGCATATAATAAAATATTTTAAGATTGGGGTTTAAGTAGAATTACACTACTCCTCACACAATTACCTTAAGAAGTTTCTTCTCATCATCAAGAACTTAAGTACACATTTGCTAACCAAGAGATCATTAACATGAGGTACTCAGCATGGAAATTGAAGATATGTATCCTTTATCCATCAACTTCAATCCATAAGCTAAAAATTCTATGAAGAGAGATAAAAAAATACAGACCTATTTCATGAAAAAATGTAGACCATTCTGTCTGGGTGTACCACTTTAAGGCTTCTATATCTGAACAGAAATTCAGCTTGGATATTGATATCATGACACACTTAGTGAATGAAGGAAGTTGTGGATGTTATATATCTAGTCTTTAATAAAGGCTTTGACACCATTTTCTACCATGTATTCCTGGAGAAACTTACTGCTTATGATGTGAACAGGTACACTGTTTTCTAGGTAAAGAACTGGCTGGATGGCCAGGCCCAGAGTGTGGTGGGAATGGAGGTACATCCAGCTGGTGGTTGGTCACCAGTGAGGCTCCCCAGGGCTGAGTATTGGGGCCAGTCTGGTTTACTATCTTTATTGGTGATCTAGATGAAGGCATTGAATGCACCTGCACTTGCAGATGACACCAAGCTGGGCGGAAGTGTTGATCTGCTGTAGGGTAGGAAGGCTCTGCAGAGGGAGCTGGAATGGCTGGAGAGATGGGCCAAGACCAGTGCCACGACATTCAACAAGGCCAAGCACTGGGTCCTGCACTTTGGCCATGACAACCCCAGCCAGTGCTACAGTCTGGGGGCAGAGTGGCTGGAAAGTGACCCAGCAGAAAAGGATCTGAGGGTGTAGCTGCCGTGGAGGTTTCCTTGGAAACCTCCGGGGGAGAGGGCACAGAAGAAGAAAAAGATAACTGGTGGAGGCCCTCCAAGGGAGCCAAGCTCCCCCAGGAGAGTGAAATCACCATGGTCTAACCCAGGAAATTCCAGAGTAGCCATCTGGAGTGTCCATCATTTCCTCCCTCCCCCCAAGNACTGGTGAGGCCACACCTCCAATTCTTTATTCAATTCTGGGGTTCTCAGTTCAGGAAGATCATTGAGGTGCTGGAGCCTGTCCAGAGAAGGGCAATGAAGCTGGTGAAGGGTCTGGAGCATGAGTTCTGTAAGGAGCGGCTGAGGGAGCTGGGGGCGTTTAGCCGGGAGTGAAGGAGGCTCAGGAGAGACCTTATCAGTCTCCACAACTGTCTGAAAGGAGGCTGTAGCCAGGTGAGCGTCAGTCTCTTTCCCCAGGTAACAAGTGACAGAATGAGAGGAAATGGCCTCAACTTGTAACAGCGGAAGTTTAGATTGGATATGAGGAAAAAATTCCTCATGGCAGGGTTGCAAAGCATAGGAGGAGGCTGCCCAGGGAAGAGGTAGAATCACCATGTACAAGGTTACTGTAGGCCCTTTCAGATAATTACACACATGAAATTTACTTCTAAGATGGTAGAGTGAGATGCAAGCTGACAACAGGAATGTATTGAAGTCTAACCTAGTTTGGTTTTTCAATTCAAAGACTTGTGCTAATTTTCTTTAACTTCCAAATGCAAGAGGTTTCATCACATACTTTTCCCTAATCACTGCTTAAACAGCTATCTTTAACAATAAGTACCACAAGACTCATTTTTCTGTAAACTGGATATGTTTTCCTACATTATTAAGATATTCAGAAAGTTAAAATAGTTTAACAAAAATTAAGAAGCTAAAAAAATATTTTGTCTGACTGTGGTTAGTAGGTAGCACTGGTAAGACCATCGTTAGGGTATAGCAATTCTACATTTCCAAGGAACTGCATCCTTTCTTTTCAAATTTACAGGTGGTGGGTATATTCAATCAAAATATTTAGAAAGATAAATGATTGGCTGCCTTGCTCCTCCTCCTTTCAGCTCATGACTTCTCTGTTACTACACAAAAAGCCACGAAATCACAAGAAAAATCCTTATGCAAGTACTGGGAAGCAAAATTCTGTGTTTTTTGAAAGGGTTATTGGAACCTCACAGTATGCAACACTTTCCAACTGAAGGCAATTCCACCTAGGCCAATAAGTGCAGCTCAAAATACATGACAATAGATTTCCTGTAGAATTCTTTGAGGGCACAAAGGTCTACCTTGTTGGTCAATAAGTCAGTGTTTTTAGTTGACGAGCTTTGATCTTCCCTGTAGGAATTTTCTTTTCTGCTTCATCTTTAATGCAGGACTCTACCTACCTAAAAATCAATGCTTAAAACATTTATTTTGCCTTTAAGAGAAAAACAACAGAAAAAAAAAACCACAGCTGAAAACGATGTCACTTGTTCCTTTAAGGTTTCACAATATTGTAAAAGTGACAGACCTTTTAAATTCATTGCAGAAAATATTTAAAGATGCCGTTGGTAGAAAACATACATCAGGACAAAGAAGTGTCCACTCACTATGCTTTTCTGCAATGACAAATGTTCTACCAAGAAAGTCTTGGTCCAGACTGTATGTACAGATAACGTAACTACTACAAAGCCTATCAGCGGACACAAAAAAATATTGAAACTAGCTGAAACCAGGATGAAACTAGCTGTTTAGTGTAAAGAGCATATTTACAAGATACTAATCTCAAAGACTAGAGACTTCTCAACCATGGGTGTCACTCAACAGACAGGAAAACTAAACGTGTAATAACTAATTCTAGACAGGAAGAGGCTGCTGTAAGACCACTGTGATCTTCCAATATTCTACTCCATCACCTAGCACAACATCTGGCAATTTTTGCAGCTCCAGCAGATTCTCCACCAGAAATCCCATAAACCAAAAATATAAGAAGATAGACAAATTAGGACATTTAAATTTCCTAAAGTAAAGTTAGCCTTGTTTTCACACTTACAAAAACCTTTTCCTATCTGCTGTTTAAACACAAGTCTCAAGCCAGGCTCACAATAGAAGTGGCATTCACCTGTTCAGCCTGTTCTGCAAAACAGATGTTCAATATTTTATTCATCAAGTACATAGAATTCCAGCCTAACTGGAAGGTGCCATCCCTCAAAAACGGAATTGCTCAGTGTCAGTGCTTGTTGACACTAATAGCAATAGTCAAAAAAGCTTACTTCAAGTTCCTTTTTAAGTCTCTTCTCTCGTTCAGTGCTGCATTTAAGTTCATTGGCCTGGTATCTCAGCACCTTGTTACAGCCACTGTGTTCCACCTCCAGATCTCGCAATTTTTTGCGTATATTTTGCAGCTCATTATTCAGCTCCTAGAAAAAAATAAGGCATT
Organism: Drymodes brunneopygia; assembly: GCA_013400955.1. NCBI lineage: Eukaryota > Metazoa > Chordata > Aves > Passeriformes > Petroicidae > Drymodes > Drymodes brunneopygia. Next base: position 20,969 of record VZTZ01052339.1, read on the forward strand.
AAGAGTTACTTTTGCTAAGATAAAGTATTATTGGAAGAGGAAAGACTGCATCAGAACAGATTATTAAAATCTAATACGTTGGCAGATGTCAACCATTTACCCAACAAAAGACATGCTCTTCATTCACCACCAGGTAATATGTGTTGGCTCACAACTCACTATGATCATCTCCTGCAGTAGTAGTAAAATCAGAGCCAATTCTCCATAGGAAATCTTTCTCTAAAGAAGTATAAGGCTACTCCTCCAATCTATTCTCTCTTGTAGCAATAGCAACGGTAGAGAGGGAAACAGTTAAGTGCATTTGATGAAATGATACATAGACAAAAGTTTTACTTTGTTATTATTTTAAGTGCTAGAACTTCAAATTCAAATAGATACTCGTTGAAAGTGACTCACATAGACTAAATATTCTTACTTTCTACCTTTCTGAGGACTTTTCTGTCTAGAAACTGAATTTAAAAATTAGCTACACGAACTATGAAATTCTTGGAAAGATAAAATAATTAAGCTGTTCCCCACCATAATTTCTGCTTTTGGAAGCTGAATCAAGCTACAGGTCAGTGTAATTACTAGAACTATTGAACTCAGCAGCTCTGTGGAGTCACTTCTACAAAATCCTCATTCATACCACACCAGAAACAGAGGAAAGTAGCCAAATAATGAGCCCCCAGTAGCCTAGTGCATATTTAAGCTGGAGATTCCAGAAGCCTCAAAAAAGAATAGCTTTGGTCTAGTGGACAGGAGTAAGCTTTTCCATAACTAGCATCAGAAACAAGCCACAAATCCAGTGACTTAGCTGGAGGACCTTTGGAGAGCCAATTACTTCCTGCACAAAACACAGAAAGATTACTCTAAGTCCTCCTGTTCATTTATTCCTACCGTTTATCGTGGCAAGAGACATTTTGTGAAAATAAACCAGTTGGTCTATAAATTCTGCTATTGCTCTTACATCACATAATCTTGTTCCTGAAAATTACTAATCATAAGGCATCTGCAGAGCAGGGAGGAGAAGGAAAAGAAAATGAATTATTCATAAAGAATGATTCTTCAGGAGATTGAAATTTGGCAGAACCATGTTTATACATGAAGATCAAAGAAATATGAGTCTTTTCCAAAGTTTAAAACAAATTTTAGAAGTTCTTCATGACTGAAGGTAGAAAGTTTTGGCCACTTAAACACAACATTAAGGGATTCATAACTCCCTTATGAACACCTAGTGCCACTCCATTATTATCAACTAGTAAGTGAAAAAATAAATTTATTTTCTCTTTTTTCATGCAGAAGGTACTATGGCACAATTTTTTGGCATTCTCTGAAAAAGGAACAAGAAGCATGCCTGTGAAACAAGTGAATTAAAAAATAAGAACCTCAGTAAATCAAAATATTGCAAAAACAGTCTACCTAGATATCGATTAAATTTAAGATAATCCTCTAGCTTTGCCTGTAATACCACGACAATGAAGAGGTTTCTTCCCATCAGCTTGCTAAAAAAAAAAGTACTTAGACTCAAATTTACAACTAATCTCATCTTCTCCATATTAGAAAAATATAGAAATATTTCTCTTCAGTTTTATCTTCCACATATTAACAGAAGTGAGCTGTGAAAAGGGCTTATGAAATAAGAAATACATAGTTTCCTGGACAAATACTACATCAAGACTATTTTCTGCTGGAAATGTAGAACACTACAAGACAAAAACTGACATGAATAATACATCAAGCTTGTCAAACAAGTCAACATGACTTGAGAATCTGTAAGTCTCTGAACTTTTCAGACATGATATGACTGTGTCAGGCTGTTCCTGCACTTGGAAGGTTCAGAAAATCAGTTCACTATGCTAAAAAAGAAAAACCTTTATGTATACATGTGTATCTGCATGTCATATACATACTTACTATACATATTTGCTCATCACAAACATGGCAGGTTGGTTCGTTTAAAGTGTGTATTAACAACACAATTTCACAAATAGTCTAAGGAAAAACAGTGTTTCTGTGAAGGAATACTATATTCTGACTCACCACAAGATGATGCTATTGCACTTACTATTGAACACCAACATCTTTTACCATGTACCAAACACTGAGCTAAGCACACTTGGTACAGCATAATACAAACCTTTCTCTGCTAGAAAGCAGAGATGATTACTTTTACTCCATATCACAGAGACATATTTTAGTAGACTAAACTGGCTTCATTTCTATGCCTACCTCAGCATTTTTATAGCTAAGTTCAGACTTGTAGTTCACAAAGTGCAGGTTTGGAACCAGGATTTGCCATACATGCTTAGAATCTTGCTTCAATGTACATATTAAGACCACTTTATTTAGCTGTCATCTCATAACTCAAAATAACTATGAATTATTTAAAACAGGACAGTAAGACAAAAGACTGGAATACATTCGAAGTTTTAGTTTACAAACCTAGGCCCATCTGATATTTATCTGCCAAGTTAAATCAGATGAGCTTTCAAACAACAACTAAGATAGTCAAGTCCAGATTTAACATTTATGCATGCATTTTTTTCTTCCCAGAATTTTATAACTATATGTAACTATAACTAGGGTGATGGGCAAGGGAACTCTACCAAAACAAAGCAGAAAAACTGAACTATTTTCAATTGAACTAAATTCAAAAATTGTACTATTCAAAGCACATTAGGAGTTGACACCTAGTCAATCACGTTGACTTTAGGAGTGAACAATTATACAGCTTTAGTACACTCCTCCAACCAAAACCCTGCTTCTACAAATGACCTTCCACTTCCGAATAAATGTATATTGACAGAGAACCCAATGACCCAAGCAACCCACTGCTCCTTTTGATCTGAGGATAAACATCACTTTTAAGAGCATAGTATACTTCTCAAAACATCGTTCTTTTCATACACTATTGAACACACTGAATAAACACTTCTAAACACTATATACAAGAGATGACAAGTCCACTCCAAACCCTCCTCAACTTAACTCAGTCTACTGGTAGCCAGAACACAGAGCCAAAGCTCTACTCTTACCCTGCTGTACCTGGCAACTTAAAAAGAAAACTGTGTCTAAGAGTAAGTTTCCTCATAGCCTAGACCTTAGGGTATCACCTGTCAATGAACTCATATATTTTTCTCCAAAACTTTCTCTTTCTCTTTTTTTTTTTTTAAACTATTCCTTTACAGTTCTCCCATTAGTGTCTCAAAGCACTGTTTAATATATCCACAAAATAACTGAGGGGAGGAGGGAATTTCCTTCTTATTCTTCATTCAGAGAAAATTCAAATCAGTGGGATCCTTTTCCACCACCAGGTCTCCTGGTCATTAAGATAAACAACACAATGCAACTCCTTTTGCAGTCCACGCACAGAAACACTTTATCCACATACTACCTGATTTCTACTAAAAGTGTCATTACTGCACCACCCCTTCCAGATCTTGCTCCAAACAGCTGAAGAGTCAGTACACAATACTTTCAGTACTTTTGAAATGTGTGTAATTAAGGAAGTGTCTCTGCCCTGTTTTGTTTTGAGAGCTGCTTCTACAGGTGCCATATAGAATCTGACCAACAGCACTGTAACATAGTACAACAGGTAGGTTTGCTGTCAGAATTCGGCTGTCAAGCTGCCAGGTAAGGATTGTTTAGTATCTTTTGAGAAGACTGTTTGGTACTACCCCAGGCTTGGAGCAGACTGGGTGGAAAGAAAGCAATCAGAAAATTTTCTACTGCTTGACCAATGCCCATCACAATTGAGACAAGTTTGTCACATCTTAGAAGAGACTATAAAGGAAGAAAATATATTAAAAAAGTTAATCTTTTAGCAGCAATCTGTTCTCTGCATACATCATGCAATGCAAATGTCTATCAGTCTTAAGAGAGCCTCTGCATACACTTCTTTCTGTGAAGAATGACTACAGCTGAATACATCGTTTTTTCATCAAATAATATTCTTACGTATCTAAGATACAATATATGTAACTTGTCATTTAAAAAGAAAAAAGTATAATTGAAGTACAGTGGTGTAATTGTTTGGGTCCCTGTGGAGCAGGCAAAAGTTAGGTATGTTCACTCAGCACTTTCACACCAAAATGCTACTTGATTTCTTCGAAACACATTTCAGTTTCAAATAGCTTTACTGTCTAAAAAAGTGTAAAAACAAGTTTGTACTTTTATTACTTTTTACATATTTAACACTCAAAAGATATATAAATATCAGTATAAATCAGGAAATACAATTAAATTAATTACTAAAGCACAAAGCCCCACACTCTAAAACAGATTATAAGACCATCTCTTAGTATTAGGTGACTTTTATCTAAACAAATGGCAGAATTTCCAACAATGCTTATTTTTCATATGTGGTATGGAGCGAATAACATACAATGCACAGCTGGAAATCCCACCATCACTGTTCAGGTTCCCTGAAAGTATGTGGTCTTCATATTATACAAACTACTTACACATTAACAGGCTATTGGGTGTCAGACTGGGGGAAGTAACAGGGAAATTCAACCGGTGGGTGTTAGATCTCTCTGATTTTACTAACTCAGTATTGCATGACAGTGCAAATGGACCGTGCATGGTAACTTGATTTAGGCATTTACCATCAAAATCAGCCACAACACATTTCAACAAAGCAAGAAAGACTGTGACACACCAAGTGTAACTTTATAAGGCTGTGTTCTTCAGAAATACTCTGCAGCATTTAGCTACTTGGGGGATTTTTCCTTAATCGGAAAGACCTCAACACACCACACACCTCACAACAAAAAAGTACCAGCCATTATCTCATGCAACTTTCCAACTATTAATACACCATACCAGTAAAATCATTTCAACTTCGTTTCTTTCCTTAAGAAGGAATACATATTCATTGTTATAAATTCTGCTGATGTCGTCCTTCGCCCTTGCAAGTCTTTGCTGTTCTTCTTCCCACTTCTGTTGAGCATTATGAAACGTTTTCTCAGTCTCTGTCACTTTCTGCTGAAGGTTTTCATTGAATACTATTGTTTACAGAAAAAGAGAAAGAAAAAACTACAAGCAGCATGGCAAAACATATCCAGAATAAAAGCCCCAAACACATAATGATTATCAGGTCTTCTGTGTATTTTGATTTCCAGTGGAACTCTGCAACATTAACACTCCAGCACTGGGAGAGCATCATCTTCACCATGAAGAAACTAGTAAATTTTGTATTCCTATCACATCTTTCCCACAAGAACACAGGAATGTTTGAGAGATTTTTAAAAATTAAAACACTTTTTTCTCCTGGAAAAAAAACAAAAACTTGGGATAACTCTTCATGGGTCCCTTCCAAATCAGCATATTCTGTGATTCTAAGAAATTACTTCTTTCCAGAATGGAGGACTTATTTTCAGATTTCTACATTTTGGCAGTTCATTTCCAAATGTTATTTTTGATATAGATATTAGTCTGTATCAATTAAATTTGAGGTCAGTTTTAACAACAGTAAAGATAGGCACCTGTTCCATGAAAGAAACTGTAGATAAACCTAAGGCAGGTTGGCCTACCAAGCAAAGATTTAGCTTTCCCAAGGAAACTTAAGTGTTCCTCAAGAGACTAAATGTTCAGCCTGCAAATGATCTGAGATGGGGAACATTGTATACACTCTTTTATGAAAGCTTAAATGCCACAGAACCTTCATAACCTGTAAGCAGCTTTATGGGAGAAAATATTTCACAATGGCTTTTCATTTTACTGAATACAACTAGCTGCATAGGCATTTAAGTCATCACCACTTTCCAACAGGTTTTTATTTCAAATCCATCCCAGTTTTCTTCCTAGTCAGAAAAGAATGAAATAAAGAGAACATGTTAAGATGACACAGAGAATCAGTGGACACAATGATAGGAAAGGACTGTGAGTTGGCAAGAAATCAACCCTGAATAAGAACAGCAGAAAAACAATCTGGAGAAAACACCGAAGGGTACAAGGCATAAATGAAGCATTCTGTCTGAGGAGATATACTGGGGTCATATCAGAGCACCATGTGAGGTGAGAAAGGTTCCAAGTGACAAAGGAAAAGGAGCAGAAAATTAATAATTGCTAAAAAATTAAGCAGCAAAATGATAATTTGGTTTCTTTGGCACTTGTCACAGATATTAAAATTTTGGGAAATTTCAGCCAGTGGCATTTATCGCTAATTGACAGATTACTAATTATTGACCATGGTATTGAAAGAAACTAACAGACATATGCATTCAAGAAGACATCCCTTGCCTCTGCAAAACCTCTCCTACTCTCTTTTTGTTGTCCAGTCCCCTCACTACGTTAGCCCAGTCTATTCAGGAAAGTGACAGGCAGCCCAGCAGAGTGGGTTCACTGTTCTGTGGTTCCATCAGCATCAGTCCCTCTCGAGTCCTGCCTCTTGGTACCTGCATGGCATGACTCCTACACTGGCAAGGAAACTAGCACACATGTAAAAAACCACAACTCTGCTCTAGGTGAGAAACTAGCAGTTCAAATCTTCCATTTGCAATCACAGAGAAATTTCAAAGGGAAAAAAATTGCCTTCTTCAAGATTGCAATTGTAAGATTCATTATTTTTCATATGTTTGCAATCCCTAAGATTTTTGATTATTCATGTGTTCTACTGTCACAACACACATTGCTATAAAAAAGAAGCAAAAATTATGAGAAGAAAATAAATCAGACACGAGCAATGAAAAGCCTAAAACATTTGAAAAGATGAAAGAAAATAGAAGTATGATGAGAACTTCTGGAAAAAAGCTGCTGGAAATAGTGCAAACAAATGAGCAGGAAATATTTTTTTCTATTCTTTTTTCTCCTTTTTTTTACCTCTGAAATGGAAAAGGATGAACTACTGGACACAGAGATAATCTGGACTTGGAGATGGCCACCATGATTACAATTCTGTACAGAGACAGCACAGAAGGAAGAAAAAACAGAAGGTGATGAGCAAGAGGAAAGAAGGGTTGGAAGGCTTAGCCAGATAATTTTAATTCACACATGAGACAGCAAGAGTTTTGTGAACTCTTATGAGTTTTCAAAAGCAGATGGATAAGAGACGGGAAGACAAGAGAGATTCAAGAAAGACAGCAGTAACTAGAATATTTAATTAAGTCCCCACTTCTGACTTACCTTAGTGACATGAAAAAGACTTAGCCTTTATTCCACCTTTACCTCTTTGAAACCTACCTTGCAGTTCCATAAGTTTGTTTTTTGCATCACTTAGCTCTTCTTCTGCAGTACACATTTTCAGATGGGCACCTTTCCTGGCAACTGCCAATTCATACTCCAGACCTTGTCGAACGGCCTCTCCTCTCTCAAATTCCGACCGTAATTTGATGATCTGTTTTTCATAGTTGGACACCTAGAAAATGAATTTCACAAAGCTGCCAACAACATCCCCTTGAAAAAGTGCAACATGTTACAGAAATACACCTACAGAATACTTTTAAAAGATACTCGGAATCACATTCACAACTGCCATCTTATTCCACTTGAATTTGAAATACAATCTTGCTACTGCACATTTAAGCACATTTTGGTATTTCACTAGTTTCTGCAAACTGATCCTTTTCCTAGATGAATTTCATGTACCTTAAACATACCCCTCTATTGTTCAAAAAATACTCTACCTTAAAAAATTAACCATATATTACTGTCATCTTCCTGCACCTCAGAGGAAAAATGCCACAAGAGAAACATATTTCAGGTGATTTTCTGTAACATTCTGCAACACTCAGAAAAACAATCATGTTGAGATCCTAGACTATCAGACATCTAGTAACTCACAAATATATATATACAAGCACAGAATTCAGCTCAATAATGCTCAGTAGCCAACCAGATCCTATTAATGCTAACACACAACAAACTCAGAATAGAAAGTGCTTCCAAAAGGGATCTTATACAGGCTGAGAAATAATCTTTGCTGCCAAAAACTGGATTCAGAAAATCAAGTTCAAGATATTTCAGCACCAGAAGGTGGAAAGGAAAATACATATTCCTTCAGAACATCTACAAAGTAGCAATATTCTTGCTAATGAGAACTTCATACGTGGGAAATCACCCAAATTACGAAGGATTTCCTTGATGTTGTAGTAGCAAAACTAGTATTGAAATGAAATAGCATTACGAAAATACTCAAATAATCTTTTCTTTAGTTTGAATATCAGTTTTTCCACTCTCAAACACAGGGAAAGGTGGGTGCTGAGTTGTAATCAGCTTCACTATATTGCTGCTAGGCACACAAAGAAAAGAAAGGAAAGGAAAGGNCTCTTACATCGAGCATGGGGTGTACAAGATTCTTCTGCATTTTGTTGTTGAGAAGTGCTCGAGTTACCTACCACATCTTTAACCACTGACAATGACAGCAGAAATGCTGACAATATCTATGAACAGGTATGAAAGGTCTGTACAGTGACACCTTTCTTCACATTTTCCAGCTACTATGCTTTTGATTCACCATGTGACAGTATTATTCCAATGAAACAAGACGATATTTGCTACGAGAGTAAAATAAGGCAAATAAAAAAGAAGTCCTTACTTCTTGATTGTGTTGAATAGTTAAGTCCAAATTTTCTTTTTTAGCTTGAAGAAGTTTCCATCTCAGACCTAAAACAGCATCCCAGTCTGATTCATTGCTCTTCTGTAGTAAATCACATTCTGCATTATGTAAGCTGCAAAATATTGTTGTTTTAAAAAAACATAAGCATTCCTTTTAAGTATTAATGCTCCCTTATTTCAATTATCAGATTGTGGGTCCAAAGTTCTATACATTCACTTAAGTAAAACTACATCGACTGTAGCTTATTATGAGAGATGTAGCAGCAGGAAATTGCATCAGATAAGCACATGGAATTTCCTTAAGTCGATTTAAGCACGTTCTAAACTATTTTTCATTATTTTTATCATTGATCAAATAGACTTCCAGGATGCTTAAAAACAACATTCCAGTAACACACATTAAAATGACTAGCAAGTTTCCGTTTGTCTCTTCAGTAAGGTTCATTTTTAACAAGGATTACTGTCTCAAAAACAACACTGTCAAAACCAAACATATACATGCGGAATAAACTTCACTCTTTTACATTTTGTTTTCAAAGATATTTATATCTAAACCACAGATAAATGATTGATCACAAACATAACAGAAACTAAAGGTCTAGTTCTCTAGACCCAGTTATGTTATTTCCATTACTTTTTCAGCCAAAAGAAAATCTACTTGGTAGGTATCAGGATTCTCCTCTGACAATCACAAGCAATATCAAAATAATCAAAACAAGCTTTTATGTAGAGAGTCAAAAATTAGTATAAAAAATACATATTTAATTAACTAGCTTAATCTTACAATCAATTATTATAACTTCAAAGTGGACAACTCTCAAAGTATTTCAGGAGCTGAAACTTAGTGTTCACATTATTTGATATAAGTAATTTTTCAAATTATTAAAACTATGTAAGAATGGCTGTAACAATGTGTGGCTCCACACAAAAGTGAAAGTTGCCAGAACCACTAAATAAGAATTAAACTGCAAAAAGAAACATGATTCAATTAAATAAAAAAATGGCATGATTTCATGTAGAGCTGAAAATACTATAATAGTTTACCTTAGTCTACATGAATTCTTAAGTATTAATTACAGAAAGGAAAGTATAACTAAATATCAGTATATTGGATTTTTCTACAGCGAAAAAAATGCTCACTTTACTCCTAGATTTATGCACAGGCATCATTAACATTTTTCACAACTAAAACCTGATGACGTATGTTTTCTCACATAAGCTGACTTGCACAAATGATATCAACAAGAAGAAAAGTATTCTAGATTAAACATAGCCCTTAAAGACATTAATAACAACAAATGATGAAATTTCAGGATTTTAGCTGCAGCTTATAAATATTTTATAATTTAATAAATTGGGTCAAATCTTCAGTTTAAAACAAGATTGACTTCATCTGTGTGATCAGAATAATTGTATGTAATCAGCAATTGCTCCATGGGGTGCCACCTACTTAACACATTTTATATTTTTAATACATGTAGGAGACAAGGATCATTAAAACCCACATATACTGCAAGAAAACCAGTGGCACATTATTAGCTCTCAGTACCTACTACAAGACCCATACCCAGAAGAACCAACACATCTCAAAGGGCAAACAATCAGCAACCAGATAAGTAAAATCAGTATCATTGTTTTAAGCAACTCTTAGCTAATGCAATAAGAAGATATGATGGTAAGTCATGCAGGAAGTAGGAAGAATCTGAACAGTGAGAGTGATGCCTTTTCACTGGTCCTAAAATCATGAGCCAGACACAGTTAGGTGATAAAAAGAGGTTACCTTTAACAGGATCCTTAGGTGCACAATTCGCCAGGTGGAAAACATTGAAGATTGCACACGTAGCATAACATGCATAGCAATTTATATATTTTAGCAAATTAGCATATCTGACAAAAATCCGCAATTAGAGACACAGGTAACTTCTTCCCTCCTTACATAGGAACTTTGAATTCACCTCCTTACATAGGAACTAAACTTTGTTTATGAAAATGTGCCTCGGAGAGCTAGTTTCAACCCTGGCTTTCCCAAGAATCTAATCTTGGATCCCCAGCTTGGAGCCACTGGGGAATTTGTTTTGTCTTTCTGTCTAACAGAGTAGGTAAAATGCTAGCTACAAATACTATGATAGGCTACAGAGCTACAAATATTTGTGTAAAGAATATAGAGAATACATAAAAGAAAAAAAAAGGGAGCACCTGTAAACTGTATAAAAAGTTGTTTGTGGACATCATATAATAGCTTGATAGTTTGTGGGCAGTGGGGAGGTCATTCTTCTTACTTAAGCCTGATGATATTTAATACTCCTTGCACGGAGAGCACATGGCGTGAAAGCAACAGAACAACTACTTTTTGTGAAGTAACTAAAAAGAAACACCTTCAAATCTTTGACTCAATTACCTTGGTTTTTATGGCAATCAGCTTTAAATAAAACTCTTCCTTTCAACCCTTCTATTAATTATCCAGAAAACAAAACAAAACAAAAAGGTACACTGGAGATACCTGCACAATAAAACTTGCTCAGAGAAAAATTTAACTGTATGCATAACTGGACCAGTAGAGGGAAAAAACAACACCACAAACAAGTTAAATGACGCCACAAGTAATAGCAAATTAAGGACATTATAGAAATGAAAAATGTGAATAAGAGCATAAGACAAACAGCATAACAGTAACTACTGGGAGGAAAAAAACATTAAAAACAACTTTCTATGCACAGCTTCTAAACTTACAATATTATTAGTAAGAAATTGGAAATTTATAGCAGAAAAGACTATTTTTGTCCTTAGTATAGAACCAAATCAGCAACTTAAAAAAAAACTACAAGAAAACTGACTAAATATTATTATGTTACCACTTCACTATTTTATTTGTTTACTAAAACATTTTCAAATAAAAGAGGGATTATCATTAGTTAGCCATCTTATTTCTGTGGTATTTTCTTTAATCCTCACAGCATCATCAGTACATGCAGTAAGTATTTCATGAAAGCTTCATACCCCCTACTGTACATGAGCCTTTATTTCCATATTCATTTACAACTAAAAGTGCTACAAGCCTAAAGTTCTTGGAAGCTTAAGTCCCAAAATCAGACAAAAGCCCTGGGAAGTTTCAAATCATGTATGATTTGCAGTGTAAGAGGAATTCAGAGACTGTTTTTCACTTCCATTTTCACATATTAATAGTTCATTGATCATTGGTTTAGAATGCAAATTCATATTTTAGCAACTATAGCTTTTATCTAAGACACCATTTTTGGTAGAAAGCATATTTTGGTAGTAAGCTTTAAGAAAGCATATGAGCAGGGGAAATAGACTGAGTTCTACATCACAGAACGCTCAAAAATTCACATTCACTTTACAAGTCAGCTAATTACAAAGAACATCGCAAAGAAACCATTTTCACTAGCTTTTCTTCCGTATCTGGCTGAAAATGTAATTTTGTATCAGAGAAACTTTCTTTCATTTACTATGCAGCAGTGTAATTATGCTAAACTTCTGCAGTTGAAGAAGCAGTCTGTAGCCTGACTTCCCAACCAAAGTACCTATTCACTGAATTTTGCTATTTCTATACAACTGTAGGATTTTAAAATCAGAATTTAAATAATGACAAATAGCTCTCACAGTTAAGATAAACAGAATGAATTAAAGTTTACTTTAATTGTACCAAAGACCAAGTATGTATCAGGTTAAAAAAAAATAAGAGCCATGTGCAAGACCTATAACCAACCTCTACCCTCACAGCTGTTGCAGAAAACTCTTCTGGAGTTCTAGGAGTGGAAACAGAAACTACCTCTGTCATGTCTCCTATGCCCGTGTGAGAAATCCTGCACAGCAGATGGCCAGTATGCACACCTGAAATGATGGAGTGACCGCCACCAAAAATTCAATAAAGTAAAAAACCCCTTAACAGCAATGCAGCATTAAGAAGCAGGCATTCTTTATTCAGCCAGATGCACAAGGCAGTAGCTCCTACTACAGTCTTGCAAGCTGCATATAGAAAAGTTTCTGTCTATATACTGTATTTCATATACATATTCATTGATTGTCCCAGAATAAACATACACATGATAATCATTTCCCCACTATCACTAAAGTATTTTCCCTCTCCTTCACATGTGTATTCTTCTGTCCTGGGGGTCTCTCTGATAGTCCATAGAGGTCAGGGATCCCAACGTTACAACTGACATAGTTGGCAGGGCACTGGGGCTGGGGAACTTCCAGTTCTCCTTACACAATGGGCATTGTGCAGTTCTACAGGCCACTGGTTTTAGGAGAACAAGCATTGTGTTAGCTCACCAGGTGTAGACAATTTATCATCTGCTAACATAACATCAGTGGACAAAGGAAAGGCCACAGATGGCATCTATCTGGGCTTCTGTAAAGCCTTTNGGAGAGACTAGAGGACGCCCAAGAAGTTAATTAGAGGGATAGAGCACCTTTCCTGAGGTGAACTGGTGAAAGGTTGAAGGAATTGGTTTTGTTCAGCACAGAAAAGAGAAAGCTTCAGGTCAGGGCGACCTAATTGTGGCCTTCCAGAAGCTGAAGGCAGCCTACAAGGAAGATGGAGAGACTCTTTTTACAATATCATGTAATGACAGGATGAGAGAGAATGGTTTTAAACAGAAGGAGAGTAGGTTTAGATTAGATATTAGAAAAATCCTTTACTGTGAGGGTGGTGAGGCACTGGAATAGGTTGCCCAGAGAAGCTATGGATGCAGCATTCCTGGCAGTTGGCTCAAGGCCTAGGTGAATGGGGCTCTGAGCAATCTTGTCTAGTGAAAGTTGTCCCTGTCCAGAGCAGAGGGTAAGAACTCAATGATCTTTGAGGTCTGTTCCAACCCTGGCCATTCCATAATTCTAGGATCTAATAACTGTATTGACATAGCATAGCTTGCATATACCACGCTGTATCTGGCTCCTCTTCAGTCTGAATTACATAATTTCAGGGATCTAGAAAATAAATGACAAAAAACAGGAGCTATATTACTAGACTAAAAAATAAACAAATGAAGCTCACCTTCTAGCTTCTGTGACAGAGTAGTTGACTGGAGAGGATGAACTCATGATGGCCAATAGGTAGATTTTTAAGCGGCATAAACTATAAACTCTGAAGAATGATTTGTTGACTGTTTATATGTTATTTTGACAAGCTTCCAAGATGATTCTTCCATATCATAAAAACATTAAAATCTGTAACATAGACATGCTTTAGTTTATTTGGCAACATAATGAAAGAATAATTCATTAATGCTCACAAGCAGGTAGAAAACTGTGCTACTACTATGTCATGTGAACAATTACCAACTATAATTTTACAGTTTTAGACAACTATAAGAATTGTGCTGCTAGTCTTCTAAGCTTAAATATGATAGATTAATATATACATATACAGTAACATAGCAGAATATCCCCTGACAAGGTTTTCAGAATATCAATAAAAAATATTTTGTTTGTATACATTGATCCTCTATCTTGTAAGAATATTACAAACTCCATTTCTCTTCAAAATAATTCTATTGAAGATAAATGCATATACCATGATTGCATGTACTAGGTTTGCTGTCTGATAACAGCCTTTAACATAGCAATTCTTTCAAGTGTTTTACAAACCTGGAATTTTCTATTTGAACATGTTTTTATTGCATTAGATAATTCAGCAACAGTGAGGACTACACAGGAGGAATACTAAATTGAACTATAACTTCACTCACCTTCAGAAAAAAGTCATTCATTTAGTGTTACAATAAAAAAGAAATCAATATAGACAACATATTTATAACACACACCTTAAAAAAAATCCATTGTTTACTTCAAGTTGCACAGCAAACTCATCAATGACCTCTTTTTATTAATTAAAGCAAGGTAACATGAAACATAAACTGTATTCAATATTAATGAGACATGAAGGTTTGTTTTTGAACACGCCAGCAGATGGACACCCATATTAAAGTCCAAATCAGGAAACTAGTCTGGACTCCATCTTTACTATCCCTGGCTTGCAAGTCACATGTTCACAGAATCATAGAATAAGCTGAGTTGGAAGGCATCCATTAGAATCATTGAGTCCAACTCCCAGCCCTGCACAGGACACCCAAGAGTCACATCATTGTCCCAATGCTTCTTGGACTCTGTCAAGCTGGTGCAGTGACCTCTGCCCTGGGGAACTGTTCCAGTGCCCAACCACCCTCTGGGTGAAGAAACTATTCTGAATATCCAACATAAACCTTCCCCAACTCAGTTTAATGCCATTCCCTCAACTTCTGTCACTGGTCACCCAGAGATAACAGATCACTGTCTGCCCCTCCACTTCCCCTTGAGAGGAAGTTGTAGACCACAATAAGGTCTCCCCTCAGCCTCCTCTTCTCCAGGCTGAGCAGACCAAGTGACCTCAGCCACTCCTCATAAGGCTTTCACCTCCAGACATTTCACCAAACTTATGGCCCTCGTTTAAATGCTCCCTAATACTTTAATGTCTTTTTTATATTGCGGTGCCCAATGGCAGCAGTTTGTGTAATATATTAATATAAACTGACTTTATTCATACCAGTTGCTAATAACCCGCACTAGAAAGATGGAAAAGAAAAAAATGCATTTCTGCTTCAATCTATAATTTTAACAGAAAATGCAGCAAAAATAAATTTATTTCTAAAAACTCTGCATTTTTTGTTTCAGGTTTCCTGTTTGTTTGTTTGTTTGGTTGGTTTATTTTTACAGAAAAGCAGTATATTCATACAGAATAGCTAGATGTATCCTTTGTGATTTTTAACATCTACCCATCAGAATTTACCTTGGTGCATGTGTTTGTAAGACTCAAAACAATAATTGCCATGCAACAGTCACTCACACTCCTAGAGAAAACAACACAGCTTTCTTTCCATCTCAAATGGGAAAACAGTTTAAAATCTCATTTTTGAAGTATAGACTGTAGTATAATTTCTAGGCACATGTTAAGTTCCATTAAATTATTGGTGACTTCCATACTGAAAATTTTAACTTTATGTGAGAGAAGAAAATCTTGACAAAGTACTTGTAGTACTGAACAAAAATTAACCACTTAGATAAAAAAGAAAATGAGGCATCCTGGTATAGGAAACTATATCTCTAACAATTATGCCAAATTTTCACAATAAGACATAGCTCTGAACACTAAGAAACTCGTTTTTCATACTGCCCGTTTCTTAATATTTATTGCCAAAAAAATGTATTTGGCTTTATACTAAAATCTGAACAGTAGAGAAAGAAAAAAAATGGGGCAACTGAATAGATGCAGCAGAAAAAAAGTCTGTCTCAAAACATAAGCAAAATCTCCTCTGACACATCTACACCACCCTGAAGGTTTAGAACCTTCTGAAATCACTTTTAAATCTTTTAATTATTTGGAGAGGAGGGGGAAACAAGGAATATCTAGTGACTGTTTTCTGGGAATGCTAATGATTTTGAATATACAACATTTCTCTGCTAAGATGCACGTCCATAGTTTACTAGCACACAAATGGATACACTCCAAAAGTATGCTATTTCAATTAGGAAAAAAAAAATTCAAGGGGCATGGAGTGGCTCGTAAGAGCCCCACAATTAAAAGAGTTAAGAAGTTTTTGCTTGAGGACGTAATATATTCGATGGATGTTACCTACAAAACTTGAGCCATACTCTCCTCACGAACTTCTGAACATGCTTAACTAACTTTATGAAGACCACTGATTTAGACTGGATATGGGGAATAAATGTTTTATTGTGAGAGTGGTGAGGCACTGGAACAGGTTTCCCAGAGAAGCTGTGGATGTCCCATCCCTGGAAGTGCTCCAGACCAGGCTGGATGTAGATCAGAGCAACCTGGTTTAGTGGGAGAGGTCCCTGCCCCCGGCAAAGGAATGGAACTGGAGGATCTCTAAAGTCCCTTCCAGCAAATTAAATCTAACCAAGACTAACTATTTTAAAACACACAAAACTATGCGGAACTACCACATCTGCGCTGCAACCTATAAAAGCTCACCAGTCTCGGCTGTACGAACCACCAGCTTTTCATTAACGCAGGCTGAAAAGTTTCAAGCAAGCTGAAGACCAAAGCAGCAGCATCCCTTGCCTCCGCTGGCCCCGGAGCGGCGCTGGCCTGTCGCTTTACCTGGCAGGAAGGGTTGAGGGAACAAGGGCAGAACAAAGCTCCAGCAGCAGCACTCCGAGGCCGCCGGGAAGCGCCGGGAAGCGCCGCGAAGCGCCGGGAGGCGCCGCGCCGTTTCCAGGTCCCGCCAGGAGGACGCGGGCGGCGCCGGGCGCCTTCCCAACGGCGACTTCCGGGCGCGGCGGAACGGCATCACGGGCACACCCCGCACGGCCTGAGGGCTGTGTCCTAGCCATCCTCAGCTCCAAAATTTGTAATATGCCCATAGGAAACGAAAATGACCGACTGTCCTGGGTTGACTATATGATCCTTATATCCTCAATCGTCTGTCTTGCTTATGCCAAATATTGAGTTCTATAGCTTTAAGGTTAGGCCCAGAGAGACAAAGAGAGTGAAGCGGGGGGAGAAAAAATGCTGCCGTTTGTCTGCAAAAGCTGCACCTCACTCCCCCANACTGACGTGAGAGGCAGGCTGAGATGTGGATGTCCTCGAATTAGGGGCAGCACATTCTTCGCTCAGATTACCAACAGAAACAAACAGGTAAATGATTTTGAGAGGCCACGGGACAAAAATCACAGCGGGGTGGATGAGGGAGACTCCTAACAAGGTTACCGTTCCCCTTCTGTTCGTCTCACTGCACTAAGGGAAAGATTCTTGGAAGCATCTCAACTGGGAGATTTCAAGATACTGATGTAAACATGTTATGACGCCAAACAGCAACAGCATAAGAGTGAATAAAATCCACCCTACAGTATCCTGGAAAAGTGGACAATAGCAGTAACATGTCAGTGATACATCTTTAAGGTAGAAATTGAAGTTTTAATAAAGAGAAAAAAAGCTCTGTAATATTTTCACCCTCTGAGATAAAGACTCAAAACTTGATTTCTAGTTTCTGACTTGATTTCTATAATTGGCTTTTATCTATGGCTTTTCTGCTTCTTCATCATGCAGTTATTCTAAATGTCTTGTGCCAAAAGAAGTAAGTTCTTTGCCCAGGTTCACAAAAGTAGATTTCATTATGTTGCAGCATGGTTGGGTTTTTTTTATCAAAAATGCATCCTCTTTGCTGTTGTCTGATGAGTAGTCAAAAATTAATATGATGAAAAATGGCCTCGGCTAATGAAAAAATATAGATTATGTGATAATATGAAAGGAAATAGAGACTTAGCATCATATATGAATTATCTGATAGGTTTTGGCAGTATAAAGACTTGCAAGATTCTGAACTAGTAATATTAGCCTATCTGCCCAAAATGTCCCACACACTGTTTTTTGCATTGATTCACAAAAATTACTTTAGACACAATACTGTTGCTGCATGTATGTAGTTAAACAAGCACCTTTCCTTCCTCCTGTGCTGAAAAGTATGTCTCATATGCAGAATCATAGAATTTCAGTTTGAAAAGATCTCCAAGATCATCAAGTCCTACCATTAGCCCAGCACTGCCAAGGCCACCACTAAAACATGTCCTTAAGTGCTTCATCTGTATGTCTTTTAAATATCACCAGGGATGAGGACTTTTGCCTCAAGTGGTCATTCATTTTTACATAGGAAGAAAGTTTTTTATCTGTCTTAATAGATTGATGATTTTCTATTTCTTATGAGAAAGTTGATGTTGGGGATATGAGCTTTGCCACCCCCAAGAAAATCAAACAAATTTGACTTGCTTAAGCCATCAGAAAATTGCACTTTGTTCTTGCTTAATACAGATGGTGTGAAGTTTTACAGTTAACATTTATAAAGCAACATTTTGCATTTAAGGAGGAGAGAGCCTAGAATAAATCACAACTTGTTCAGTGGCAGCTGCAGTGGATGTTTTGGGTCTGACTTGAGTTTCAGTATCAAAACTGAAAGTGCTAAGATGATTCTTCTCCCAATGACTTACCTTTATGTTCAAGTAGCACAGAAGGCAGCTGGCAGAAAACTGACCTGTAAAACTTGTGCATTAGGCCACACACCAAGGTTGAAAACTTGAGCACAAAGTGGCTAGGTCTGCCCCTGCGTAAGGGATAATTTTTTGTGCTACTCTTACAGCTTCCTACTGGTTTGGGCACCTGTTATATGGCACAGACACAGTATGCAGGCTTGCAGGTGGTGCTGTGTGGGGCCATCACATAGGACTAAAGCCACAGAGAGCTGACAGGCAAGGTAATTTTTGATGCAGAACTAGAATTAAATACAACAGGACAGGTAGACTGTAAGAAAGAAGGTAGTGAGTTTATATCTGGTTTTGAGGTCTTCTCCAATTTGAAGAAAGGTATTTGTGGGGAGGCTGGCAGTGGCTGATGCACTCAGAAGGAGATCAGCTGACAGAAACAGGAGAGGAGGGCACAGTGGCATGAAATGCTAGGTGAGGAGGAAGCTTAATGCGGATTGATAAACAAACCAGGAGAGAATAGATACGGAGAGGACAAGGGGAGTAACATAGTCTCAATTAGCAGCAATCCTAGTTATAAAGCAAAACCAACCAACCAAACCAAAGAAAACCTCCGGCAAAACCAGGAGTTAATGGCGACTAAGTAGCAGGTAAGGACATTATTACAGACTTCAGAAAATAAAACCGTGGGTTGTTGTACGCTGGGGCAAGTCGAGACATCAAGCAAGTGGCTGGGGAGTACCCGGGCAACACGGGCACCTTTGGAGCCGGCAGCAAAACGGGATGAGAAGCCCGGGAATGAGACGGCTCTCTAACAGAGCTCGTGGGGGTGAGACACACAAAGGGACCCGCGGGGACAGTCGCACTCGCCCGGTTTGCGAAGGAGGACAGAGCTCATTAAGCAG
>VZTZ01052339.1:40646-68674 GCA_013400955.1 Drymodes brunneopygia
GCTGCGGAGTGCCCAGGGGGTCTCTGCAGGGGTGAAGGGCGGGCACACAGCGCAGCTTGCCCCAGCCAGGGGCCGCCCGCCCTTGCTGACGTGCCGTCTTGTTTTGCTCTTCTCTGCTATCCCCCGCCCCGGGGTGTTTATCCCGGCAGCGAGTGGCACCTCGTGTGGCTGTCAGTTCCTCGGTGTTTGCTGGACGCGCAGAGCCCTTCCTTCTCTCAGCCCGGCTCGTCTGGCGGCAACAGGGCTACACGTCGGTGAGAAAACATGAGCCGAGATTTCAAACCCGGGGACTTGATCTTCGCCAAGATGAAAGGTTACCCTCATTGGCCGGCCAGGGTAAGGCTCCCCCTCCTCCCCCTGCCTCGTTCTCTGCGGGGTGCGCTCACACACCTGTGCTGAGCAGCGCCTTCCGCTTCACCTCCTTCGAGGGAGGACACGGCTGGGCTCCCGGGCTAGAAGCGGCTTTGCAGTCACATTGCAGATCCGTAACAAGTAGCCCTCTCAAGCAGTCATTAGTTTGTCCTAATTTGTTTAACGCGGCTTTACGGAATGAAGAGCGCTGTATGGTAGCGTGACGCTGGAGCTGTGCAGGCCCCTAGAGCTGTATGAAAAATGATGCCCTAAAAAACTGCTCTTTCTTGGCAAAAGAAAAGCACGGATTTGTGGCAGTATTACTCTTAAGTGGACTATGTCTACTGTGCTTTCTGTTAAATAGGCTTAAGTGTATGTGGTAACTTGTCCAGTCCTTTATTGTGTTCTCTGCACCCGTGCAAGTTCTGGGACTGCTGTAGGTCATTTGTGGGATGTGGGAATGAAGGTAAAAAGATATTTAACTAAGATGCTGACTTAGAAATTTGGATTCTTTTAAAGTTTATTACCTTTTAGGTAGTGCTTCACATTTGGGCTTCCACAAGTTATCAGGTTAGTATAAGGGTAGAAAGTCTTGCAGTTTCTTTTCCTTATGGACTGGCAGTATGTGGATGGAATTGAATTGTGCCTTTTACTCGGAACACATTATAATCTCTCCTTTTAAAAGAAGTGGTCATGTGAAAAGTATCTCTGTAAACTGAAAGTAATGTAATTTTCTATTGTTGCCAGTACTGGTTTTGATTCTGCTATATTTTTTCTACATGCTGTTAAAAAGAGATCTCAATTCCTGCTTTACTTCACCATAGTTTTTTGTATTCCCATTTTAATGCTTAATTTTTACATATTTTTTCCCTAAACTGTTCTTGACTGTTACTTGATTTGATTTATAATAGGCTGTGTTTTTCTTAGGTTGATGAAGTTCCTGATGGAGCAGTAAAACCTCCTATGAATAAAATGCCTATTTTCTTTTTTGGCACCCATGAGACGTAAGTCCTCTATATTTCAGGGTTGTATCTTTTTAATTTTAAAATGCTGTGACAAAAAGTTACCTTGTCTGAATGTAGTGTATTTCAAGCTATTGTATTTATTAGCACGTCTTCTAAATTGATCTCTTTTTTTCAAGACATACTTCTCTAAAATTTGCTTCAGCTGTTCAAGTGAGTGGTAGACCATAGCCATAACATGCACACTTTGGTCATCAGAAGAAAAAAAATTGTACCCCCAGTGATGTGGCTGATTGGTTTTTCTTTTTTCTGTAGTGAGTTTAATTATAGTCCTGTATATCCTCAAAATTCTCAATACTATATTCTTAAAGAAAGTGAAATACACAAAATTTGAGGAATAGGCGGATAATCGTGTACTGTGGTTGGTTTTTTTTGGTTTTTTTCTGGTGAGATTTTGGGTTGTGGGTGGTGTTATGTTTGAGATCTGGAGAGAGATGAGGAAGTACAGTTAGCTTCATACCTATCGACCTGCAAAATACTGACCTGTTTGTACTTTGAGCAGTGTTTTGCGGTGATACAGTATTTTCTTTGAGAGGCTGTATGTCTTCCACTGCCGAATTTAATAGAAAATATTCTGGGATTTATGCAGTCCTGTGTTTTTTGAAAATTACTGTGTTACTTTATAGCATGACTGGTTGGGTTAGTGTGGATTTAAGACATCAGTGTTCCATTTGTTGTTTGAGTTGCTAAAAGAAACCCAAGCAATTTAAACCTATATTGGTGTGCTTTTGATTTTTCTGGTTTTTGTAATAAAATGACAGATTGAAGTTGTGTGCAGAAGTTGTCCGTTTCTTGCGTTTTGTGGAAAGATCTTGCTAATTTTCATCTTATTAAATCTGTTCAAATTGCTTTAATCTGGTACTTTGTATCTGTCTTTTAGTAAGCCTTGATAAGACAAGATACATTGCCCTGATGAATTCAAGAGTAAGCATCCCCTACTGTTGACTTTATTTGTTGGTATTTAAGAAGTGATTTCTGTGATGAAAACGATATCTATACGCTTGGCCCATCTATTTTTTTTGCTGATCTCATCTTTCAATAAACCTTTCAAGGACTGCATTTTTTTAGTTTGGTTGGGGTTTTTGGGTGTGTGTAATTTTGTGGATAAAGAGGAGTTTATGGAATTTGATTCATGATTGCAAGGTTTGTCTTGACAATTGTTTTAATTATAATTTTAAATGTGTTAGGTTACCTTTTTTTCCTTAAAATTTTCCCACAACTGGACTTTTTCTTTGGCAACTGCAATGCAATACTGCTTTGGTTCTGCCATTGGTAAAGCGTGTGTCATTCTGGATTGCGCTGGGGTTTTGTGCAGTTGTAAATAAGTTCAGGAATGCAGGTTGAATGTAATGGAGATAGAAATAACTCCTCATCTGAAGTTTTAAAAACACCTGTGCAAGTTTGGAGAAGTTTTATGTCCTGCTTCAGGTTTAGCTTAGGGTTCCTAAGAGACCTTTGGGTTTGGAAGGTTTGGTGATTTGGGTTTTTTTTTTTTTAATATAGTTTCCCTGAGTAATTTGATGTATTTGTTCCTCACTCTGATGTAGTTACAAAATAAAGTTTTGCTGCGATCTTATTTTTGTTAGGCTCTAGGATCCAGGTTAGTACATTTGAGAAATCCATAGAATACATGAGAAATTTCCTGACTCTGTTTCACATACGTTGTAATGTACAGGATGTTCCATAATCCAGCTGTTTCCTGGTGTTTGTTAAGCATATTGCTTGTCTTAAGCTCTCTAGAATGGTAACAGGTGAAACTTAAAATTCTTGGTCTCACTTACTCCTTACAGCAGATACCTGTAAATAACAATAGGAAGGAACAGGTGGCAAAGGAGATTGGTGTTCCATGGCATGTAATTTTGTTTAGGTTTCTAGCTGTAAAATGGTGACTTCAGTGATCCATCAGGAATTATTTAGAGTTAACAATTTCTTGTACTTTTTCATGGGAATTAAAATAAATGGTAAACTTCTTCTGTGCTGTGCTTCTCACAGTTAAGACACATTGTGCAAAGTTAGGCACTCTAACTTCAGCATTTTAGTAGGCTATATATGTACAGTCTATCTTACTGTAAGTAGTGGCAACTCTGAAAACCCACATAATCAGTTTATCTTGCCAAAAAGTCCTGTATAAAGGATGATAGGATTTCAGGCTGTGTGGATAGTTACATCAGGAAAAAGGAACCATGGGGGGAAAGGAAAGCAAGATTGGCTTGGGAATATTTCTTGCTTTACTTTGAGAAATAATATTTATTCAGTTTATGAAATTACTGTAAATAAGTATTAACCTGTACTTTGCAGTGTTCTGTTTTCTCTTAAATTTGGTAAAAAAACCCCACCTGAATGTGTTAGTACCTAGTGAGAATAACAAAATTAATACTATTTTAATAAATACTTTATTTGGATATGTTGTGGCAGTAGATCATATTAGTACAAATTTTGTTTGGTCACAGACAAACAGGTCACACTGAACTCTAGTTTCTGGACTTCATGTTTTAGGGTAATCTCTTTTCATTCAGTTTTCCTTGTTCCTTTTTTTTTTTTGGTACAGGAAGATTAAACTGTAGCAGCACAGTAAGCCTCATAACCTTTTCACAGTGGCTGTTCTTGGGTGTTTTTCAATGCCTGACAATATGGGCAAAGGCATAGAGACTGGAAAAATGCATTCTTTCAGAGAATAGGGAAGAAGAGAGGCAATGTTTTTCCTATTTTTGTCTCTCGCAATTGCTCTGTCTTCCTCCCCATCTTTTTGGTCTGGGTAAATAAGCTTTGCAGGTGCATGTTTCCCACACTGGCTGAATCCTCTCTATCGCTTGCCAAGAGGTGGGTGATTTGCAGTCTAATCTGACAATGGCTTACTTAATGCTTTGTGATCATAGATAAGTGTTTACTGCTGGAGTAGAAAATACCTAAGCTTTCAATGAGATGCTACATTTTTACTTTTTTCTCCCCTCCTTTTAGTGGGATGTAAGTCTGAAGTAGCTGTTTGTTTTTTAAAGATAGTGAAGGAAATAGTGGAGTGGAGCTTAGAAGTATCTGTTTAACTTTGCCATGAACTGGTACTTTAGAAAGCAAGTATCTGCAACTTTTGAAATAGTTGGGTGTAATATATTTGCAGTTGGTTGTAATATATTAACAGTAACAGAGTCTAGGCATAGATTGAAAGTGAGAATGTACCACCAAAGTGTGGTCTTTTCCTCTTAGCAGCAGGTAGATTGGTACAGTGAAATCCTAACTTCGAAAGGCCATGAAAATAGAGCAGAAATGAAATAGTCTTTGATGTTCTTCAGCATAAACCATGATACTGGTTTTCAGTAACATGGTACCTGGCTTTCTCAAGTCTTAGCTTGGAGATGCTAGTAGTGAATACTGGGACTTTGTCATGTGAGAAAAGCTAATACATAAGAGCTTTAGTTCAACAGCTAACAGTAGGGATGGGAGTGGTTTTTTTTTTGTCTGGAAAAGATATGCAGGCAGCATCAAGACTGTTCCAAGAGTGTCTTAAAAATAAAATAGCTGTCATGTTTACTTCACCAAGAAAATAACTGGGGGAGAAGCTTAAAATAAGAAAGTCTTTATTGTTCAGATTTCATAAATCAATTTGTGAGGTCCTGTTGTCAGAGCCTGAAAAACTACTGAATAAGTGGTGAATTACTTATATTCTTACATAGCATTCTTGAAAATATGTGGGCAGTCAGTGTGTTCAGGTGGTGCTTTTTCACATCCAACACAATAAAAATATTCAAGGATGCTTTATTCTTAACAGTTAAGCATGGTTTTCTTCTGTAAGGAAGCAATTGCTCTTTCTATTTGTTTGTAAGCTACTTAGTTTTTAATTGATCTGGTTCACAGTAGCTGATTGACTTGTTAGCTGCAATCTTAAGACGCAGCGTTCAGCATTTCTTGCCCAGATACACAATGCTCTGGGAAGGAGAGAAGTCTCTATGTATGGTGGTAGTAATGGAAACCTTGGGCTTTTGCAGGCCAAAGTTTAGAAAACTAAGGACTCTAGCAGAATAGTTGTTATAGTGGTAATGAATTTAATAACACTTGGTGCGTACTTCTTTGAAAAGACTAACAGATTGAAATGTGAATTTTGTTCTTTCTTTCCTTAAGGGCATTTTTGGGACCAAAGGACATATTCCCCTACTCAGAAAATAAAGATAAATATGGCAAACCAAATAAAAGAAAGGGTTTTAATGAAGGGTTATGGGAAATTGACAATAATCCCAAAGTGAAATTCTCTCATCAGCAGGTAAGCTATGCAGACTCTGCAAATATTTGTTGCTTTGAGGGGAGGACGGGAAATGCAGTAAGTGTTTTCCTGACACAGGGTAATGACTTATTGCTCTGGTTAACTGCAGGTTAGACAAAATTTCGTATATTTAAAAATTTTTAAATACTGTTTATTATTGGTGTCTAGTATCCATAGCATAAAAATAGATGCGGGTTGTTTAACTGAAGATATATACATACTTACAAGTATGTATATCTTCTTGAAACACCTTTGTAACTGTGAGACTGTGCTTGAAAAGTGGTGGGTTCTTTGAAGTCTCAGTCACTCCAAAACCAAATACCTATGTCCACAAGTATCCTTGTAAGATTTCAGTTCATGCTTTCTTAGTGTGCAGTA
The DNA here is from genome assembly GCA_013400955.1 of Drymodes brunneopygia. NCBI lineage: Eukaryota > Metazoa > Chordata > Aves > Passeriformes > Petroicidae > Drymodes > Drymodes brunneopygia. The sequence continues at coordinate 46,650 of VZTZ01052339.1, forward strand.
TTTTCATTCTAGCAGTTGGAAGCAATGTGATGTTTGCCTTTTAGCCCCTGTCACATGACTTGATTCAATTTTTGTCCATCAGTAGTTCCTTATTTCCTGCCGTTTTTGTAAGACTTCCAAACTTAAACCAGAGCTCTGCAATGCTACCCATAAAAGGACCGAAATTTAATACAAAGACAAAGAAATTCTCTTGCTCATTTTGTCTTTGTTTGCTCTGGACATTCTGTAAGCCTTTAGTTTTGCTTTGTACACTGAATGTATACTGATCTTGGTTACTCTGGGTCTTCTAGGCAACATTGAAATAACAAAAAGAATTACTGTCCTCTATTTTTATTTGCTGCTTTTGCACAACATGCCAGATTGCCATTTCAGCACCAATTAATTCCTGCTTCATAAGATATCCCACATTACTGTGTTTCTAGTTTGAAGGAGAACATGTATAAAGATTTAAGGAGTTTCTGAAGTATTGTTAGAAGGTGATGTATTCCAGGTGTACACTTTTCTTCTTTGAGAGGGAGAGATGCTAATCCCCACATCACAGTGGGAAGGACTGTAGTAATAAGAGACAGATTATTTCTGCTGTGGTGAGATACAAATTGATACACCTTTTCACTCTCCTTTTTGTGGCAATTGAAAATAGATGCTCTGTGGATGCCTGTGGCAGTTGTGAGCTATAACTTGTGTGTTACCAATCATTCTAACTAGGTTAAAATATGGGTATAAATAATCAATTATAAAAAGTTTGTGTAATATTTTGTCTCACTGCAGAAATCAGTCAGTTCAGTTAAGCAGTACTTTCAGTAATGTCTGAGACATTCTTAGATATATCTCCTGTTGGGAAAAGACATAAAGCATTGCCAAGAGATGGGTGCAGACTGTTATCTTAGTGTAACAGCTTTCCTGCAAGATAATCCTTTTACCTTCTGAGTTCCATTCAGGTTGTTCAGCTTCAGTGGCAGCACTTTTCACCCTGTCTTTCTTGGTCAGGTTCTGTCTAGAGCCATTGGGTTGTTCTTTGCAGTTTTTTCCTTATTTCTTTACTGAAGGAAAAAGTATTTTTCCACAGGTCATATTTAAATCCTGTTCCTCTAAGTGAGCTGTAAAATTACGGGAAGAAGAAACTTTTCTTAGTACGGATGTTTTAACTGGAGCCCTGCATCCAGTTCTGGACTACTCAATACAAATTGAGGAACATGAACATACTGGACAGAGCAACCCATGAAGGGCCATGAATGTGATAGACTGGAGCATTTCTTCTGTGAGGAGAGGCTCAGAGATCTGCGACTGCTCAGCCCTGGTGAACTTATGTGCAATCTCCTCAATTTATACAAATACGTGAAGCAAGGGTGCAAAGAGACTGGGTCAGACCCTTTTTAGGGGTTTCCACTGACAGGACCAGAGGCAAAGAGCACAAACTGAAACACAAGAAGTTTTCTCTAAGAAATCTAAGAAAGCTTTTTTTTTTTTCTGTATGGGTCACTGAGCACTGCTACAGTTTGCTTTGTGAAGCTATGAAGTCTCCATTCTTGGAGATACCTAGAAGTCATCTGGACATGGTCCTGGTCAGCCAGCTGTGGGTTTCCCAGGAAGGTTAGATCAGTTTAAATTACAGAAAGAATGAAATTAAACAGAAGATTCATGGAAATTTTCTTCTGAATTTGCCCTTTAACTGTAGAAATCTTTCCTTTTGATAGTCTTTTCCTTCTACTCTGTGCTAAGCATTATTAAAATCATGTTTTACTTGGAGCAAATCAAGCCCTTTAGCCAGCTTTTGTTTTTACTTGTGGGTAATCCTTGTTGGTGCTAATAGAGTACATCTGCAAAAGGATTTATTTAACAGCTAAGGTTTTTTTGAGGAGGAAGACTTTTGAATATTTTAGTCAGGGAAGGAATGGATGTTTAAGTGTGTAATGTCCTGGTTTCCCTTGGGATAATTAGTTTTCTTCTTAGTAGCTGGTGCAGTGCTGTGTTTTGCGTTTAGTATGAGAATCCTGTTGATAACACTGTTTTAGTTTTTACTAAGTAGTGTTTTTGTTTGTTTAGATCAAACACTACTTAGCAACAACTAAAGAATCTGCACATTTTGAACGCGGTTCTCATACTAAATCCAAAACACAGCACTGTACCAGCTATGAAGAAGATCATTACCTCTATCTCAGCTGCACCTGGCACTACTGGGGAGTTTATGGGGAAGCTGGTATTTGTTTTAAGGGTAGTAGAGTGCTTGAAATCAGTTTCTGAGACTCCACCATCTTTGCCATAAAGGGGTGTGGTATCGGCAACAAAACATTCACATCAGGGAATTTGGTGCAGTTAAGTCAGTTGACACGCTTTTTGTTACTAGTTCTGATAATAAGAAACAAGGACAAAAAAAAGGAGTTGGAGAAACATGTTTCCCTCCAGCCACCTGTGCTCTGGTTTTGTGCACTGGTCCCCGGTGTCCTCTCTGCATGTTACAGTGTGTCCCCTGGGTATGGCGGTGGTGGTATAGGAGACAGTCTGGTGTGAAGTAGTTACTTTGTTTTTGCTGTTCCTTGTTTCTTACTCAGCAGGTGCAGTGTGGGCTCCTCCATGACCTGCAGCCCTACCCCAACGTGTACCTTCTATCTCCCATCTGCCAGTGCTTGGTGTTAGGGGAACATTCCATGTCTAACCATCCAGGAGCCACTCTGACAATCACACTTGCCGCCACCTGAGCTGTGGCTGCAGCAGACAGCTCCAGTGATCCCATCATGTAATCGTGTGCCCTGCTGGCTCCCTGCACATACCACACTCACACAGTCAGACAAGGTTTCCTTTCTGGCTTGACCCTGAGTTTGTTAGCAGTCTCAGACAGCTGGATTTGTAAAATAATTTAATCATGATGCAACCACAGAATAACAGCTTGAACTGGGTGCTTTCTGGGTGGGACCCTGAACAAAGGAAGCCCTGGACATTTATCCCCTCACAGTGTAAGCTTGGAAACTGTTAGGTCTCCCTTGGCTCCTGCTGTCTCTTGAATGTCCACTCACCTGGCTGGCCCTTGTTACGCAAAGTTCAAAGATCTCTTGCTTCCATCTCCTGCCACTCACAGCTCAGTCTGCAATGACATGAGCTACCTTCATTAAATGTACTCCTCAGCATGAGGCAGCTCCTCTGAATTGGAGCTTGGCTTGGGCAATGGCTTGTGTGTCTCCTCTTTCAGTGCCCTCCTTGACTGGCATCTCTTTTGCCTCAGAGCCCCAAGTGGCCTGTGCAGGCATCTTGTTCTGTGCATAACCATCCTTCCATCCCCTCTCCCCCCTCTCCCATTGCTACTTGGGTGAAGGCACCAGCTGTTCCCAGGTGAGGTGGGATGTCAGTTCACCCCTTGCCAGCCACCTCCCCAGGACCAGTTGTGATCAATTCAAGGCAGATGGACTTGTCACCCATGTCACCAGCACCTGCCCACGAGCATGAGAGATGAACGTAGGCAGAGAGGGATCTTGAAAGTGAAGGCAAGCAATTGCTTATGTAAACTGAAAGGTAACTTAGATACTGATGAGTAAATATGCCATTTTCTCACAATATTTTAGAGTGGAATAATGTATTATGGCCTACTGATATGCTGTACTATCCAGTGCATACGTGAATGGACACATTTCTTTGGCTGCAGTCTTGGATGTGAATGTATCTTAAGATAATCCTTGATCTCTATGTTTTATCTACATACAATTCTTTGATTTTAAAGATTCTTAGAGCTAAGTTACACACTTAAGAAATACAGTTGCTGTTACTATTGAACAGCAGCAGGGAAGACAGTTCAGGAGTTAGAGCTTAAAATTCAGAAGGAGTAGGAAATTTTGTGTTTGAGTATGCAGCAGGTATGGTCAGAGGGAAGTGGATGATCAGGTGATCACATGAAGGTTTAGGCAAAATTGGGCTTTTAATCTGGATACAAGGTGAAATTAAAGAGGCAGACTTGTCAGCTCTTTGTATAGAGGTATTCACTTGCAATTTTTTCTTATTTTGTCCTTTTACTGGGCACACATCCCAGTCTGGGAGTATGCCCTGAGCCATCCACCACCCTGACATGGAGGTGGGGAAATTTAAATATAACAGGAGCAAGATTAAGCGACGAAAGAGGTCAAATGATGGTGATCTAAACAGTAATTCAGTTTCATTCACTGTCAAATAGAGCAAGGAAGGAAATAGAAAAGTAGGGAAAAGTGAAGATTTACAAAAAGTAGGGAAGGTAGTTGCCACCAAGAATCTGCAGCATCCTGTGAAGATCCTTCTTTCCTCTGTTGGTGGGTAGAGCTCTGCTGGGACTTGCTGCCCACTCATTTCTATCTTGGCTGAGCAGTGCTTTGTGGCACTGACTGGCAGTTTCACTGCAGTGTGGGGGCTATGACAATGGCACGTGCATCGAGGTTCAAGACATTCCCAGCATACACCCAGTCCCTGCTGGTGGTGCTGCCGCGGGTGGCTGAGGCCCGTTGTCACAGCACATCTTCAGCTGCAGGGTGTTCTGGCATCTCATTGTCACAGTTCATAAATGCCACTATTCCCTCCAATCGACCCAAGCAGTGGCAAAATGGGTTGTTTGCTAGCAGTTCTCCATTGCATTTTTTTATCTTAGGCCTTCTGAGAGACATATTTTCTGTTTTATTGCCAGAACTGGAATGTTGTAAGAGCAGTATTGATACTTCGGAGGTGTTGCTTGTAACTGCTGGTATGGGAGTTGGAGGGTAGAAAGGAGATTGTAGGTTGGGCTTAAACCCAAACCCACTTCCCCAGTGGGGGGAAAAAAAGAGTCATGGGAGTTCTGCGCGCTTTATTTGCAAAAGCTAGTATGTAAGAGGAAGAAAGCCATTCACAATGTAATGGAAGAAAAAAGAGTAATTTGGGCTTTATCTCCTCTGTTAATATGGTTTTAACTTTCAATTCATTAATTACCTTACTGTAATTCTTTTTCTGCTTATATTTTCAGGAACAAGTAGTTGAACCACTTAGGATTGATAGCATATATTAAAATGCACTTCTTTGTAGTAGCATCAGAAGTTGCATTTTACTAAAACAGTTTTTTTAATTTCTTATCTTTCAGATATATTATACATCAGAAAATACTTACATTGCAGTATGGTGATGTGAAAATGAGTTGTTACAGCATTAGAGCTTGAAAGTCTAATAAATTGCAAACTAAATTGAAAACAGTGGAAATTAGTGAAATAAGATGTATTTAATATTCTTGTCCTTCTAGTAAGGGGTTCCTTGACTTGGTGCTTTCTTCAGTAATGTATGTGGGAGAATACACCTCAGGTGAAGAGGGGATTTAGATGTCATTTTTGATGGTTTTTTTTATTGAAGCCCCATCCAGCCATTAACACTCCTATCAATGAAACGGTTGAAGAAAGCAGTCAGGAGCCTGCTGAGGGGAGTGAAGAAAAGGCAGGAGCCAAAAGAAAAAAGTGTGCTGTCCCAAAAGTAAGTGATTGAATTTCTGCTTTGTTCTGCCAGAAACAATTTCAAGTCAAAACTATATTGTCAAGTCTTGACTTAAACACTTTAAACTAACAGTGATTTAATGTTGTAACTGCCTGTTTGCTTATTTTCAGATATACTTATAATAATACTTTTGTCCTTCTGTTTTCCTTTTACAGTGCTCTATATGTTTTTTGAAAATAAATTTCTTTACCAGCCTGTATTTCTATATCATAATACACCTAAACTAAATTCATGCAGTATTTCCTAGGTAGGAGAAGTTGAAAATTATAATGATCATCAAGAATTAGGTTAACTTTTCCCTTTTGGTTTTTTAAGACTTTTTCTTATCATATACAGGTATGACTGTCACTTTCAATTGTGATTGTTTATATTGAAAAGCAGAACAGAGCATTAGGGTCTCTCATGGGTCAAAGGGTACTTAAGTGTGTTTGCCAGAAAAAGTTTATAAGAATCGGCTTGATTTAGACCATACCCTTAATTAACTACTTAGGATATGGAGAATTTCATAGCTGTATCAATTCAATTCTTAGGCCGGAAATCAGTATGCATTAGTTTATACAGAGTTTAGCTTTTTTGCTTTGTCCATGTATGCATACCTTAGAAACCTTCCAAAACAAGATTGTGTTCTCTTTAAATATATTATATTCATACTAAAAAAAATTAATTTCAGTCTGAAACATCTTTGTTTCAAGTTGCTGGTGCAGTACTGGTGTACCTCTTACAGTACAGTTTTTACTGTAAGAGGTGAAGCTTCCTAGCTTACTGTACATTTAATGATTCAGTAGTACACTGGTTTGAACTTCTCTCTATTCTTGAATGTTTTTTTCATATGGGAATATTTCTCATATGGCATGGAAGAGATACTGTGTGTTGTCAACTCTTCCCAGTGGTTTTAAGAATAGAATTCTAAAATTACAAAAATTGTCATGCAGGTGGAATTGACATTTATGGTATCTCTTTTATTTGTAACTCATTTCTGGAAATTACTACTCAACAGGATGAGCAGTGCACTTAAATTAAATGTCAGATATTTTGAATAGTCTTCTCTTTATTCTTAACCTCTGTTTCCATTTTGATTATTTGCCAAGATTTAATGTAGTTTTTCTGTAGCTGTTGCCGGCTATTCTTCAGTATCGAATCACAATTGCAACTGAAGAATTTGCAATGTGTCAAATACATAGCACGTGTTCTTTATCTGGGATTAGTGTCCAGTAGCTGTAATAGCTTGGTTATTCAGAGTAAAAAAGTCTTTTGATTGGAGGGAAAAAAAAATTTGTCTACTGGTAGTATACTGATAGATGACGTTGAGAATGGTTTTGGTGAGTTGGAGCCTGCAGGATTATTGATGGATTATTTCTCCCAGCTTCTTACTGCCTAGAGTTCCTTAATTTAGTACTTACATGTGTGGAATGTAATGGTGATTGGGGTTCTGTTTGCTATACCTTAGCAGTGCTTTGAAACACATAATTTCCTGACAGTGTTAGCAAACCAGTGCTGCTCTTGCCTATGCATGCTGCCTATGAAAGCATTTGTTCTAAGCATTTGCAACTGTGAGGGGGAAGCTTCTTTTAAACCAGGCTGATTGATTAATCAGTTTGCTTCATTCTGAATTTATGCCTCAAGCAACATGTGCTAGTGGGGATGCTGATGATGTAAGCTTCATGTTTCTCATGAAAAGTTCTTTTAGGCTGTTCAGTGCTGGCACAGTGAAAGAGAAACAGGAATACATAAGAGCCATTGAAACGTAAAGATGGAATGGAAGATCCTGACTGGGTCCTTTTGTATAGATTTGTCTAATTAATCATCTTAAGGCAAAATACAACGCAGATTTCTTTTCTCTTTATACTAGTGTAGCTATAACATTCTATTAAACCATCCTCGTACTCTGGTTTCCTTTGGTTTTAGTGAACCAGTAATTCTTCTGCCTTACAATTGTACTCTGTAAAAAGACTCAGTGACGTTATGTGTCTTCATGGAATTAGAAATACTGTGTGATAGTCGCTTTGTGTAGTGTTGAAATTTTAAAAGCAGACTAGTTAAAAATGGAATTTTAAAAAAGGTGCTTGAACAAGCCAATACTATTCAATTTGAGAGAACCGATAATCTTTAAAAAATGCAAATATATAGGCTGCAAGGAAATGTTGATTGTTTTTGAGTAAATTATTACAAACTAGATTTTTTTCAAGTTCTAACTGCTTTCCCAAAACCAAAAGTAGTATTTTAAAGGTTTGAAAAAACCCAACAAAATAAGAAAAAGTGCGTAAGTTACAATCTCACAAATGATAAAACAATTTACTTGTGGTTTGTTCACTATTTGGCCCAGTTTCAGCTAGGATAGGATTGGTTTTCTTCTTAGCAGCTGGCATGTTTTGTGTTTCGGATTTAGTGTGAGAATAACGTTGATAACACTCTGATGTTTTAGCTTTTGCCAAGTAGTGTTTATCCTAAACCAAAGAGTTTTCAGTTTCTCATGCTCTGTCAGTGAGCAGGTGCACAAGAACCTGTGAGGAAGCCCAGCCTCAACAGGTATCCTTAACTGACTGAAGGGTTATTCACACAGAATCACAGAATAGGTCAGGCTGGAAGGGACCATAGTGAGTCTGGCTCAACTTTCTGCTCAAGCAGAGTCATCCCAGAGGACATTACACAGGATTGTGTCCAGATTGTTCCTGAATATCTCCAGGGAGGAAGACTCTACATCATCTCTGAGCAGTCTTTTGCAATGCTTGGTCACTACACAGTAAAGAATTCTTCCCCATGTTCAGGTGGAACTTCCTGTGTATCAGTTTGTGCCCATTGCCTTTTGTGCTTGTCACCATCGAGCAGAGCCTGGATCCATCCTCTTGGCACCCTTTCCAGACACTTCTACACATTGATGAGGTCCCCTTTCAGTTGTCTCTTTTTGAGGCTGAACAGGCCCAGATGCCCTTCCTCATAAGAGAGATGCTGCAGGAGGAAGTAATCCAGTATGACTAGGCTTTTAATGTGTACCTAAGAAATGAGTGTACCTGAAGATTTAAACTATGTAAAGTGAATAGCAGCCTAATGGTAATTAGTATGTTCTCTTTTCACTATAAAATATTTTCTAATGCATTTTTTTATCCTGTGTTGACTTGCTTTGTAGTTATCCCCTAAAGGGGATAATAACTTACCTGCAGAAGCTGAAACAGAAGAAAAGGAGATGGATACTTCAAAGGAAGATGATCTGTCTTCTGACAAAACCAATAAAGAAGTATGTGAGAGCTTTCTTCTATGTAACAGAGAACATCAAATACAATGTTTCTTGGTGTAAATCTATTACTGAGTATTAGGACACTACAGTTGTTACTACTGTGGCACTTTCAGGAGCTGTTTAATTATGTAAAACTTTCTGTGTGTTCACTCACATTTATACCTCTCACTGAAGCTCCCACAAATTGAAGTTTTCATCAGAGATGAAACTTCTAGTCTGATTTGTCTGTAAGTTCAATTAAAACAGGTGGAAGACTATTGTATCACTTGCCTCTTATTACTGTATTGCAAATGTACCTCTTTTAAAGACTAGATAAAGAGTCCAGACAGACTAAAACATCACTACATAGGATCTTTAATTAGAATAGAATATTATTTAGTATTTAATTTATTTTTATCTCTCAGGGACAGTTCTAGGTATCAGATAATCATGGAATCATGGAATGGTTTGGGTTGGAACAGACCTTAAAAATTACCAAGTTCTAACTTCCTTGTCCATTCCTGGGTCCGGTTGCTCAAAGCCCCATCCAGCCATGCCTTGAACACTGCCAGGGATGGGGCAAGCACAGCTTCTATGGGCAACATGTTCCAATGCCTCACCACCCTCACACTAAAGAATTTCTTCCTAATCTCTAATAATTCTAGATTTTAATAATTCAAAAGCATGCAGTGTCTTCATGTACATTACAAGATTCTTGTCTAAACTGTGTGCCAGAGGCTGCAGTTGTGTAAAAAAAACATAGAATAAATGAAATATAACTTTGTTTTATTAAGATTCTTAGGAACATTTTTAATCTTCACAGGATGTGGTGAAAACAAATGATGCTTCTATTCCTAAAGTTGCTAGAAGAGGAAGAAAAAGAAAGGTAACAATATGTTTAATTACTTCACCTTACTGGAATTTTTTGGATGTGATAATACTGGATGTTACTTCCTTTAATGACAGATTATGCATAAACAGAAGTGTTTGACACCCTTCTCCCCCTTTTCAAATGTCTGAAAGATTTGCAGGAATGGAAGTTTTCCCAGAGTGTTTTGCAGGTCTTAATTCTTTTTTAACTTGATGTGGAATATGAAGTCCCTGTCTTTCCCAAACGTCTCATTACAAATCTAAAAAAAAAAAAAGACACAAACTCTTGCTAAACTGCTAATAAAATAGCCTGCATTGAATCTCTGAAAAATTTCTTTTAACATCTTGATCACATTGAACTAACAACTGAAATACTCCCCGTTTTCACAAATTTCTGACTTTGTGGTCTCTACAACTGGGAGAATACAGAGTTACTTTGAAAGAGGCAGTTCCAGCTGCTTGCTCAGCATACGCTAGCTTTAATGTTCTTGTGGTCACACAGCAAGCCAGATCAGGGCACTGACCCAACTAGAAGCTAGAATTAAGTAGGGCAGATCTTAATTTTGTTTGAAACCACTTACCTTCTAAAGTTACAGGTGACAGCATGGATGGGGGTTGAGTGTGAAGTATCTGTGACCTTAGTATGTTTGTCACAGAAAAGTTGCATGGTGTACCTGTACTCTAGTCGTCCTTTATCCTGGGCATGAAGTTTGTGACTATTTTCTCCATTTGGGATTGAAGAGGGTGAAATTAGTAATGCTTAAGTATAACCTTTTACTAAGTTCAGAGACTTTTTTGTGTGTACAAGCAATTGCATAATAACGTATTTCTAGAAGTTTAAAGATGTTTGTTTGAGAAAGTAATTGAGATATTGGTGCCATGTGTTTTTTCACTGTTGAAATTCATTCTTTAAATTAGTCTGAAAAGCAAGCTGAAGCTGAGGAAGCAGCAGCAGGGGCAGCAACAACTACTGGACCAGTGTCTCCAAAAGTAAGCCCCAAAAGAGGAAGACCAGCAGGTAACTTCAGAAGAATTATTTAATTTTTTTCACCACAGAAATATTTTAGTAGAAGGAGTCAGGAAGTTATCTCCTTCCCCTGAAGTACTGCAGAGTATTTTTGCATGCTAAAGGCAGATTTTGCTAATAGATTGTAGTGAGTAAACATCTCAAATTGGTAAGTTCAGGACATGAATGGATTTAAATCAATAGTATAAATGTTTAGTCTTCTAAATTAAAGACTCATTGGTTTGGTGTACAAGTACTACCTTTAGAATAGGTCAGTCTCCTTCGCAGAATACTGCTTAGGTGTAGATTTACGATAGGAACTGTCTGGTGGTTTTGCTCCATAAAGGTTTGTATTCATTAAAGGTCTATAAAATACTCTGATAGAGTCAGAAGATCCATAAAACACAAAGGTGAGGACTGGGGGAACAAGGAGTTTGTAGGTGGAGTTCAGAGCACAAGAAAAACAAAATAAGAGCTGAAGACACTTTTTCAAAAAGATATTTAAGATAGTCTGTGTCAATTGACAGGCAAATGAAAAGAAAATATAACTGACTTTTTGGAACGTTTTGTTAGAACCATTTGGTGATAATTCTATAGTGCCTGTTAATTTCAAATTAGCAATGATCTATTGTCACTTTAATGGTGAGCTTGCAGATATTCTTGATCACTAATTACTGCTTTGGAAGACTGTTCTTGCAGCATTTAAGTACATTGTGTGAACACCTGGTCAGGGAAACAAATAATTTATAGTCCTCTGTATCTGCTGACAATATAAAAATAGTGGAACCATAATTAAATAGACTTAATTACTTTTGCCATGAAAGCTGTGAGAAAATTAAGTATTAATTTATACCCCTCTGCCATTTCATTACATGCACTAAATATGCATTTTTAGTATCTGTGGGTTTATCTTTACAAGTTTTTGCTGGTTTTCACTAACTACTGTCAGTAAGAGCAGGAAAGGATCTGTAAGAGATGCTTTTGCCTCCTATGTAAAAAACCTTTTTGGAAAATATACTATGCAGCCTTTTCTGTTGATGATAGGATTCTTAGAAGCGCTCTGTGCTAAGACCAGGGTTTAAACACTGAATATTAGGTTTCCTGAGAGCACAGTCACTGTGGTACTGGCAAGCATTTGAGGTACATAAGTGCCAAGAAGGCAGGTTGTTTGTCTTACTCCTAACAACATGGTGAGTCCGAGGAAATGAAGAGGCTTGATCTGCACTGTAGTATGGTGATAGAACTTCTTGACAGTGGTTTGTTAGCCTGAAAAGTGATGGAAACTCCAAGATATGAGTAAAACTAGTGGACAAACTGTATAAATGTAGGCATAAATGACTGCTTTTCATTCTCTAATTTTGAGTTTCTCATTATCTAATTTAAGACGCATCTTAGTTATGCAACGTGTGAAGCAAATCGCAACTGCATAGATCGCAGAAAGCACAAGAATTAGTAGCTGGAGCCTGTGGCTGGAAAGCATCAAAGTTTTTAATTCACCAGTCAGCTAATAAAACTGCCCACACTAACTGTTCAAAGAGATCTTGATTAAGTTCAGTACTCAATTAACACTTGAATTCTGGACAGTAATGAAGTTAGGGTGTATATGTCTGTTGAGTATCTTAACATATAGACAAGGAACAGATGGTGGCTGTAGACTAACCTGTTTTTTCTGTATAACTACTAGCTTCTGAAGTAAAAGTTCCGAAACCAAGAGGGAGACCCAAGTTGGTGAAACCATCATGTCTTTCAGAGGGTGACTTGTGAGTTTTTTCTTAATATAAAGCTTCTTCATTGTCAACTGTGTTGCTCCTTATGTTAAGACTTGAAAGTTATTACTCCTGATAGAGTTTTGCCCCTTTAGTGTTCAGCATAAGTTACTATTTGGGTAGATGTTTTTATAATACAGAGTAATTCAAGGAAGGACATTTCTGAAACAGGAGAGACAAGATCTTAATCTTCCTAATTTGCCTAATCTGTACAAAATTTCTTATATGATTGTATGCTAGGTGAAGAGGAAAGACATTTATTAAGAGAAAATACAACATCACAGAAAAATAAAAGTGTTCTTCTTTTCTTACATTTTGGTTTCGGAAGTCCCTTCTGATGAAATTGCAACTCTGTTTGTTACCTGAATTTTGGTTTTGCTGTCTTCAGTTCAAGTCTAGTCCTTCTAGTAACTCAAGGAAAAGTTGAACATAGTTTTAGCTTTCTATAAATTGGCAGATGCACAGTTTTGGAATAAGAACAACTTAAATAAGTATACTTTATAAACCAGTTTTACAGTGTATGCACTCTGGGTCCTACAGACCCATCTGTGTGTGGGGAATCCACTGAGCATGAACTTCTTGGGTTAGGATCTATGCACTTACATTAATGTTAGCTTCATTAGACTCTCCATACTGGTATTTATTTGCTGGGGTTCCTTCCCCCCACAGGTAGTGGGTTTTAATTTTAGAGAGAGTAATCTTTGAAGTGTCATTAAGTGAATTAACTTCATAGTTTAACTATTCTGTGGTTCAAAAGACCCAGTCTCCTTAGTTAGAATGTTGTTCTTTTAAATCACTGTAGATAATGGATGTGATGCCTAAGTACTCTTTTTGTTTTAGTGTTAATGAGGAGGAGAAGGCAAAGAAAAAAGGACCAGAAGAGAAGCCCAAGAAGCAAGGGAAAAAAGATGAGGAAAGTCCGAAGGAAGAGGAGAAGTCAAGGAAGGAATTTGATAAAAAGGAAGGAAAGAAAGAGGCTGAACCAAAAAGGAAAAATGTTGCAAAAATGGGTTCTGCATCAGCTTCTGATTCTGAAGATGAAGGAGAAGAACAAGAAGGGGACAAGGTATTATTTTGCTTTCTTTTATAATTTATTATAGAGGAAAGTAATATCACTGGAGATCTTTCTCCAAGTTAATGCTAGATATTAATGAAGGTAAGAGTCTGTTGTGGCTGGCATACAGATATATAGAATAAAAGTTTCAGAAATATATTTTTCTCAAATAATTCTTTCAGGAACTTATAGTATTTTCTAAGAAAAGTATCTTTTCTAAGACACTTAGTTTTTTTATGAAGGATTTAAATGTCAAGAGGCTTTTGAGGTTTTTTCAATCTATGTTCCTTGGAAGATGGTGTTTTTCCTGGGTGCATCTGGAGAATGTGTGGCTTGAAATCACATTTTTGAAAGGTACAAAACTGTCTCTAGCCAACAATTTGTAATGTTTTCATTTTTTTGGTGCTTAGTATTGCCCTTAGCATTGCCCTCTAGTGCTTAGTAATGAAAAGAAAAAAAGGAGAGAAGACTAATGAAATTGTGTTAAGCTTCAGGGAAAGCCAGTGTTTGTCTGGTTGTTCCATGGAGTAGAGTTGTTTCAAAGATACCTAGTGAGAATAGTTTCATCTGCTTACACAAACAATAATTTAATAATCTTACTTTTCTCCTTCCAATCATAAAATACCAAATACAAACAGAAGAAAAAAGGGGGAAGAAGCTTTCCAGCGGCTCACAGAAGAAACACTGTAAGAAGCCAACATGAGAGAGAAGTAACAGACAGAAAGCGTAAGCAAGAGGAACAGACAGATTCTGAATCGTGAGTATATTTTAACGTGTGATGCCCACAAGTTGTAGGTATACATTGAACCTAACAGGAGGTGAAACTTCTGAAAGACTTCCAAACTGGTTTGCTCTGTGTTCTACTGTTCTCTTTCTTAGTTTTCTGTCTTAACTTCTTTTTGAGGGGAGGGTAAAAAGCTCCTTGAACCAAATGTTCTACTGTGGGAGAATAGGAAGAATGGAACATAGAAATTAAGTGATGTCAGTCTTTCAGTGATGTAGAATCTCTAGCAGAGGACAGCTGGTGTGTTCTTTTTAGAACTAATTTAAGAATATCGATGTGAAAAGGGATCAATGTGAAAAACTGTTCAGGACAGCCATATATTTTTCTTACAATTTTTAGATTAAATTGGTAGGACCTGGTAGGTCCTATCAATCCATGGTTATGGATTTTTGATGAGGTATGGAATGCATAGGTTATCAGGAAAGCATTTCCTTCTCTGACAGTTGAAGCACATGCTGTCAGATAGAAGAAAAAAATAATTAACATTGCAAAGCCAGTTGACTGATACCAAGAACAAACTGCCTTTAGAAGATTACTTCAATCAAACATAAGAATAGAGAGAAGAGCCCACCAGGAATTTGGAGAGTAGGATAATAGGAAGAAATCTGACTCATTTGCTATTCTGCAAATGAGTGAAGAAGCTGCACCCCAAGAGCTTGATTTTTTTTTTTTCATCCCCACCATTGGTGGGAAGGCAGAAGAAAGGGAGAACAAGGTAGAAATTTGGAGAAAAGAAAGAGAATAAAGTCCCCTTTACCTGTAATAAAAAAATCCTGTCTTTCACATTCACTGAAATGAAATGTATGAAATGAAATGAAAACTACAAAAATGTAGTTTGTTTGGGTATTTTTTCTCTCATGCTCCAGGTCTTTTTCCTCTTCTTCCTGTCAATACTCTGGAGACCTCACATAAATACTCTACCTATTTGAGGCAAACCTAAGCATTTCCTGTTTCAGTGATACTAAATAGCCTTGTCATCTTAAAGGCTTTTAATATATCACTATTTAACACTATTTAACTATGCTGATTTGATTTGGGGAATCAAACTGTCATATATTGATTTAGTTATAACAACCAAATTTTTACTTTTAAATAGCAGTCATATTTTATGCATTGGAGGGTAGATAGAGTTTTGTTTCAGTAAAATAAAGGATAAGTAATTAGTGAATGCATAATGAATTTAATTACAGTTGGTATTAGTTGGTAACTAATACCACAAATTCCATATTGATAAAAAGTAAAACTGATGTAGGCTGATATGTGTTTTGATTGTTTTGCTCATCAGCATAGTCTCCATTTTCTGGTAGCTACTTCATTTGTATTTTAGTTAAGGTGCTTTGTACACCATTCTGTATATATACAGAGTTTATCTGTACTGTTGAGATTGTGCTGCCTGTTGAAGCAGACAAGTTTTTGTGTTCTTTGTGAAAGAAACATGGAAGGCAGGAAGACATGCAGGCCTACACATTTTATGTATGCATATTAGTATAATAGGAAGAAAACTAGTCACAGGACATTTAGTCATTATATGCTGAAATATGCAAATTCTAAAAGTAGGCTTTTAAATCCCTCAGACAAAAATGAGAGATTGCTAAACAGAAGTTCATTATCTTCTCTGCAAAAAGAGCTCAAAAGCTTGTTTCAAAGATTTCTGCCTGTGTTCATCCTATAACTGAAATGGAGACAAATATTTTTGTTGTTTTTCGTGTCAGCTTTGTTTTTGGTGATACAATTGGAGAAAGATGAAGGAGATTTCACTGCACTTGTAATAAGTATTTTTTTCTGTATTACTACTTTCTTCAAGAACTTTTAAATTATTGCTGATGCATTTATGGCCAGTTGTGAGATATGTATACTGTTACAATCAATTAGCTGAGAAAACAGTCATATAGAAACTGATTTTGATAACTGATCTCTCCATAAATTCCCTGTGGTAATGGTAAATTATTTTACTCCTTTTGTCATTATAATTGAAATATTTTCTTTCTCCTTAAGTTAGTTCCATATAATGCTATTTTACCAGTTAATATGTAATGCTAATATGCAACAAAAAATACAGTTTGGAAATTATTTGTTTTTAAAATCCTTTAATTTGCAGCTTCTAGAAAAATACAGCTTTGAGTATGGAGGATTTATCAGCAGCATCTTAGCTAATTAATTTTTGCTAAAGTTTTTTTCCTTGAAAACCAGGGGTTTGGGTCTTTGTGGTTTTTGCATGCTAATTTTTTAGTGATATAATACCTCAAAATACTGCATCTCATCCAAAAACTGGGGGGAAAAAAGTAGGCTTTACAGCATTGTAAAAACATTTCAACATTTTTGATAGGCAGAATAAAGAAGAAGGCAAGAAAGCAGAAGTTAAGAAGATTGAGAAGAAGAGAGGTTAGTTTAAAGAATCTAAACAGTACTTTTTGGTCATTTTATATTTTGAATGGAATTTCTTCCTGGATAAGATAATGTACGGTAAGGGTGGCTGTGTGGTCTCAGTCTGAGATGTTTGATCCATGATTCTACTTTCTCTGAAACAGTGCATTTTTGTCCTTCTGTGTTCTTTCTGCAGTGCAGTGCAGTAGAACAAGTCTTCACTATTCTGACTTCACTGGCATTCGAGCTTTTAAACCTCAGTCTGCTGTTTGAACACAAGAAAAAAGCTTTTATTCTTTGATATAAATCATTTCACTTATTCCTGTCATTTTTTCTTTTCCATCTTCTCATAATACAAGACTCTGAGGGACCTCTTGAAACTCTTTAGATACTACCTCTCACTAAGGAGGAGGCTTAGATTCAGGTTACTAATGGTCTTGTCTGCTAACCCATGCCTGCAGACTGACCTTCATAGGGATAAGTAATTCCTTTTTCAGTACTCCCATCTTTGAGGGAAATCCAAACCACTGTCTGTAATTTATGACTTGTAGTATAGTACAGATCCAATGGCATGGACTCCAGCCAACCCAATGTTGCAGCAAGAGGACAAATAAAAACTATCCAAACCCATCCAAGATGGGTTTGACCTAAAGGCAACTGTTTGCTTGCATTACTGTTCAGAATACATATCAAGTCCAAGCAGGCATTCAGCACGTGACTTAGGGGATGCCATGTCTATTCATCTTTCACACTTGTGAAGCATGTGTACTGCAAACATTTTCTTTGGATGGATTTGGACTGTAACTTGAATCATGACCAGTTTACTGAAAACAAACCATCAATATCCAGGTGTCCTGTCATTGAAAGCCTTCCAGCTTTGTAACTCTTATCATTTATTAAAACAACTTCTTAAGCTGGCCTACCAACTTTGTAACTCTTAATATTTATTAAAACAACTTTTTAAACTGGCCTACAATTAAAGGGTGACAGCTGTGTTTTGGAATAGAAAATTATTTTCAGTTCTAATTCCTAATTCTCATCCTGAAAACTGCATGAGTTGCCAATAATGTTCAGTTTTGAAAAGCTGTGTAGTTTTTTTCTGATTGTATTTATGTGTGCACCTGCATGTAGGATCCCTGTCTGTTTTCTTCTGCATTCTGTATGAAGTTCATACTTGTGGAATCATTTCTGCAAAAGCAAACCTGATGTGATTAACAAATATTCATGGGTATTATTTTTAATCTTCAGAAACTTCAGTGGATTCTAGACTTCAAAGGATACATGCAGAAATAAAGAATTCCCTGAAAATTGATAATCTTGTAAGTATATATATATTTTTTTTAACTGATTTGTGTGTCAAATTTCAGTAGGAAACACTTGGCATGTGTTCTTGTTTTATTTAATACTCTGAAAATGAAAGAAATTCTTTCCATATGAAAGATAACTGCTGCTTAAATGTGGTTACTGTGGACACTGAAAGATGACTGTCAGCAAATGAAATCTGTTTTGTTTGAAAATACTACATAGTAAATTATTTACCAGAAATGTTCAGATGGAATACGTCAAATAGAACATCTGGTGCCAGATCAGCTTGCTGAGCCATGTGGAAACACCAGGACATTGGATGCAGAAGCAGCTGACTTCCTGATGCCAGTGATTAGGGCTCCAGTCCAGTGACTCCACTCACTGTAAAGGGAAATTTGCTTGTCAGGGTTTTGGATTTGGAATGTTACTGACAGATGTTTGAGGCCTTCTGCCCTTAGACCATTTTGTTTGCTGCCGCACATTTTCAGGTTGGGCACCAGTGATACCAGTCAGGGGACACTTAGAAAGTATCAAGCATTAATGAGGGTAATGGTAGAGGTATGGGGACCCAGGTGTTAATCCCTTTATTGAGGAAAAGTCTTGCAAAGGATAGGTGGATAGGTGTGCAAGGAGGTTGCAGGATGCACCCAAAAGTAGTGCTGCCAAGGGGCTGGCCAACCTGGTTAAAGAGCATCAAACTAGGAATGGTAGCAGAGCAGGAAATGGTGGAGCAGTATGGCAGTCAGATGAAAACAGATGTCAGCAGGGTGATGTAAATGGACCTTGTAATCAACAAAATTCCTTTGCAGAACAGGACTGAAGTGGCATGACTACAAGCATCAGCACATTGAATGGGGAACTGCTGGCAGCCCAGCATAATGAGGAAAACTCTCATAACCTTTCTGGAACATCAGCACAACTACGTTTTTCTTGGGGGTGACTGTACACTGATACATACAATGGGAGGAGCAACCATGGGAAACTGGACATCTGTCTGCAGTTGCAGGGCTGTGGTTTCATTAGTATGAGAGATTCGACTAGAAGTGAGGCAAGCCTTGCCTTATATGTTTATAGGCTCTTTAGGAAAGATGGGTGCTGGGAAGACATGATGAGGATAACTTTATATGAGAGACCAGTTGAAATGTGTGGAGCTTTGCACTAGGACAGCTAATAAGCCAACTGGGAGCTTATGAGCCAGGATTAATGGGCAAACCAAAATGAGTGACATCCTGAGAAACTCTACTGCAGATCACCTGATCAAGGAGAAGTAGAGTATTAAGTTATCTTAAGGCAATTGGGAGACACTTTTGATTCTAACTGGAAGCTTAAAACATCCTGTGGTATTTGCTGAAGGGCCATGGGCATTACACAGCAATGCAGAAAACTTCTGCAGTGCCATAATTGCCTAACACAGGTGATTGAAGGGGCTGATAAGGCAAGACACCCTGTTACACCTGTTCCTTTAGAGAGTGAAGATCTGGTCAGGCATATGAAGGTCAAGTGCAACCTTAGCTGCTGTGACTGTGATAGTGAAGTTCACGGAGAAGGGAGCAGGATGAAAAGGATCACAGCCCTGGGCTGAGGAGAACAGACTTTGACCTCTACAGGGATCTGCTCATAAGAATCTCCTGAGAGACCGTGCTGGAGGGAAGAAAGGACAAGATCTGGCTCACTTTTAGGGATTAGCTCCTTCTCAAGGCTTATTAATCTTAAAGTCTAGGAAAATGGGGGCCTGCTGCTGAATGGGATAGGTGCTCTAGTGAAAAAGGAGATGGCTAAGTAACTAGTAACTAGTAAGGTAACATCTTGACTTCAGCCTTCAGCTTGCCTGTACAATTCTGTTCAGGAATCCTAGATCTGTGAGACCATGGGACGATTAAAACAGGAAAACCTTGATACTCAGGGGACAAAGATCAAATTAGAGAACATTTAGAGACCCAATACAGAATAAATAGAAGAGTGTTGGGGGAGCTGGATGATGTCATTGTCTATCCACTCCATTTTGTTTTTGAAAAGTCATGGTGATGAGGGTTTGGTTCCTGAGAACCGGAAGAAAGCAAATGTCACCCTGGTCTTGCAGAAGGAGTATCTAGGTTACTACAGGCTAGTCAGTCTCACACCGATCCCTTGAAATGTGATGGGACAAATCCTGGAAATTGTTTCCAATGATATGAAGTACAGTAAGAGCTCTGAGAGTTGTCAGCATGGGTTAATGAAGATGAAATTATGCTTGACTAAAATGATGTCCTTTTGTGAGATAACCAGCTTGGTGGATGAAGGAGTAGATATTGTTTATATTAAGATTATAAAAGGCTTTTGACACTGTCTCTCAGAAGAGCTTCAAAGACAAACTTATGAAGTCTGAACTAAAAAAGCAGATGGAAAGGTGGACTGAAAACTGGCTGAACAGCAGGGCACGAAAAATAGTCGGTGGCAGAGTCCAGCTACAGGCCAGTCACTAGCAGTCAATATGATTAAAACATGTCATTAAAGACATGGATGATGATACAAACCACAGTTGTAGCAAGTTTACACATGATACAAAGCTGAAATCAAAGGTTTGATGGGATAGTTGCCATCCAGAGAGACATGAACAGGCTGGAGAAATGGGCCAACAGGAACTTCATCAACTCAATTCCAGTTCTGCGCCTATGGAGCGATAACCCTGTGCCTCCAGCATGGACTGCGGACTGAGTGGCTAAAAAGCAGTTTGTTGGAAAATGACCTGGGGGTACTGGTGGACACCAAGCTTAGCATGAGCCACCAATACACTTCTGTGGCTGAAGTGGCCAACGGCTTTCTGGGCTACATTAGAGAGAGACTTGCCAGAATGTGGAAGGAATGTGCCCTCTACTTGGCACTGATGAGACACTGGACTGTGTTTTGGGCTCCTTGGAACAATAGAGATACGGATCGACTCTAGGGTGCCCAGTAAAGGTCCACAACGATGGATTAAGGGCTTGGAGCGTGTGTTGGAAAAGGGGAGGCCAAGAGAGGTGGGAGTGTTCAGTCTAGAGAAAATAGGAAGATGAGAAAATAAGCGTAAGTGAAGAAGTATGGCAGCATGAGGAGCAGCAAGCTGTTCCAGCTAGGGAAACACTGAGTTGTTCCCTCTATTGGTGTTGGAGGCAAGGCTCTCATAGTGAGGGTGGGGGACTGCCTTGTGCTAGATGTAATCAGTTCCAGCCTGCTACAGTGAAGGAACCACTGCAGGGCATGACTGAGCTCCTCAGCCCGGATGGTGGAGCATCTGTGAAAACTTAAAAATAGGGCAAAGCACGCTAGGGGACAGGGAGTCTGTAAGGACAGTTCTCTATGTTAACTGCAGCTTACTTACGGTGCTTTGCTGCCTTCTCAGTGGTTAATCACTTGTGAAAAATTGTTTATGGTAAAGCCTGACTATGGTGAAAAGCTTTGAGCATAGATGTATTACAATAATGAAAGCAGCATAAAGCTTGCTTTATGTATATTGAAAGTATAAAATTCTTGTTAAATGTTACAAGTAAATCAAATATAATCTGCCTTGTATGGGCATAGCTAAAAGACAATGGGTATTAAATTTTTGTTGGCAAGTTTTACTATATAAATTGTTCTAAAATGAAGTATATAGTCAAATTAAGGGTATTTTAAGAACGTGTCACTGAGCACAGAAGTTAGATTAATATGGCAAGTTAAAGATTACTAGCATGTAAGTCTTCAGACTAATTTCTTGTTTATATACAGGATGTGAACAGGTGTATTGAGGCTCTTGATGAGCTTGCATCCCTTCAAGTCACAATGCAACAAGCTCAGAAACATACAGAGATGATTTTAACTCTCAAGAAGGTGAGATTTTCAATGTTAGTTAAACTGTATGTTTTCTTGAATTGATACCGGCTGTATTTACTGTTGGAGTACTCTGTCCAGTCTGGATCCCTACAGACCAAGAATGATGCAGACAGACTGGAAAGGACCCAGAGGAGGGCCATCAAGAAGATCAAAGGGCTGGAGAACTTTCCTATAACCAAAGACTAAAGGGTTTAGTTCCTGCCTTCCTGGAAAAGTCATCGCATAATTTCAGCAGTTTAAAGGGCTGCTGCAAAGAGAGGGTTGAGGATTTGTCTTCACTGGGAGATATTTGGAGAAGATGAGGGGCAATGGATACAAGTTGCACTGGGAAGGGTTTTATTTTGATACTAAAAAACTTTTTTTTTTTTTTT
>VZTZ01052339.1:75389-97197 GCA_013400955.1 Drymodes brunneopygia
TCCCTTTCCATGGCACTGCTCTCCAGCATCTCATTCCCCAGTCTGTCCACACATCCAGGGTTGCCCCGTCCCTGATGCAGATTCTGTCACTTTCTTTTGTTGAACTTCACATGGTTGGTGATTGCCCAACCTTCCCACTCTATGACTGTCTCTTCGCAGGGCCTCCCAGCCTTTGAGGGAGTCAACAGCTCCTCCCAGTTTAATACCATTAGCAAACTTACTTAGTATTCCTTCAAGTCCTGCATCCAGGTTGTTTATAATAAAGAGGATGAAGAGCACAGGGCAAAAGATGGGAGCCCTGTGGAATCCCACTAGTGACAGGTCTGATGTCGCTCCATTAACAGAAAGCCCCTGTGCCTGACCCATGAGCCACTTGCCCATTTCATGAGGCATTTATTGCATTTCACACAGGACATTTTTTTCCAGTAGGATACTGTGAAAAGCTTTACTGAAATCCAAAAAGACCTGCCCTCTTCTTATTGTGCCCATAGTTCTAGAGAGCTTCAAACCCAGTTGAGCTTTGACCATGTCAATGTTCTCCCTACAGTGGGGAGCACCATCTCTGTATCCCTCCCATGTCCCCTGTCCTTGCTTCACCATGCACACACCTTCCTGGTCTGCCTGGACTCAAAAAGAATATCCCTCATGAGAATACTCAGCCAACCTGGCCTCCCGCTTTACCTGGTTGCCTTCTGACATTTTGAGGTTGCCTGTTTCTGTGTTTGAATAGCATTCAGATCTTGAAGACAACACCTGAAGTAAACCTGCAAGTTCAATCACCATGACAGCTCCAGTATGAAACTGTCTTTGCAGATGGCCACAATGATTTGCCTCCACAGACTTAAGACTTTTGGCAATCTCTAGCACTTCACAACAGACTGATGTTGAGGGTAATGACTGACGTGGCTGTACAGCTTGACCATCAGACAAGCAGCATTTGCATTTAGCTTACAAACAGAGGTTAGTTACTATACACTGGATTTCATGGATTTCCAGCAAGCCTTAAGATGTACTTTATTGTAACATTAAGAAACTCAAACAACTTCCACTTTTACCCCTGAAAGTATTTCTGTAAAGATGTTACTGGAAATCCTCACTTAAAGCATTTCTCAATTTTGACCATCCCTTTTTTTCAAACCTTATACAAAAAAAAAAGGGTACTGTATATTTGACAAAGATCCTGAATTGCCAAGTCCATCTAGTTTTCACACAAGTATTGATAAGCTAACACATCTGTCACAACCATTTCAGAGATAATGGGTCACCATGCCAATACTTCAAAGAGTTAATTGAGATTGGATGCAGAGATGAAGCTCCTGATTATGTGATGCTATCACTCTGTCCATGCAGCTGCTTGGGATTTTGCTGCCTAAATTTACTGCCCATTTACAAACCAGAAATAATCAAAATTCACAAAATCTGACATGACTGTAGAAAGGGTCATCTCACCTTCAAAGATGCCTGGGTGGCCCTGAAGTGTGTCTCTTGAAGATACAAAAATAAGAGCTGAAACTGACTGGGCAATCACTTGAAGTTTCACAAGGAGAAAGGCTGATTCTTTCTGAAGAAAGAAAACATGGCTATGCACAAAATTTAAAGCAGAGTTAGTCTAGACAACAGCATCCCTACTTCAAGAATGGAGATAATTACAGCTTAAAATATTGTGCAGCCCTGTTGAGTTGCTCACCGTTCAAGTACTTAAGGGACTCTTGTAGTAATGTTACAAGAGCCTGGATAGCACTGGGAAGTGCTATAGCACTGTCTATATGAATCACATTTTCCTTTGGAACTTCATACCAACAGTAAAATCGGAGGGACCTCTCCTCTTCCTCAATACAAGGAAACAGAGTTTTGTATCATCTTGTCAGCAAGGCAAAAACTTTCATTAGGGAAAGAATCTCCAAGACAATGGGAAGTTTGAAATAACTTATAAAGGATCATACTGCCTAATCACTGAATGTTTAATAAAAAAAAATCAAATCCAAAAGCCAAACACAGATTCAGGTTAATGTTTTTGAGATTCAACAAGCAACACACAAACAAGAGATTATTAAAAAGAAATTTTTTCTCATTTTTTGTCAAGAAGTAATAAACCTGCTTGGATGTATTTATCACCAAAACACTACAGCATTTAATAAGTTGCTAAAACAAATATCCAGCTGGTGTCATAGAGATTTAGCTACAAATGGGCACTGTATGCAATGCTGGATTTCACTCAGAGGACTCATTCAGAAGACTTACCAAATCAATACCAGACCTGGTTGTTCTGTGACAGCTTCTGGGATCTTTAAAACCTAAG
The DNA here is from genome assembly GCA_013400955.1 of Drymodes brunneopygia. Classification (NCBI taxonomy): domain Eukaryota; kingdom Metazoa; phylum Chordata; class Aves; order Passeriformes; family Petroicidae; genus Drymodes; species Drymodes brunneopygia. The sequence continues at coordinate 77,689 of VZTZ01052339.1, forward strand.
ACATAGTGTAACCTTTTTGTTCCATTTGTCATTGAAGATGAATCCCTGAATATGAAATAGGACCAGGTCATACAAACAGCAAGCTTCTAATACTATTCTTCTGTGTTTTGTAGTTAAGCACTGAATGCTCTCAACTCCCACACCGAGACTGTGGCCGGCTTCTCTCTGCCTTACTGGAAGTATGGGACTGGCCCACTAAACTTTCTTAATCTGCAGGAACACCAATTCTGAAATATATTTGACCTTAACTTTTCATTAAGAAGATAAATGGGTTGTGTGAGAGACAGAATATTTGAGGCAAATTTATTTAATGAAAGAGTAAACTCCCATTTTGCCACTCCCTTCTCCCTTTGGCTAAAGAAAGAAAAAAAACCTACCCCCACAAAAAAACTACTGATTGCTGATTACCAGCTCTCTATATGATCCCTGATCCAATACTAAAGAGGATTGTGAAGCCTGTATATTTATGGAAAACAGCTGAAAGAGGAGGAGATAGGGAAAAGCTGAGAAGCAACAACTTGTGATGCAAATGCTGAAGTTGCAACCAGAGCTGTATTGTAGAGGATTTTTAAAGCAGCTGCTGCAGCACCACAAAGCAACCCAGCCCCAGCAGCTGGACTTGGCACAGTTGCCGAGGGCAGGGCACTCCCTTTTCTGCAGATTCCTGAAGGATAAGAGAACTATCACCACCTGGTTTTACAAGTGGTTGATTCATTAAAATACACAGGCCAACAACTGGCTGGTTTTCAAGACAGGGAAAAAAACCCACTTTTTTTTGTTATTCTCAAAAAAAGCATGGATTTATATTCACATTACTTAATACACCACCAGAAAGCAGTAAGATATATGAGTGACTAATGGAGTACTGCAAGTGCTTCAGATACATTTGTTTCAAAACATCTAAGATCATCAGGTCAGGACTGGCAGAATCTGCAGCTACAGGACCTGAAAGGATTCAGTTTGTCACTTTTCTATATGCGGATTGTCAGAGTAGGCTGTCTTTCGCCAGCCAGAACTAGCTGAAGTTTTCAAAAGAAAATGTCTTCTTAATTCCAGAAGACTTTTTTAAAAAAAGAACATCCTATCTTGACAGGTTTCAGTTTAACAGGAGACTAGGAACTACAAATTGGTCACATTTTAATAAAAAAATCATTACTTACAATAGCAGAATGATACAAAAAAAAAGTGCATCATGAACACTACATACACAGTAAACAGTTGACAAAATGATTTAAAAGGCAGGCTACAGTTCAGTAATGGTGAAATGTAGTTTCCTTTCTACAGAATCAGTCCTCAGAGTCAGAAGCCAAGGACAGAAGCCTTCACATGCAAGCTTTCATTTGTAGGAAAGACCCAAGAGTTTAACCAGCATTCTGAGCTTCTCTCTCAGAAAGCGTTCTCCTCCCTACAAATTCAGTGCCATCCACCCTTGTTCAAATATGGCAACTGCCTGAGTTTTCAAGGTAAGATATATACAGACTGTTTTCTCATCCTCAGAGGTTTACAGAGCCTTGGATACACAGAGCTTCTCAAAATCATGGTTTCTTTTGCCAGGTATTCTCAAATATCCACATTTTACAGTCCATAGCATCCAAACTACTGTACTGTTGTAAAAGAATATTGTGCTTTTCCATGCCAACTTAATCTGTAAAACCATACTTACTTACTCAGAAAAACACACCAGATAGACTTCAAGTGCAAAGAGCTCCTTCCACCTCAAGGGAGAGGATTACATGCCTAACCGAAAACCCAGCAGTATGCTCAAAACTCAAGCTGTCCATCCAGTGATTTTAACAGCCAGAGCAACAGATTCAACAATGCAGTCCACTGAATTCATCCTGGTGCATACGTCAGTTTCAGTTGAAAATCCCAGGATCAACATAAGGATATGCAAGAAACTCCCCTAGTTTATTGCCTTCTGCATCGTAATGGAGCATCCGAAAACAAACATCACAGAAGAAACATGGATCCTCTGGTGCCAGACTGTCTCTGTTGGTTACCCACCTGCAGGTTACAAAACACAAGTGTTTTTCCACAAGTGCAACACACTTGTGACAAACATCTCAACATTTTACTCAGGACTGGGGATGGCAGCAACAACCATCAGTAATAATTTTATACATACTAGGTACTACCTATACTGCATATCTCCCATCCCAAGCATACAGCTAATTTCTAAACTCCACACCCATTCCGTGTCAATCCCAGCAGCCACAGCAGCACTTCCTGAGAAACTCCTCAAACCTGTGTAGCTGGTACAGTGCATAAAAAAAAGTCCAGGAATCTTCTGTCCACCCTGTGGCCATCTAAGTCATAAATCTTTTTATCCCTTAATGCAAGAAACTGTGATATGGAGCAGACATGTACAGACCCAAGCTCCTCTGAGTAATCAAAACCATTTAGGGGTCTAAAAGCAGGACCCAAATGATGCAGACAAGACAAGGTGAGGATTGTGGCACACTCCAACAACCACAGAAGTTTACATGAACACAAGTTAACCTGTACAAGGAGGGCTTGCCAAGTCACTGAGCAATTAATTTATGATAGCACTCAAGAGGCCACGACAGCTGAAGGCCTCTGGTGATTATAGATGCTATCTGCACAGATTAGAACACACTGGACAGCCAGCCAAAGCAGCTCTGCTGTCCATGGTTTAGCATGTCCCCACTTAAGCTTAGTGCTTAATCCTGGTTTTAATTTAATGCATTTACATCACCTCTGGTAATGCCCTCCCCATCCATCTTTCCCCCATATTGACCCTTTGGCTCCACCTCCCCTTATGGCCAAATGCCTCACAGATTATAGGCCCTTGTGAAGGCATCCTCAGGGCTCTGCTAGGAACACTAGGATGGACTCCCATCTCAATGGGAATTGGCTCTTTGCCTGATTCCAGGGTAGTCTAAAGCCAAACAAGCAAGACAACGAAGACACAGCTGCTGGGTCAAACAGAGCATAAGCTGAGAGCATAAGCTGTCCTGAGGATAAAAAAAGGCAACCAGTGTTTTTGCAAATAAATCATTCAGATCTATAAAATCAGGGAGCCTAGCCTAGTCTTTAGAGAAATTTCTGCTGTTTATTGGAAGTCTGTCTCATATCCAAATTAATATCACTGAAGTGTATAAAGAGCACAAAATTCATATTCTGCTCTCTTAAGTGCAGAAAATCACAGAGTTCCTTCAAGAACAGCTGCAGAGCACACAGTTTTCAGGTAGAGGTTAGGAGTCACCTGTGGGGAAAGTTACATGCCTTTTAAAAATCTCTAGATTTTATTATATTAGAATTGGACAGACCTATACCTGCACAGATGCTAGATTAAACAAAAGTGCTGTAAGGTGTCTGGTAAGTGAATTTGAAACACGTCTTGCAAATGGGAAAAGTGCAGCATTTTCCCGCAAAAGCAGGATTTTCAAAAGTAATTGATAAGATAGCCAAGCTCTAGGTATGCAAAAGAACATGAGCCAAACAACTAATCTCTTGCTCATTTAGTTATTTTGAAACTCCTGAATCAATTCCAAATGAACATTATCTGCAGGAAACCTTTTCCTGGTTAGAGAGGTCAACTACTTGAGGAGCGCAGATTGTTATTAATGTTATGAAACACATACAGAGCTTTGATTTTTACTATTTTTTTAAAGTTAGTAGCAGCACCTAGAAAGACTTACTTAAGATGACAATACGATCAAGAACATAGCATACCTTGCTGTATACATGTTGCACACAAAGCATTTTCTGGTCCGTAGCCAATGTTTCTTGATTAGCAAGGGATATAGATTCCTATCCAGACAATCATCATGATGAATAAGCCTTGAGGGAAATAAATAAATACAACACATACAATAAAGATTTTGCCATATTGAAATTTATCTGAATATGAGCATGGACATTGAAGATAAGGTATGATTTAAATTCTCATGTAAACTATGACAAGACTTCTGCTTCACATTTCTTAACACAGATGAAGATAGACAGCTAGTTGCGCCATCTGTGAATTTTATGGTCACAAGTAAATTCAGCTTGTGCAGTAACTCAGAAGTCTTCAGACCATCTCCATTCTCTGGTCTTTTTAAAGCTTTTGTCCCCTATACAGACTAATAAGCTATTGCCAGGCTCATAAAGCTGTGATGTGGAACATCTATGCTTTTCTTTGGGTTATGTTCCTTTTGGAAAGCACCATGTATTATCAATACTTTGGTACATCAGGCTCCTGAGAACAGAAAATGACCTGTCACCCTCTACAGACAACCAGAGGAGTGCTCTCTCTAGTTGTGCACTGAGCAAAGTCTACACAATAGCTCTACTGTTGATGTGGACACCTCACAGTCACTATCAACTTCTCCTTCTCTTCCTGGCCTATACACCTCAGCAGCAGAATAATCTTAAAGCAAGTAAGTTAGTCTAACACACATTCAGCATTTTATGTCTGAAGTTTGTCCAGAGAAGGCTTACTTTCATTTGCCTAAGGACTCCCAAAGAATAGTAACTTACCTTATATCTGTGATTATAATGATGTGTTCACAGTTCCCTTGGTGGCAGTAAAGGTATGGAAAGCCAATTTTGAGGGATAAATCATTAAATACATAGTCCTCCATCTTAACAGACTGAAGATTTTCATAGCCTCTGTCATGAGCTTCTGACCACTCTATAATTGTTCTGAAAATAGAAAGGTCATCAGCATAGCAAAGCTATGAACTGTGAATGCAGAGAAAAAGATGCCTTGGGGACATGCAAAACTCTTCACATGGTTAAATGATGGAAATCAAAACAGTCCACAACATTTTGTGATAATTTAAGGTGACGTCATAGCAATACTACAACCCCACAGAACTGTTCATTGCTTTTGCAGAACATCTGCCTTTCAGTCCTCACCGGGCAGCTTCCTGAGAAGTTTTAGTCAGCATATGCTCCTGATGGCACCCATCCAGGTCAGACTGTTGGCAGCACAAAACTTCCCAAGTAGTTCAATAATTCAAGTTACTGGCAGGTCATTTTGTCCCCTTGGTCAATAACTTTGTTTTAAAGTATTAAAAAGCCTTTTTTATTTTGCTTTTGTCAAGGAGAAACACAAAGCTGACAAGTGTAGTTACATTTCCAAAGTTTAGCACTGGAAGAGCACTGGCCACTGTAAATGTCTTTTTGGCTTTTCAGCACACTCCTACACACAAGGCATCTAACTCTACAAGCTGTGTATGCTACAACAAGCCCTTCTGTGAAGATCATTGTTGTTCACAGACAGAAAGACAAGAAGTAAAATACTAATTTCCCTGAAGTCACATACAAAGTCTGGCAGAACAACAGGGTCCAAACTCAGCTCTTCCATACCAGCCATTTTTAAGATTTTGATCTCCTAAATCTCATTAGTGTATCCAAGACCATACTTCCTTAAAATTTCAGATTACTTTTCTGATCAGACCCCATGTTGACTTTACAACGAAGGCATTCAGCATGTTCTCAAGATTGAGCAGGACAACCACTGCCACACAGCTGAGCTTGTTGTCTTTCTGACGTATTTTCTACCTCACAGGGAAGTCTTTTGATTGCCATCACAAGTAGGGAAGGCACTTAAAAACCCAGTACAAAATGGTACCTGCCACCTTACACAGCAATCTCATCTTAACAGGGCAGAACAGGATTTGCAGGTTACAAAATTGATTTGTACTCTTTTCAAAAGGGAAGCGAGTAGAAGGAGTAAGTAAAGCAAGTAAAATTAAACTTCTCTATAAAAACCAATTAAACATGGAAAAGCAGTAGAAGAAGCCCATTCCAATTTCATACTCTAGACATTCCAGTATCTGAAATACCACAAATCATAAACAAAATGAAACAAATTTTATGTTCCTTAAGATTTTCCTTAGTCAACATCTACAAATACTGTACCTGCTCAGATCTCTGCACTCTGGGTATCTTTTATCATTATAGAAGATGCCTTCAAAATAGAAGAAGGCAGATTTGTAGAGATCCTGAGAGACAGAGAGAGAAATCTCCATTAGTGTTATGAGAGATTAAACACCTTAAACGAGAACATGTCAAAAATCCAAGCATTTTAGGTATCTAAATTACATTAAAGAGACCTCATTCTACAGGTGTCTTAAGTGTTGCTTTGATTGTAGATGCTGATGTGACACCTAGGCTCATGACTGCCAGATATGCAGCTACTCTGCTGATATTGTTCTCAAGCCACTACAGGTTACTTTAATGCTCTTATTTCTGTCCCCATCATAGCAGTTACGGACTTCTACAGAAACACAGAACACGAACATAAATATCACTGCACAAACTCAGTAACTGCAAGGCACTGACTTTAAAAAAAAGTAATAATTTTTAAAAAATAGTAAAGTGCAGTGTGTTGACTTTGGGTGGCTACCAGATACCTATCCAGCTGCTCTCTCACTCCTCTTTCTTAACAGGACTGGGGAAACAAAATAAGACAGGCAAGCTCATGGGTACAGATAAAGGCAGTTTAATGAGAAAAAGTAAAGGATACATGCAGAAGCAAAGCGAAAAAAAGGAGATTTATTCCCTATTTCCCATCAGCAGGTGATGGTCCAGCATTGAAATAGGCTGCTCAGGGAAGTGGTGAAATCACCATCCCCGGGAATGGTGAAAAGGTGTGTGAATGAGGCACTTGGAGATACTGTTTAGAGAACATAGTGATGGCAGGTTAATGGTTAGCTCAGCTTCTGGAGTTGATTTGGCATCTGGTGACTCTTGCACTGCTGGTATGAGTGCCATAAATTGTTAATTATCTTTGATAGAAGAGAACGTTACAAATGGACTGTCTACATGTGACAAACTTTGTAAGTAAGGGAGAATTTTGAAGGATGATAGATTTTCTTGTGAGACCCTAGAAGTGAGGTGATTGGACCTTCCAGAATTGCATATCTGTCTTGTTTATACAGATGTGACCAGGAAGTGCTCTTATGTATAGTTGTGCATGTGCACACAGGTGTGTGCAGGGAACAAGACTTCAATAATTCTCTGTCATTTCAGTAAGAAGTACTTTGTGTTCTGAGCAAATGCATAGAGACTGGCTGGCAAGGAATTAACTTTCCTCATAGCAGCCTCTGTAATGAGTGTCCTGCCTTTTTTGGCAAGGGGGAGTTGATAATACACCAGTGTTTGGCTTCTGCTGAGCAGTACCTGCACAGCTTCAAGGCTGTCTCTCCAAGTCTGCCCAAGAGCAGTGGGCTGGGGCTGGGTGAGAGGCTGAGAGGAAATGTAGCTGGGACAGCTGACCCAAAGGACATCCCATGTCATATGATGCTGCGCTCAGCAATAAGAGCTGGAGGAAAAGAGGAAGGGGCCATTCACGGTGAAAACATTAATCTTCCAGAACAGCCACTATGCATGCTGAGGCCCTAGGAAGAAATTGGAATAGAATCATAGAATCATTAAGGTTGCAAAAGACCTCTAAGACTATCAAGTCCAACCATTAACCCAGCACTGCCATGTGCACCACTAAACAATTTCCCAAGTGCCAGATGCACACATTTTTGAACTTTAATGGATGATGATTCCACCACTTCCCTGGGCAGCCTGTTCCAATGTCTGACCATCCCTGAAGTGAAGAAATGTTTCCTAATATCTAATCTAAGCTTTCTTTGGTGCGCTTTGAGGCCATTTCCTCTAATCCTGTCTCTTGTTCCCCAGAAGAACTAACCCCCTACCTGGCTACACCCTCCTCACCCTCCTTTCAGGTAGAGGTAGAGAGTGATAGTGTCTCCCTTGAGCCTCCTTTTCTCCCTCAGCCACTCTTCAAGAACTCAATAAAGATTTTCCCTCTTGATTCTAAATGGGAAAACCATGGACAACAGGGCACTCTCCATCACCAGACCAGTCTGGGGATGTTCATTTTTGCCCAGAGGTCTCTTTGAGCGATTAACTCTAGGCTGTCAAAAGTACACAGGAAAAGCAGACACTGGAACTAAAGACAGAACTTCTCAGATGACCTGCATGAAGACACATGGAATGTGGTAGGAATGTATTTTACATTCAGACTCTTTGATTAATTTCTGTCTGTTACCATTACCCTCTTTGCTGCTCACACAAAACTGGAATGAATGGTGGATCCACCAGATGATCCTGTTGTCAGCCAGAGGGATCTTAACAGCCCAGGGAAATGGGCCAACAAGAACTTGGTGAGGTGGAGCAAGGAGAAGTGCAAGGTCTTGCCCTTGGGGATAAACAAGCTGATGTTTCACTGTATGCTGGGGGCTACCTCAGTTGGAGAGCAGCTGGGCAAAAAGGACCTGGGGATCCTGATGGATCCCAAATTGAACATGAGCCAACAATGTGTCCTGAAGCCAAGATAGCAGATGGAGCAGATAGGATCCTGTGCTGCATTGAAATACAGCCAGCAGGTCAAGAGAGGGAATCCTTCAGTTCTCCTCCGCACTAGTGAGGCCATACCTAAAGGCCTGTCTTCTGTTCTTGGCTGCTCAGTATAAAAGAGACACGGACAAACTGGGGAAAGAGTCCCACAAGGGCCATGAAGATGAAAGGACTGCAGCATCTCTCCTAAAAGGAGTGGCTGAGAGAGCTGTGAGTGAGAACCCTGAACAGAAAGCTCAGGTAGGGGTATCTTATTAACATACATAGTACCTGTAAGGACGGTGCAGAAGATGGAGCCAGGCTCAATTTAGCGGTGCCGAGTGACAGGATCAAAGTCAACAGGCACAAACTGAAACACAAGCAGTTCCTCCTGAACTTCAAGAAACACTTCTTTACTGTGAAGGTGACTGAACACTGACAGGTTGTCCAGGGAGGTTGTGCAACCTCCATCCTTGGAGATACGCAAAACGCTGGGACATGATCACGGACAACTGGCTGTAGGTGGCCTTGCTTGAGTGGAGGGGACAGACCAGATGACCTCCACAAGCTTCTTTCAGCTCCAATCATTCCATGATATGACATATATTATATGTCATACAATGTATGATCAAAGTGATTCAATTTCAGTATTTTCAACTAGATGACCTGTTTTGCTCGTATCCAGAGAACACCTGGCAACTTTGGGAGAGAAGAATAATCTTCATCCCTACTTTTGATCAGCATCCAGTTGCAAACAACAAAGCATAGTGGGATGGTGTAGCTTATTATTATTAGTGGGATTAAGCTCTGACCTCTGGTTTATCAGAATACAGCTCACAATAAAATCAGTCCCAGGGATATATCTACACAAAACTCACTGCTAGTGTTTCTATTTCCTAGCAGTAGCAATGACAATGTTTTTCATGCTACTGCACAAAACAGATCATCTTGGTAACACCACTATGAAGTATTTACTTGCAGTGCAACCAACGGGCAGAACCAATGCAGCTGAATTTACTGCTGAAGAAAAAACAACACAAAACTCTGCCTTCCTCTCTATGTTTTCAAGACTCTATACATGTAGAGGGTTCCACATAGAAAGTTTTACCTTGCTGATGTGCTCTGGTGCTTGATCTGGCTGACTGCTGAACTCACCACCTATCTGGAGGTCACTGACGCAGGAAATTGAGTCTCTCAGCTCAGTGAGCTTCTGGCTGCCCAGTACAAGGACTGTTTGGTAGGGTTTCTGATCTTTATGCTACGAAGAACACAGCATACAAACTTCAGATAAATTATAACTTGTCAGCATCAGCACTGCTCTTCATTTGACAGCCTAAGGTCATTATTGGTAGCATCTGGCACATCACTTCTCTGAACAGCATCTTGCCACAGCCTCTCCTAAGACTGACACTTATAGTTTTATTCAGAAACTCAGAAGTTACATTCTCTGTCAGAAAGTGCAGAAAAGACAGAAAGTCTGAGCTCACTTACCCCAACTCCAGAAAGAGTACTTTAGTTTTCATGTATTTAGTTTCAGATTTTGAGCTTACTGTAAAATAAATTAACTACTGAGTAACTATTGTAAAAGTTTTATGTAAACCACTAACAGAATGAAAGCCAGATTCTGAAAGAGCCTTAAGAAATTACCAGAGTTGAAGGGTTTACAACATGTCTTCAGTGGACTCACTGATTTTAACTGCTTGGGAGAGCAAGATATTACCTGAATAGGAAAGAATCAGAATACAATCCAGAGAATTTCGTACCAACCTTCTGAAATATAACAGGATAAAAGATGTTCATAGTTAAAAGTAGTTCTCCCTCCTCAATTAGATCTGTTGGATTGTCTGGCCTCTTTCCAGTTGCATGTGACTCCTGGAAAAATATACACACATATACATATAGATTATATTGGCAATCATGTATATATATAATAGCCCCTGGGTAACAGTCCAAGAAATGCTGAGAAATGCTAACTCATTTCTGATTATGTAGCCACCTGAATTGAAAACAGCCTACTTCCTCCAAGACGGAAAGGTGAGAAACTGCTCCAGTCACTGATTTCAAGTGTGTTCATTCATTTCTTAGCTTTGTTGCAAGACAGCTGGCTGCTTCCTGGCTAGTGAGAGGCCCTGCATAAAGGAATTAGAGGCTGCTGTCATTCTGCCCTCATGGAACCCAGCTGCTACCAACTTTCATCACTTAATGCTTTGAAATGCTCTTTGAATGCTTTTGTATGTAAAGGGGGATTGCAACCCTTAACTTGGGAAACACTAACCTAGAAAATATACACAGAATGAAATACATGAAAATTACCTAGTTAGTGCAACACTTCCTCTTAATGGGGAAGCTAGACGTAGCTGGAGGCCACAATTTCTCCAAAATCCAAACCCAAAACCCAGCACTGCCCTTGCCACAGTAGTGTGCTTTAGAAAAGAAGTAAATGCATCCCTGTATTTCCGTACTGCTTTGTGTTTAAAACGTAGCCCAGCTGCGAGAACGAGGGAGGGTACTTTTCTGTGGCCATTTCCTCCTTTTCCAACAAATCAAGAGAGAATGCTTCCTGCACAAACACTTCCCACCAGCATAGAATATTCCTCATATTTAGAAACAGGAACTTGCATTCTTGTGAGACTCAGAGATACTTGTGCTCTCTGCCTTGCATCTGCTTTCTTCATGTGACACATTCCAAACTCATGTTTCTTATTGCTCTCCTCCTGTACAAAAACACCGTGGTCCCAACCACAGAATCACAGCTCTGACACAGCTTGCTTAAAGAATGCAATAAATGATCATGTGCTCATTCTTCAGAAATAGTAGTGAGACACCACTCACTGAAATCCTTTATGAAGGTCTCTGTTGCTAATATTTTCTCAGATATTCTCCAGGCTAAGAGCCCTGCAGAATAGTTGCATCATGTTGTTTACATAATGTGCCTGGGTCTCTGAACAGCTGAAACATGGTAACTCATGACAGACCAGGAAAACCTCAAGGGGAAAAACAAGTCTAATAGTCACATGAGGTTCTTTCCTCACTACATTTCTGTCCCTAATATTTACAGCAGCTCATGGCTTGTTCAAGCCATGGACTCCAACACTTCAGTGTCCCTGAAAGAGTTCAAAGAATGTGTATATGTGGTGTTTAGGGACACAGTTTAGTGGTGGATCTGGCAGTGTAAAGGTAATGGTTGGGCACAATGATCCTAAAGGTCTTTTAACCTTAATGATTCTATGAATGTTTATGAAATGAGGTTTTGCTGTTTGGGACCTCAGTGGTTGTGAAGAAATCATTTTAAAAAAAGGTATTAGGCATAGTTAAAAAATTCCAATAAAGCTTTTGAGGGGCTGATGACTATACTCTTGGTTCCTGGCAGTTCAGAATGGCTGAAAAACTTGCGTTACAAAGCTCAGAATTAGAAATTTACCACCACTTTGCTGCTACTGTCTTCCTCCTTCAGCCCTGCAGAAACTAGCTCACAATCATTCACACACTGAAGCTTAGCTTCCAACACTGGACTCTAGGAGCAAAACCATTACATTTTGTCTAGTTTTATGCCTAGCTGTAAGTTCACAGGACTTTAAAAACACAGTCATACAGCGGTAATGAGCTCGAGTTCCTCCTTAACTACATCCAGTATTAATAGATAGTTGAGAGCAGACTTCCTGTCCTACCTTTCTATAAAATGTCTTTATCCTTAATCATTACCTGCAAACTTGTATCTGCAAACATTTACAGTGTACATTTCATAGCAGAGAATAAAAAAGCAATGAGGAGTTGGATTTTGGCTGTCTTGAGAGCCTATGAGATGACAGGCAACTTACCATCTCATAGGTAAGAGTTTCTTGTCTGCAAGCCCGATCCACAATAATTGTTTCTTCTCTCTTCTCTAAGGCCTTCTTTCTAATTCTGAGGGGCGGGAACACAAGACAAAATTTCATTCAACAATTTCCATGTAGAATTTCAAGAATTTCATATTTTTAAATGACACAAGCTACAACAGAGCAGGTTTCAAAGAGTGGGATTCCTTTGTGTCTCAGTGGGACAGACTAACTTAAAGTACTCATATCCTTAGTCTTGTAAAACCTGATAGTGCACATGCCAGCTTGTGGATTTCAGCTTGTGGCTTGTGGGTTTTTTGCCCCTCATGTGCAAAGGACAGGTTGTTTGTGAGCAGTTTTACACTCAGAATAAAAAATAGCAATATGTTGTTGGAAGAGGTTGTCCTAGGACAGAACCCTTTGCAACTTTTGAGGAAGCTGTTTCAACAATTCCTTCTGCTTCAAAAAAATTGAATTCACATTCAAGCAAAACAATTGGAAAAAACAACCCACAAATATTCTTTCTCAGCCCCATAGCATAGACATTTTAAAAAACCCCAAAAACAAACCTTCATTATCATTTGAAGAAGAAAGAGAATCATAAGTAGAATACCTACTAAAATACATGTATTTAACCACTGCATGAATACCAAATCCTTAGCATCCAAGACAAGTTTACTTATCCTCCAGATCTTCCTAAGGATTTTCAGTAACAATCAGGCTTAACACTGATCACAGACTAAACAGATTTCTTTACACTAGCACTATGTAAAGTACAGCAAAGGCCTGAATTGGCCAAGAATAAGTTCAATATTTGTTAACTGATAGAAACCTTACATATATTGGTTAACCTCTGAAATGCACCAGTAGTATCAACAAATTCTATGAACAAAACAAAATTCAACAAAAGAGAGTGGGTTCAGATAAAAAGGCTATCTGGATACAGCATCAGTACTTACAGTCTGGCTGTTACAGTGTGAGTTACTAGAGGTATGAGACACAGGTTTCTTTGGAGGAACCTCACACACATGATTACCAGAAGGCCCCTGCACACTCCAAACATAGGCGCTACTTCAGAAGCACCTAAGTCCAGAAATCCTTCTCCAATAAGAAAGATGGCATATTCTGTATATCTTAATAAAAAATTCTTAAGCAACGTTCAAGCAGAAGACTCCTACCAATGACCCCACCATAAGCTGGTGTTTCCATCCTTACGGTATTTTTGTATGGTGCTTCAGAAAGTACACCACTGCCTGTAAAGGGAACAAGGAGCCAGCCATACTTCTGTGCTGATTTTCCACCCCACCCCAAATAAGGATACCGTGAGAGCACTGTAACAGCATACCGAAGAGTGAGCAGACTGCTGTCTTCAGGAATAACATCTGGGTCTTCTTCTTTTTCAGAAGACATTAACATATCAATGCTAGAACAAGAAAAAAGTAACAGATAGAATCACAGATTCATAGAACAGTTTAGGTTGGAAAGGACCTTAAAAGATCATCTAGTTCCACTCCCCCCAGCAGCATTGGCAGGGACACCTTTCACTGGACCACATTGTTCAGGAGCCCATCCACTGAACACTTCCAGGGATGGAGCATCCACAAATTCTTTGGGCAACCTGTTCCAGTGCCTCACCTCTCCACACAGTAAACAATTTCTTCCTGATATCTAATCTAAATCTAAAGCTATCTCCTTTGAACATGGCAGTGATTCCTCTCAGTTGGTGTAGAAGTATGAGAGGCAGAAACCTGGAGGTGATTTCACCACCTGGTCCCATTTATGGGATCCCATTTCAGATTGTGCACTGCAGCACACCAGATTCAGAGGAATCATCCCTTTCTCTGCAGTCCTTCCCAGAAACACTTTGCATTAATCACAATAGAATTTTATTCAGCTTAAAAATAGTCTGAGAAAAAAAAATATTTAAAATAGAGAAGTATCACCTGCTTCAAATCAGACTTGATTGCTTTTGTCTCTCCACTTTAGCAGACTATATAAAGGCAGGGCTTACTCCTGTGCCTGAGTCTACCTGCAGTTTGAATCCCAGCAAAGCCTTGTGCAAACTCATCTCTTTATGGGACAAAACTACCACTGGTGAAGTTCAGGAAAAGCTTTTGGACTGCACCATCTGTTCTCAATAACATTCATGATTTCATTATAGTCTTTTTCATTATAATCTTACAACATTCCCCATGTCAGCAATAATATCACTGTAGTAATGGATAACCCTTTGGAGTGGAACTGCATAGGAATACAAAGTAATTGAGAAATTGAAGTCTGTAATCAACTGTTACCAGCTGACAATAAAGCAAAAGTCAGAGACAAGATTTTGATTGTGGACAGATGGTTTTGTTCTGATGAGCCAATAACGTCACTCTATATTGACAGTAATTCGAATTTACTATTGTTTAGCTACTTACCATTTAGCAACATACAAAGTTTTAAACTTTCTGTTCCACAGTTTTCCTCTCAAACAGAAATTTTTTTTTAAGTTACTGAGAAAATGGGATTCTTTCAGAAGCACCATTTTAAAAGGAACTTTGCAGGAATGAGCCACAACCTCCTGGAAACAGAGTGAATCTTATCCTTAAATTCCCACTTGAGGAAGAGGTAGAGACAACCAAGTGAATACTGTGTCAAGTGCAGAAACACAGCCGAGAAATAGTAATTTAACTAACAGAAAGATGGAGAACAGCACTTTGGAGAACACAGTTCAACCATTAGCCTTTTAGAAGGGGCTGTGCTCCAGGCAGCATAGAGCTGTGTTATGAACAGCCCTCACAATCAAGTAAAGGATATCCCCTGACAGATAAACCAACTCACAACTGACCCTTTCTGTAAAACTGACAACATAACCAAATTATTTATCCAAAGTCTTCCAGCACATGGATCTGTGATCCCACTCACCCAAGACCCCAAGTCACTTGATCATGTACCCTTTTAAAGAAATGACTCTGCATTCAATTCTTCAAACACCACAGATGTTACTTGCAGGATCTGAAAATGTCTATTACCTACCATTGTGAAGTTTCACTTGCATCAAAGGTGTCAGTTTCCAGTGTCCCTTCTGTGCCAGAACCTATCAACAATATGTCTGAACTTACTAACCATACTTGTGTTTTTCTTTCTTCCCATAGCCCTAGGTGGGATCTCTGGCTGTGCTATCCACACCATGCCCATTAATTGCCTACTTCAGGGGGAAAACTAATATCCCCAGAAAAGATGCTACCACAGCAGACACTATGTAAAATAATTGACATTAAAGCTGCTTCCTCTTTTTCCCTGTATGGACAGAAAGGTAGCTAGTTGTAAAGGGATACTGACATTGAACCCTTGAACACTGGGCTCCATGGAACATCGCAGACACTGGTACTCACTCCTGAAAAGTCCAAAACCCTCAATTTCTAAAGGAAAAGAAGAGCCCCTTCTTAGTATTAAAAATCAGTCTAATATTTAATTACATATGTCATTGTATCACATGCACTGAAGTCTTGAAAGGCTTTGCTGTATGGTCTTACACACAGGCCATGCTGGAGCTCCTCCTGTGGAAGTTCACTGCTGCCAGTGGAACCACATAAGCAGTATTTGGTCCACGGTCCTGAGGAAACCAGGCTGTATAAACAGAAGTATATGCTGATCCTCCAGAAATAAAGGCTAAGTCAGTGTCAGACACCTAAGAGACAGAAATGCATGCATTACAGAGTTTGCACTAGGAACATCTTACTCCTGACTGCCACAAGCTTGGGATCCTACTGTGTCCCCACAGAGACTATTCCCTGTGTGCGTGACAAATTCACTCAGTGCACACTGTTACAATAGAGGGGAAAACACTGGCCATGCTGTTTAATGGAAACCCAGGTGAAGTACAGGACGGAAATGAGGAACAATAGTTGACAGTGTCACTGGAAAAAAGCCAGATGCAAAGTGTTATATGAATTTACGTCCCCTAGAAAGATATTTTAAGGTGATCAGAAATAAAAAGGCCAAAGAGAACTCTCTGGAAATGTAGACTTGGAAACAGACTAACAATGAAGCCTTTAATCACTGTGATTTTACTCTTCCCAGAATATTCTAGCAGCACAATGAGTTTTCACTTTTAGATATTCAAAGATATTTTAGTATTTGGCCTGATACTTTATAATAAGCAGATACAATGTTCATATTACTCTTTATATTGCACATATTTTAAAGGCAGTACTTTCATCACCTTTGAGACACTAATTCCACAAGATGCTAAATACTAATACGTTAAGACGTTAATGCTAGCTTAATGCAGCTTTATAACACATCCCAAGAGATATTTACAACTACCCCTTCTAATAAAACAAGAAGGTGAATTAGGGCTGAAGTTCAATAAGGTACCTGCAAGTTTCACCTCCCCTGACCTACCTAAAACCCACAGTGATTTGAGGTTTAGCCTGCCCTATACATGCACACAACAAATCACACAGAAGACAAAACAGAGTAACATAACTCAGGATCTCCAGCATCTGAGGACTTCAGTCACTAAAGCACCAATTACAAATACCAAAGTAAATTTGTTTGATCACTCCTGAGGCATTTGAACAAAACCTAGAATTTTACCCTTTTGACACCTTGGTTAGTTAAGAGAATTACCGATGGAATCTTCCAGATAAGGACACAAATTTACAGCTGTTTAAGATCTGATGAAAACACGAGCAATCTCTATAATTATTATAAGCATACAACTTGGGCAATATGAAAGGCATTCTTACTGAGTCAAATGCAAGTGAGTTAAGATG
This sequence comes from Drymodes brunneopygia, assembly GCA_013400955.1. Classification (NCBI taxonomy): domain Eukaryota; kingdom Metazoa; phylum Chordata; class Aves; order Passeriformes; family Petroicidae; genus Drymodes; species Drymodes brunneopygia. The sequence continues at coordinate 94,574 of VZTZ01052339.1, forward strand.
CAAACTTTTCCCTGCATTCTGCTTGTAGGAATGTATTACAGGAAGAAAATAGAATAAAATAATAATAAAACAAAAACAGACATCCAAAACCAATCAAACAAAAAAAACCCACAATAATCACAATGAACTGGGATGCCAAAAGAGCTAAATAGCATTTAAACCTGATACCATTTCTCCTCACCAGAAGACTCTAAATTGTCAGGAATACTTAAATGTATGCTATGTCATTACTCTAAAAAAGATGTAATGATGGATTTCGAAAAATTTCATTCTGAATCCATGAAAGATTCTCTTTATCTAACACTATTTTAAAAATAGATGTAGGAGTATCCACATCTTCCTGTCTCTCTTCTACCAAAGAAAACCTACTTAATTTGTCAGCAGTTTCCTTAGAAGTAGTTCACACTCAGAAAAATCTGTGTTTATATCCATTATGTGTTAATTTCAGCGCTTATAAAGTTGTATTAACAACAGTAATAAATGTGATCTCAGGGTATCACAGAATAGATCTTGGTGTAGCCCGGTGTTCTCATCTTTCCTCAAGAGAGGAATTTGAGCAGTTCAGAGCAGGTGAGTGAAAGTGATCAGAGGTAGCGATTTGAGGTTGGCCAATGTTAAGGAGGGACTCAAGAGGCTAGAGCTATTTAATTTAAAAGCAAAAGCACATGGAGATTACGGATTGGGATTTCCAGCCTGAACAGGGGAAAGGTCACACTAGGATGTGCAGGTTTAGCTTCACTCTCCTGCAAAGCCAGCACACAGCTGCCAGATGATCAGCTCTCTCCGCATCATAGATCACCAGCCCTTTTTCTCTTTCCCAAACGAGCACTGTTCACAGTACCCTCAGCCTCAAACAGACAGCATTGCTCTGTAGCACCGGCAAATGCAGACAGGTGAAATGCAGCACGTGTAAACTGAAGAATGCAGAACAGAAGAAAAAAGCAGAAGGAATGTAGGGAAAAGTAAAGAACAACAGGAAAAACTCATTGAAATTGACAGGAAAACAGCAACAGACAGTTGCCACAGTGAATAAGGCACAGCACAAGAGCAACCAGGGACCCATCTCATCTACACGAGAAGAGCTTACAGAGTAATTGTCACAGTTTCTGCCACACCAGAATATATTTTTTTTAAACCAACATCACTCCCTATCTTTACTAAGTCTAGTAATGATAAAAATTTATACTAGTCACCAGAACTGTGACAGCTGAATCACAAAGTTGTACAGACAGGAACAGAACCCTAACATGTCTTCCTTACTGATGAATTACAGATAAATCACCAACTGTGATGCTTTCTACAGAAATTACTGCCTGAAATCAGACCTTTTGTACAGATGAAGGACAATTCTCACTGTCCACGTGACCTGAAGGCCTTCCAGCCACAGCGTGTTAGACGATGCTGCTGCTTCAACATCTACAAAGCACTTAGCTCTGACTTTACCACCAGGCCTGAGAAAAACAAGTCAGTGGAGGCTAAGGACCAAGAGAGACTCAACAAGTACTGCATACTGCCAGCTACCTGAACTACTCCAAATGATGTTTTTAAGGGATTCAAACTAAAAGAGTAGGCTTGGATTAGTATTAGGAAGACATTCTCTGCTGTGAGGGTGGTGGAGGCACTGGAACAGGTTGCCCATAGGAGTTATGGATGACCTATCCCTGGCTGTGCTCAAGGTCAGGCTGGATGGGGCTTTAAGCAACCTGGGACAGTGGGGGTGTCCCTGTCCATGGCAGGGGGGTTGGAACAAGATGACCTTTAAAGTCCCTGCCAACCCAAACCATTCTGTGATTTTGTGATTCTATGTTAAGACAAATAGATGCCTGATTTATTTCTTGATATCAGGTATATGCTTCATCCTGCAACTGGGGTCTCCAAATACCATGCAGATGTACAGACCCCTTTAAGTACTTAACCAGTACTATGTTGCTAAATGTTTACCCATGTAACTTCTTAAGCGCCAAACTGTTCACAAATTCAGGAATGTAACAAAGTTTCCACCACTGGAGCACTACCCTGCAGAGAAACTGCTTGCCTTCACTGCTTATTTGGCCTACAACGATGTTGGTGACCAACGCTTCATAAGGAACTGCACTACAGGATAAAGAGTGTTGAGTACAAATGAAAAACGGGGAAATTTAGACCCGGTATTAGGAAGAAATCCTCTACTGTGAGGGTGGTGAGGCACTGGAACAGCTTGCCCAGAGACGTTGTGGATGCTGGAAGTCTGGCAGTGTTCAAGGCCAGGCTGGTTGGAGCCCTAAGCTATTTGGCCTAGTGGGACGTGGTCTAGGAGGCTATATGGCCTTTAAGGTCCATTCCAAACCCTGACAGTCCATGATTCTGCATTTACTCGGGAAATAGCAACTTACACGTGCCACAGGGCCGGAAGAGGCTGCTCTGAAGCAGTTTTGCCAGAGCACCTCCCACCTCTCTTGAGGAACCGCTGCGGCGTCTGGCGCCAGCGCCAGCCAGCTCCCCCGCGCCAGCGCCGACCGAGGTCACCGGCATCCCCCGAGCACCGGAGTCGCAAATCCCGGCCTGGAGACAGCCGGGCTTCCCCACCTGCACACGGCGCGCAGCTCGGCCGCCATGCCCGGGGCGCAGCCCAGCGCCGCCGCCAC
>VZTZ01052339.1:104264-118137 GCA_013400955.1 Drymodes brunneopygia
GCCATGTTTTGGATTTGTGCTGGAAACAGTGTTGAGATGTTTTTGTTACTGCTGAGAGCCAAGGCCTTTCCCCCTTTTCATACTTCTCTGCTGGTGAGAATACTGGGGATGCTTGGGAAGCTGGGAGGAGACACAGCCAAGACAGCTGCCCCCAGCTGACCAAGTGGATATTCCTAACAATATTGTATCATGCTCAGTATATAAAGTGGGGGGAAGAAGCAGAAAGTGAGAGGACATTTGGAGAGGTGGTGTTTACCTTCCCAGGTAACCAATATGCACAATGGAGCCCTGCTTTCTTGGGGATNGTCCTGTGCACAGAACAAACAGAGAAAAGAGGACAGGACTATGCTGCATATTTATTGAGTAGACAGCTGTGACACAGTGTTCTGCCTACGGTGCTAGCAGTCATGTCCTACTGAAGAGTTCCTCTATATTCCAACCCTGTTCAAGCCTGGTGATGATTGCTTTTGACAGCACCTGAGGGTCTCGTCCCCATCTTACCCTTTGTACCATCTCTATAGATTACCCCTAGCAACAATTTTTGTGCGGTTTAAAGGGCTTTCTGTTAAACCAAGTGGTGATACAACCTCCCTATTGAAAACTGGCTGTTGCCATTTCTTGAGAATAGTAGTAATGAAAGTTTAGTTTTGCCAGGATGAGTGCCAGAATCTGTCCATGTACATTAATTCTCCTCCCACCAAGAGTCAGTGAACAGACTACAGTGTTTTGGTCACAAGTGTCTGCATCTGACATAAATTGTGTGTAAATTTTTCAGCTTGCTTTGCAAGGGACCACTTTTGTTTCTTGTTTTGTGCCTGATGCTCTTTGGCAAAGTGGTTTCAAAGTGGATCAATACTATGTTTTCTTTCTGTGTGCACCAACCATTGAGGCGTCCTGAGTGGGGAGATAATAAAGTAACATCCCATTGTTTAGACAAAAAAGCTGACTGGAAAAATTCTGCCTCAGGCAGGTTCAGATAAGAGCACTTTTTGTGTATAGTTATAGTTTTGCTTAGTAAACTCCACTAAAGCTGTCAGGCTCTCCAGTTAGGTCAGCAAGAGGCTTCCTAGCTATCAACATGAAAGCAAGCCGGTTTGCCTGTACAAAGATATATTGTCTAGGGTCCTGAAGGGACATCCAGAGAAAAGTGTTTTGAGCCTTTTAGGCTGTTTCTTGTGCTGCACTACGTATGGTCTGTGTCCCTTATATCCATCTAATAAGGTATATTAAGGTATATGAACCCTTATATCCAGACCAGCAAGTCTGATTTGTCCTGAGTAGCTGAACAGGTGTGATGGAGTGTTCCACTCTATATAGCATCCAAAACTGTAAATAGAGACAAGTTACCAGTAAGCAGTGCTGTCCACAAGAAAACCACTTTCTATCTCACTAGTAAAGAGTGTATAAAATCAGAGGGCTTGGGGAAAAATCACTCTTCTGAAAAGTCAGGGCTAATATGGACTGTGATGCTAGCAATAGCCAAGTAACATTCTACAGTATACTGGCTCTTCCTCTGGCACAAAAAGTAACCCTAAAATTTTGAGGTTTTCGTAAAATCTTTTTGACTGAAGGTGGCTGCTGCAAAGAGTGAAATGTTGATTGGGCAAGGAGAACACAAATCTCCATCATAACATGTTCTGATGAAAGCTTATGACTTTTGATCCTGATTATTGACAACTGCCCTGTGAGTGGGTCTTTTCAATATTTTAGTATCTAGACAATTACAGGCAGAAAAATCTCAGCTATGGATGGTGATTCCAAATGGATCTACATTCCTGTAAATTTCGGTGTCATTGCATGGAACTGAATGCATGTATTTTTCCACGCTGATTTTTTTTTTTCATAAATTGTTTAAAAAAGAATCTCACTGAGTGATTTTTTTACACCTTTTTGTTAAAGAATATACTGGCTTGGGCAGGGGTAGAGTTAATTTTCTTCACAGTGGCTAGTATGGAGCCATGTTTTGGATTTGTGCTGGAAACAGTGTTGAGATGTTTTTGTTACTGCTGAGAGCCAAGGCCTTTCCCCCTTTTCATACTTCTCTGCTGGTGAGAATACTGGGGATGCTTGGGAAGCTGGGAGGAGACACAGCCAAGACAGCTGCCCCCAGCTGACCAAGTGGATATTCCTAACAATATTGTATCATGCTCAGTATATAAAGTGGGGGGAAGAAGCAGAAAGTGAGAGGACATTTGGAGAGGTGGTGTTTACCTTCCCAGGTAACCAATATGCACAATGGAGCCCTGCTTTCTTGGGGATGACTGAACATGGGAATGAATTTCTTGTTTTGCTTTGTTTGTGTGTGCAGCTTTTGCTTTACCTATTAAACTGTCTTTATCTCAACCCATGAGTTTTCTAGCTTTTACCATTGTGAATCTCCTCTCAATACTGCTGGTGAGGGAATGAGCAAGAGGCTTTGTGGTGCTCAGTTGACAGCTGGGGTTAAATCACGACAAAGAACCACAAGCATAAAAGTGAATTGTGAAGCACTCCATGATTTTGTCCTGCTTGCAATGTGTTTTGTTTCATCTGTGGCTTTCTCTAGAATTCTGTGTTAAATCCATCATGCCAATCATCCTCTTCATATCTTGCTGTGGTTCAAGTTACTAGAGAGATTGTCTCACTTCTCCTTATGGTATAACATGAAAGCTACATCCCACTTCATTATTAAAAATATCAGCTGGGTGAGGCAGATAGACTGTTCATGCTGCCAAGCAAATTAATTTGCCCCTCTAGGGTAGTATAAAAGCAAACCTTGATGTCTTCTGAACAAAATACACAGTAACCTCCTTCAACACAGGCTTCCCACTCCATTGCCAACAAAATAATTTCCAATCTACTAAAAAAAGCCTAGTTAGTGACATGACTGACAGTAATCACAGACATTTTTCATTGTGCAGGCATAATTCAGGGAGGTACATTGCAATCAGAAACTGGAAGCTACTCCTCTAAACAAATCTATTGAATGCCAGTGATGATAATTATTAGTGATTACTCACCAATTGCAAATGTGTTCTAGATTTAGACATTCCAAAACAGGGACAGCATGGCAGTTTTTCACATGGATATGAAAGCTAAATTTTTTATTTTAACTTCTAACAATGACTCTTTGTTAGAAAAAAAGTAGTATTCAGTAGCAGAAATCTGGACTGCCTAAGTTTAATACTGTTTTATATTTATTTCAAAGGCACATAGTATTTCAAGTTGAAAAAAAAAATTGAACTCTAGGAGGTAGAAGAGGAAGTGTTGCCTAAAGCCTGTTAAAATAAAGGATGTCAGATGAAAAATGAAATCATCTTTCTCATAGAAGAGATTTAGACTAGGTCAAAGGAAAAAGGGAAATTGTTATAGTTCATTTTTACCCTGGAAGCTATGCTGCATGACATTTTTGGAAGAAATCAGATCTTTTGTGAGACCAGATGGCACAGCTGGAACCTGAAATGGCAGACCATGCGAGCCATTTGAAAACTGTTTTTAATTCCTGTAGGTTTTATTGCTGCTGTTGTTGCATTCTTTTCATCTGGAACATGAAGCTCATCTTACTGTGTGATCAGAGCAGCACTATTGTCAATGAAAGGGAGAGAAGGGGAATGCATGAGGAAGACTGCAGTTTTCAATCACGGTTAGGCCCCAAGGGAGGCCTAATTTGGCAAAGAATTCAAGGGGAGCATTCTCTGTGCCCCTCTTTTCACTGATCATGCAGGTAAGCTTTGTAGATGTTACAGAAAATTTTGAACATTAAATAGTGTGTTGAAAAGTTGTTTCAATTTCTTAACAATGGTAATTTGCAGATTTATGTGATGCTTCAATTAATATGATTTTCTACAACTAACAAAATTTAATAACTATCTCTTACTATATTGTGCTAATAAATCTACATTCTGTGAAATGGACAATTTCAACTGATTCAATTCTCTGAGTTACTGTATATAACTAGACACTCTGAGATAAGCAGTATGAACAGGAGCATGGTTGCATATGGTTTGTGCCCTCAAAGAATGACTCTAGTTTGGTCCTCAAAATACTCTTCTCCCTGGCTGCATTTGTACTGCCGCTTCTGTGGTTGCCAGGATGTCTGCTGTCCACATTCCCTGCAGCGATGTGCCCTGTGGGCAGCAGCTGGCTGAGACTGGCTCTCTGTCAGACAGGGCTTCTTAACTGATGGTGCTCTCCACATCCTCCTCTGAGCCATGGACCAACCCAGCAGTGCAAGGGAAAGGAACAAATACACCACCACCGTTTGGTCAACTGCTTCCCTGCACTCTCCTGAGTTTCCCATTATGGAAAAAATGACTTTGTGCTGCAAAAACCTCACATGATGGCATCTTATTTGTGTAGCCACTGCAAGTAAATGAATTGGTGCGATCTCAGTTGCCCTAGGTGTTTATGGTGTCCCCATACCAGAAACATAAACTTAAAACACACGTTTTAAGCTAAACTTAAACACAGGTTTAAGTACTACTGCTGCTCCCTAGGAGACATTTGGTTATTATTAGCTAGTAAGGCCGCTGCTATGGTTTGACTGACCCAGGGAAAAACTGTCAATAGAATAAGACAGTCTCTGGCATCTCCTCACCTCCCACAGCTCCCAATGACAGGAATATGTAGTTGTAAGCCAAGACTAATCTGGAGATAAGCCCACTGACCTTTGGAGCTTGCGCTATCCGTACCCTGACCTATTATAGGCAGGTAGTGTATATATATTCTAGGTAATTATATGGTCTTATGTGGTTATGCAAATACCTGTGACAGTATCAAACCTAGTGACACCCTGATTATGTAAGTTAGCCTTGTTATCCCAGGTTATAGTACTGTGGCAGAAAAGCCTAGGTAGCCTGCACAAGGTCATTTAGTCAGTTCATACCTGGATAGGCAGTAGAACTAGTTACCCAAGCTTCATACTAGTTCTCTATCTTCTGTCTTGTCCCTTTTATACATCTGCCTTTTCATATGGCTGCATCCCAGTGCTCTACCTCGTTTTTCTTGCATACTGGCTCAAGCAGGCATAAAATCTTGTGAACGCCTGAGACGTGACATTGCATTTCCTATTCTATCTTTACAAGAAAACTTTGAAACCTAAATCTGTTGGCCTTTTTTGCAGTCAGTAACAAAAATATGATCAGACACACCATTTTTAAGCTTCAACTTGCTGGATCTATAATTTATTTTAATTCAAAACTGTTTAATCAAAAGGGTTTTATTTTAAGGACTACAAATATATGCCCTTCTGCTGAGTAATCATTGCTTCAGTGGGGAGTAGAAAGTCTGAAAATATGTGCTTGGCTTCTCAGCATGACCTAGTGTGGTTCACAGCCATCTGTGTTTACAGTGAGACATCGCCCACATGCATTAATCTGTAAACAGTATCAAACCCCAAAGTTTTTCTTTTTTTCTCTTTCACTCTCCATATATGCTCTACTCTTCCTTCTGTCTCCATATAGGTCTAAGTGTCTGCAAAAATACCTTTTATTTGAGGTCTAAGCAATCTCACAGTTCTCTGAGCTAGTGTTTCAAAGACACCTTTACAATATTAGTAGACAGTAGGATTGCTAGTTGGTTGTTGCTAGTACTAAGGGAGCATTTATTAGCTGCCTAAAACCCTACCTGGTCCTTAAACAGTGGTTGCATATTCAGACAGGCAGTTGATATTCAAGACCCAGTCAAAATGTCAATGAGATAAACTCATGAGTTTCCCAAGTGTGTGTGAGGGGTGCTGGGGACTCCTCTATTTGGCATTTGGGAACTCTATTTCTCCACATCAGTTGACTTCATACTGTCAGCAAACTGTCTTTTTCATCAGTGCTGGTGCCAGGAGCAGCCACAAAATTTATTTTTCAACTCCATTATGTTTCTGCTAGCCTACATATATATTTGTGAATGTGATTATGCAAAAGGCTTAAAACCTAAGATTTCCCATAGATGTCATTGGTAAAGAATGGAATTCAGATCAAGTTAGGACTCAGTGTTTTTTACAAGGTGTTAAGTGCACACCCACATTTCAGGTATCAAACAGGAACATATTTGTGGAACACGTAAAGCATAGCTGTTCTTACCATTTTATGACCTCCAGGACAAGGAAATACCCTTATCCCTGTTCATAAAAGACACATTGCCCACATCTAACAAAAGTAAATTGACTCAACAGGGAAGGAAGTTCTGTGGTTGTTGAAGAGATGAAGAAATTCCAGCACATTCTTGCATCATAGAATTAATGGCCATGTGCAGCTCCTGAAGCAGTCTTGGGATTGTCCCGCACTCCTAGTCACTGCACAACCACTCCCACTGCCAGAGAGTGAATTGCTGCTGCCATGGAAGAAGACAAGGCATTTGGTGAGAGGGAGTCTGAACAAAAATCATCTGTGTGACAAGAGTTTATAAAGGCATACTATGCATGGTGGCATGGGGAGCAACTCACTGATTGCTGGCAGCCAACTTTTTCCTTTTTTTATAAACTCTTTTGTGGCCTCTAGGCATACACTGATCTGATTTGAAAGGTCAAGGATATGGACAGCACTGCAGAGTCTGTTGCCTGCTTGCCACATGATTAATTTTTGACTTCCTTGAACTGCTAAGAATAATATAACTGCTCTGCTTAAGCCTTAACTATTTCTTGCCCCCCAAGTATATTGAGAATAAAGCATTATGAATCTAATGAAACATGAGAACTACTTAAAAATTACCTAAAGTGCTTGGTTAAATAAAGCAAATATGCCATAAATCTTGGGCAGGTACAAGGGCATGTGATAGACAGACAGACAGACAGGATAGACACATGCTTGTCAGCCTGATCTCAATGCCTGAAAAGGTTATGGAGCAGATCATCTTGAGAGCGATCACATGGAACAGACCCAGACAGAATGGATTTAGGAAAGGCAGGTCCAGCCTTACCAATCAGATCTCCTTTTATGGCCAGATGACCTGCCTGGTGTTTGAGGGAAAAGCTGTGTCTGCCTGGACTTCAGCAGGGCCTTTGACACCGTCTCCCACAGCACTCTCCTGTAACAGCTGCAGCCCATGGCTGGGACAGGAGCACCCTTTGCTGGGTTAAGAACTGGCTGCATGCCAGGCCCAGAGAGTGGGGAATGGTGCTGCATCCAGTTGGTTGCTGGTCACTAGTGGTGTCCCCCAGGGATCTGTGCTGAGCCCAGTGCTGTTTAANCAGGGGCGGGGGGTCGTTGATCTCTTCTCACAGGCAACCAGGAATAGGACAAGAGGACATAGGCTTAAGTTGTGCNAGCCCAGTGCTGTTTAAAATGTTTATTGATGATCTGGATGAGGGAATTGAATCTACCATTAGCAAATTTGCAAATGATACCCAGTGGGGTTGGAGTGTTGATCTGCTGTAGGGTTGGAAGGCTCTGCAGAGGGAGCTGGAATGGCTGGAGAGATGGGCCAAGACCAGCACCATGTCATTCAACAAGGCCAAGCACTGGGTCCTGCACTTTGGCCATGACAACCCTAGCNGATGAAGGTAGGTGTTCAGTGTTAGGTTGGACCCAATGATATCAGAGGTCTTTTCCAACCTCATTGATTGTGTGATTCTGTGTGATTCTGTAATAGACCAACAGACAGGACAGAGAAAGGGACACATGAAACAAATGTAAGCAAATTACAGTAAAGAAATCTATGATGATTTACAGCATTTCAGGTAACGATACGTTGTGCCATGAAGAATGAGAAGTTGCTTATCCTACAGGCCTTCACCAGAAAATTGCTTTGCTGTTTCAACAGCTGAAAGTGTCTGGATGAGTAGCCCTATAATAACTAACTCACTTTGTATTCATATCTCACAGCCTCTTGTTAGTGCACCCATATTCTGAGGATAAGTTGGCGCTTCATGTAGTGGAGTTAAAAAGGCCCATCCTGGCTTAGTCACGTGATGCTGAATTATTTCTCAGAGTGAGCACACTGAAGAAATACTGAACTTTTAAAATCCAAAAGTAAAATCAGGACTTTTAAAAGTGGGAAATGAAATTGGAGCAATTCACAAAAAATTTTGAAGTATTCTAAACTTTACCTTCTAAATGAAATAAAAAGACAAAATGTTTCTTTTTCTTAATAATTATTATGTTCTTCAGTTAAAAATTAATTTTGAAAGCTATTTTAGCTAATCAATATAGAAACTAGAAACAGGCAATAGAGTATCTGGTCTATTCATGTGTTATATTCTGCTGCAACACAGAAAACCAAATCTATTCTGTCCTCTTAGAAAATCACCTTGTTCAATAAAAGTAGTTTTGTGGTTTTGAATGGAAACTGTAAATACTGTGAAAAGTCTGAGCTGTCTCTTTAGCAGTATGAGCCTTAATTTTCTTACCAAATAACTGTTCTCTGCATAATTGATAGGAATGCAAATCACCTTGTCCCCCAGAGGATCTCATATCCTGGTACAAGAACATAATATTTCTTTTTTTTTTTTCGGTCAGAATACCTCTGTGCCCAGCCAATTTATTGCTTAGATGGAATCTTCTCCTCTTATCTGTCTGTAAACCAAACTGGGAACACTGAGAAAATGTTATCTTTAGAGCTTGTATACAGTCTATTAATCCCTGACTACATGCTCTTCAACATTTGGTATTTTGCTGATGCATGAACAGAAAATTTTCTTCAGGTTATATGTGGCCAGTAAACAAAATACTCATTTGGGAAATATCTGCCCTTTGTTTGATGTTTTGACATCTCCTGGACTTGTGCCACATGAGCTGAGGACATTAATCAAGCCAGAAGTACTTGAGAGAATTTATCTTCATTCCAGATGGGAGCATCCATATGAATTCCATCCATCCAAGAGAATTCCTAATGGTTTTGTGGTTTTACAAATCAAAGTAAATGCACATCCATAATACACTGATTTCCCTGTCAGGGTCTGCATGCGGCCTCTAGTCAGCATATGGCTAAATCAAATATTTTCACAAAGAGCACAGGTTCAGGAGAACTTTCTACAAGATATATTAGCTCATTTGTCTCAGAAGCCCAAAATTAGCTACAAAAAGACTGTAAATTCACCAGATGCTTGCTTTTCCTGCATAGTCCTCCACAAATCCACTTAACCTCAGATCCCTTTGTGAAGTATTTATCTTCATTTCTCAGTTCTTTCAGATAATCTGCCAAATCATTGGACAAGTGACCTCCCACAAAGTACTATGTTAACATTGTGATACAGCATGCATACTTTCAATCCTAATGGAGAAACAGTGGAAAACTGCTGCACACCAGAGTGGCATGGAAGCATATTGGTTTGGGCACAGCATCATTCTAACTTGCCTCCTGGACTTTGGATTAGAGCCAGATCAAATACAATCAATGTAAAATGTGGACAAGGCAGGCTTGGTTCCATCTATAATTGTCCATACTCTAAATCAATTAATAAATTCTGACTAATAAAGTAAATAAAATATTTGAAAGAAATTTGTCACACAAGTCTTACATTTTTGGGACTTCTTAAATAACAGGCAGTTTGAATGAGCTAATTAAATCATGGATACAGTTAAAATTCAAAGTAAATTCAAGAAATAAAGTACTTGAAACCTACAATACTTGTATTTTAGTTACTAATGAACTGCTCACTCTAATAAATATCAGTAAGAGACTACACCACCTCACATTGTTCTTAATATGTGTCTCTATCTCCATTGGCTAATGTAGAATTTTGAGGCCAGAACAGTTATATTTAACTTTCAAGAGCTCTTACTAATATACTAGCCAAAACCAAGGTTTATGTCGTGAGATGAGACACCCTAGGCTTTTCTCAGTTAAATGTATGCATTTGACTGCAAAGCACAGAGACAGCTCCTAATCAATCTGCAGCAAAATCTCTTCACTGAAGACGGACCAGACCCTCATTACAGTAAGAGCTTCTGAACATGGCAGCCTACATGTCAAGAGGAAGGAATCATGTCTGTTTTGTAGGTCTGTGTTTTTTAGAAAAAGCATCTCTAACATGGATAATCAATCAATTAAGAAGAGTTAAAATACAAGTACATAAATCAATCAATCAATAAATGTATTTTCCAAAAGTATGAAGGGAAGGCCATTGAATACAATTTAGCAATTATGCTCTCTGATTGAGGATCTTTTTTCTTTGTAGGAAGAAGAACATTGATTTATATATGTGGTGTTTTGGATTTGGTCAGAGTGATTTTATTCTGGGGGGGGAAGGCAGGGGTTGCTTTCAGGCACGTTCATTCCCTGATGACTTGGACACATAGCAACCATCTGTTCAGCTGGTTCAATCCCGAACATGTTGTCTTCAGAACAATGAAAGAATAACAAAATGAACAGACAAATGATGTGACATATTTTCTGGCAAACATATCTTTGAAAACTTTTGTTATTAAGGCAAAGAACATTTCTGTAAGGTGCAGTTACAGCTTTTTCTGTTGCTTTTCAACTAGTACAGTGTGTAAGGAAAAAACACATGGAAAGGATTCAGCTACATAAGTAATATAATTTCAAAGATGTCATTGGCTCCAGTTATTCAGGATTTACAGGAAAGCTGCTCCATTTCTTGAAGCTAATAAAAGTATCAAATGACAAAACACAGTTCAGATTGTTAATAGGACCAAAGGTTTCAAGGGGAAAAAAGAGCCAATTAAAAATTAACCTTGGTGCAGCAATGCAGGCACATCCTTAAGGGTTTATTTAACAAGATATTCTGCAGAAAGAGGTGTTCTATCATATACAATACAGCATTCAAACATCAAGCATCATGTTAATGTTAGGGTAATGTTGGCACATTAATGTATTTTATTTAGTGTGGCTTTTTGTATCTTAAAAAAAGGACATTTGGATGAGAACAGTCACAGAGGTCATTTCTAACCTCTGTTAATCTATAATTGTATGAAAATGCACTTTGAAAAGAGGCTGTGAAAAAGAACATCAAAATACTTCCAATGAGATGATGTGATCACGAGCAGGAAGAGGCTTAAGAGATAAGACTGGGAGAGCTACAGAGAATATCTTGCTGAAATAGCAGAGAACTGCTTAGAAGGAGAAGTTCGGAGAAGTTCAGAGAGGAACAGGGGAGGGGAGAGGAGTGAAGGGGAGGAGGGGAGGTTCAGAGAGGTTCAGAGAGGAGAGGTGNACCAGGATAACTTCTATCAGCTGTAGGAGAGGAAAGGGTTAATCATCTGGCCTGATGCAAGGAGTTCTAGGGGAAGCCTCTTAACCCCCTGCTAGAAAATGCTTTTGTTTGAATAAATGAGCAGAAGGGAAGATAAACAAAAAAGAAAACATACAAAAACTTAGAAAAACAAAGAGAGCATCTCATTTTTCTTTTGGATGGGGGAAAGGGAATGTGCTGAAATGTGCTGGAATGGAACAGAATGAAATAGAATGGAATGTCAGAGAGTGGGAGTGGGGTGGAACAGGATATGAATGTTGAGAAGAGAGAATGTTGACCAGTAAAGATAGGAGGAGCGTAGGTGATGGGATGCCTACCTGCGCTATGAAATGTAGTGAAATGCCGGGTGGATCTTTGGCTTACTTGTCTAAAATCACAGAAAACAGAAAGACTTTTAAGCCTTTTAAAAGATAATAATGTGTTGATGTTTTGTTGTGGATTTTTTTTGTTGTTTGTTTGTTTTGTTTGTTTTGGCTTTTTTGTTTATTGGTGTTCTTCACTCTGCATGGCTTACTGATTTCCTCATGTATCAACCCACCGAGTCTAACCTAGTACTCTGAGGTTTTGCTTGGAGGTCTGTACTTACACAGTGTAAGTATCAGCTGTTCTTAAAGCCTGTGTCTAGTGCAACCTTCTCTAACCTTGAGCTTGGCTGCACATTCAGCAGAGGGTGGATCAGGTATTCTGTGACTTACACTGCTGTGAAAAGTTGTGCATTGGCTGTGGAGAAAACCAATTTAAATGGTGTCAGCCTAAGAACAACTCGACTCTACCTGGAGCAGGAAAAATGTATGTTAATGTTGGGGGGTATTTTTTGTTTCTAGGGCTAGAAAATTTAAGTAGTCTTTCTTAATGGCATATTTTGTGGTTCTCCCTTAGGAAGCTTAAAAGAGCATACAGAAAATAATCCAAATATAGTCCGTAAGTTAGAGATGGCACCTGTAGAAATGTTGCTAGAAACTATTATGCAAACATTGTCTGTGTAGACATTGGTAAAAGCACTAGGAGCTGCCTGAAATCCGTGTGAGTTAATTGCATTACGCTTTCACCGAGGATCACTTATACAACCTGGCTTAGGTATACAGAAATGAATCACGTGGTAACCAAGGTAAACCTCTGTACCATGTCCAAAGTACACTGTTGTCCTTCCCCTGGCTTTGTGAAAGAGGCAGGGCTCCCCTGGGCTGAGGATCTCATGTATCTTGTTCAAGATCCTGTTTGTGCTGAAATGCCTGATCACTGTCTCCCAGTCTTGGGGTTTTGTATGTCTTTCCACCTCTGCAATATTTGCTTCATGCTAGTATGGTGAGTGAAGGCAAATATGTCTGTTTGACAAAAAGAAGAAGCTTTACTTCAAGATGACCACCACTTTTAAATATGGAAACAAGACCTGGGAGTTTGAAACCACTCTGGCTCTCTAAAAGAATGCTTAGCAGAGCATGAAAGTCTAAGTATTCAAATAAAATTTTTGCATATATATATATTTGTGAAGGAAATGACACCTAGGTTCTTCACTTCCAAGTAAAATTCTTGGGAGGTCTAACAAACAGGATTTAGATGAAGCAGCTTGCTGCAGGTAGAACACTTTCACTCCTGAGTGTAACAACTCAGTCCTTTAAGCTTTACTTGATGTCTACGTCTGTAGTCTCCAGAACAGGAATACTCTAGGCTGTAATACTGCCTCCATGCAAGCCAGGTGTCTTGGAAAGCCGACTTTTTTTCACATCTTTCATAAAAATTCTGTGTTGGTTTGTTGATTCAGTTCTTTGTTCAGTCCTTTTGGGGTTTTGCTGGGGCCCAAGGCCAGAGCATGTGTTTTGAGCATACTGACTTGCCTCACTCTAGTGCCTTTAATTGTTGCGCTTCCTTAGTTAGGTGGGCTGCTTTGTGTCTTGCTACACTCTCCTGTCAGTTGGATGTGGGAAAATGGATGCTGGGACTGAGAGTTAATATTTCTCCTAGAGTCTGGGTAAAACCTGAGGCTTGTTTTTGCAGGACTGGGTAGTGTGTGTGTGTGTGTGTGTGTGTGTGCGCTCATATACATGCAGAAATTGAATTTATATTAAAATCTACCTTAGCCTTCTCATACCACTACATACATGGATCAATGCACTCTCATATGTTTTAATTCTAAAGAGATTACCGCTGTTGCTATAGTAATGGCTGAAATACTGTTTGTGTCACGGACTAGCTCAGCTTGTGGAAAGAAATAACATTTTCATACAGGTTCCCGTCAAGAAGAGGTGTTGCTTCACCTCAATTGGCAAAATAAGTGCTGGTTAAAAACCCCCCAATTGCCTAGAGGTTATGGAATGGCAGTTATAATCCAAAGGGAAATACATAGTCAGCAATTTTTTGCTCTTGGCTGTTACATCTTGCTTTTCTTATTTGTTTTTAATGAACTAGTATCTCTGACAAGTTACTTCAGATATATATGTCTGTGGTTTGCTTTTTTTTCCCAATTTTTTTTGCCAGCTTCTAACTCAGTGCAGCAGTAAGAAATTTTATTCTCTTGATCTTGAAAGGTATTCCTCAAATATGGTGATTCTGACTCTCACAAAAAAATATTTCTCAAAAAATATTTCAAAAAATATTTTGTGTGTAGAGTCCCATAGAGTTTATACTGCTCAGAGTACTAACCGTTCTAGTAGGTAGTTTATGAAAGTACTTCTGGAACTAGGCAGGAATTGGTTTCTGCCCTGCTCACTTGCCCTAGGTCCATCAGGGAATCTGTTAATTGTTTAATGAGTG
>VZTZ01052339.1:127904-225573 GCA_013400955.1 Drymodes brunneopygia
GGTCATTCTCCACTAGGAAGAAGTTTCCTGATTACTACATGATCAAAGTGTTCACCTATGGTGTGGCCAGTTGTGAACTCCAACATGATATACCATTGACACTTAAACCACTATGTGACACGGAATTCACCCCCTAAAAGAATTCATACTAGTATTCCTTTGGAATGTGTTGGAAATCTAGGACAGATATACTTAATGTTAAGGGCAAAGTAGCATTCCAAGCCCCTGGAGAGNCAGGTGGCCTGAACTGGCCAAAGGTGTATTCCATACCCTTGAACTTCATGCCCAATATATAAACCGGGGGGAGTTGGCTGGCAGGGGCAGGTCACTGCCTGGGGACAGTCTGGGTATCTGTCAGCAGGCGGTGAGAAATTGTATTGTGCATCACTTCTTTCTCTTGGGTTTTATTCCTTTCTCTTTCCCCTTTTCTATACTATTATTAATGTTATTTTATTTGAGTTATTTAACTGCCTTTGTCTCAGCCCATGGATTTTACCTTTTCTGCCTAATCTTATTACCATCTCTCTGGTAAGTGGGGAGAGCAAATGAGTGGCTGTGTGCTGCTTGGTTGCTGACTGGTGTTAAGCCATGACAGTCTTTTTCTCATGCCCAATAGGAGTTATGATGAGTTTGGGTAATAAATCTGGCTAGAACATGTTAGAACAAATTTTTAAAAGCATTCATTTTATTAGTGACGTGGGAGGAATACAGAGATGCTGCACCCCCCTGTAAGGAGAAAATTTGTGCATCCAAAGCTCAGCTCAGGAGTTGAAGATGGCCAGGACTGTCAGAACAATAAAAAAATGGTTTCCTTCTTTTGCTACATCAGTAGCAAAAGGCAGTGCAGCAATAACGCTGGCCCATTACAGGATGAGGATTATCACATCATGAACCGGGACATAGACAAGGCAGAGATGTTGAATGCTTTCTTTGCCTCTCTTGTCAACACTGAAAATGGGCTAAGTGTGTCCCAGCACCCTGAACTGGAGGACCATGGTTGTGAGTATGAAAACTCCTAGCTGGATCCCTACAAGTCTGTGGGGCCTGATGGGATTCAACCAAGAGTACTCAAAAGAACTGGCTGATATAATTCATTTCAAGATTTCTTTCAATTATTTTTGAATGGTCTTGAGAATCTGGAGAGGTCCCAGTCGATTGCAATCTGGCTAACATTTTCCCAAGAGAATGAACTACAAAGGTTATCGTGGAAACTACAGGCCTCTCAGTCTCACTTCAGTGACCGGTAAAAGTGTGGAAATTATTCTGGGAATTGTTGAAAAACACCTGAAGGACAATGCAGGTATTGGTCAGAGCCAGTATGGCTTCATGGAGGGAAAGTTCTACTCAGGACCTTCAGAGGGAAGAGAAGGTCTTTAAATATGACAAGAAGTTGACGGGCTCTAATTCCAGTGGCAGGCGTTGCAGTTGAAGCAACCCTTACAGGTATCAGTCACTCGTTTAAACAAGAAGAAATGGACTCAAGTCAGCTCATGGTAACATAGGGTGAAGTAGGGTTGTCACAAGAGCAGGAGGAAAAGACAGAACAGAGACAAAAATTCAATACCTATCCCTGAGTGAACTGCAGGATATGTAAAGAGATTTCAGCCAGCATCCAGATGAGCACATTGTTACCTGCCTGCTCTGGTGCTGCAATGACAGGGCTAGTAGCCTGGAATTTTAGAGTAGGGAGGCAACTGGGGTTGTTTTCTATAGAAGGGGGCATTAACAAGGCGATTATGTAAAGGACACAAGTTGTCAGCCTCTGGAGGTGACTCCGGTCAAGTGTGAAGGAAAGGTATCCCTCCAAGGGAGATGGTCTATGTCACCCAGGCAAGTGGACCACCATGTTCAGTACCTGAGGGAACTAGCCATGCTAGAGATGATTTATTATGACCAAAGCAATGTGCAGTTACCCACAGATTGAGGTGAAGTCCAGTGTGCATGAGCCATGGTGGTGGTAATATGGGTGGAGTGCAGTATGCACCATTATTGTGTGCCAGTGTATTGATGGTAATGAGACAAAGTGGGGTAGCTGGGGAGACAGAGAGGCAGTGGTGGTGGGCAAAGTGGCTTGCCAGCTCTGGCAGTACTGAGTACTTACAGATTTTGCTGTGGGAAAAACTGTTCGAAAAATGGGAAAAACTGTTCCAGAAGTTCCAGCAACAAAAAAACCATAGATCCTACTCCCCATCGGTATGGCCCAGTATCTGTGCTATTAACAATAAGTGTTCTTCTGCTCAAGGGAGAGGATGTAGAGGGTAGACACAGTGGATTGTTCTGTGTTTTTATCTGAGGGGTCACAGAGTGGACATGAGAAACTGGGATAGAAAACCTGCCTTCAACCCTAGAGGCATTGGTATCTGAGTTGTAGGGAAAAACAATCCCAAATGGTTTTTTTACCAGGAAAGTTGCTCCTCCAGTCTCCAATGGGCAGCTCACCTGAGTGGATGGTCTTATCTTACTCCTAATTCTATGGAAAGAAATTCTAATCTTGTTTTCTTTATATGAGGTAAGTGGACAGCCCAGTGACCGGGAGTGGAGGGGCCCTGTTCCAGCCAGGTTGAGGAGAGGGACAGTCATGTTTATTGAACTCTGTGGATCTGGTTTTTGGTGTAGCATGCTAGACCCATGGGTGTATAAGGCTCTAGCAGACACCAGTGCGCAGTCAAGCTTTAGAGTCAGAACTCATTTGTACTTTTAGACTGACAAGGGCATCCCAGTAGCTGACTGTGTTGGAGGCGGAAGTGAGCCTGACTGGGAATGAGTGGCAAAAGCACCTTACTGTGATGGCCCCAGAGGCCTTGTGCATCCTTGGCACAGGCTACCACAGGAGAGTACATTTAAAGGGTACCAGTGGGCTTTTGGTGTCTCTGCCTAGCACCAGTAGAGACACTGGGTTTTTCACCCAGAAGCTGATTGATGGACTCCAGAGCCAAGGGGTGATCAGCAGGACCTGCTTACCCTCTGATAGCACCATATAAGCAGTTAAGGCTAAGGGAGAGTGGAGTCTGACAGTAGTTTCTTGTGGCCTGATTGAAGTCTTGTCACCTCCAAATGCTGCTGTACTGATCATGCTGGAAGTCAAAGGCAGCCAAATGGTGCCACAACTGATATTGCTAATGCATTTTTCTCAATCCCTTTGGCAGCAAAGTGTAAGCCACAGTTCGCTTTCACTTGCACATGTCAGGTACACCTGAAACTGACTGCCCCGGGGTTGAAACACAGCCCTGCCAGGGGGATGGGGTGGGGGACGTGAGGTGTGATGGGGTGAAAGAACATCTGCGTGGTATTTAGTTGCCGGCTTTGTTGTGGGTACAAGTCATGACAGGCTTGTGTTAAGGACAGCTTGGCCAATTCAGCTAATCTGTGCTTCATCTCTAAACTAAGCTATTAAGGAAAATTTAGGTAATGAAGGTCTTATGATGCATGTTGTACTCTCTTGAACTGCCCAAGCAGGGATAAACACTGTATAGGCTGGCTTTATCAGCCTGGACAGTTTATCTCAGAGCTAATTTCAAATGAAACCAGCATCGTCTTTAATTCAAAAGCCGGTTAGTACTTGATTTAAGTACTCAAGAGTTTCATCCACTACTGCAGCAGCTGCTGCACTTACGATGAAAGAACTTCCTAGGGGTATGTTTCTTTACATCAATAGCTTAATATGATAATAAACTTCAGATTAAATTATAGAATGTGCAGCACTGTCTATTTTCTCTCATGTTTATGCTGAGGATTCTTCAGCAGTCTCAGTGGTGAGAGATGGTGGTAGCTGCATTTCCACAGAGATTTTGAGAAACTGGAAACAAGCTACTGTGGTGCCTTTTCCACCTTAAAAACTGAAGAATGTGTTGGAAATACAGAGTTGGGAAGCGGTAGTAGGGACACTTTCTCTCTTGAAGGATAATTATTTTTTTTAAACATCCTCATCTGACTTGTATGATTTTGATTTTTTGAGAAGTAGACTTTGCAACTGAAGAATGTAAAATTTGTGCCCCTCTTGACTTCTTTTTCTGAAATGTTGTGCTTTGGCACACGGCTCATCTGTTTTTCCTGGTTCTGTATTGGTCTCACCTACTGTCAGAGCACATCTGCATCTAAAATGAGGACCGTTCTATTTCAACACCACAAGTGGAAAACTAAACATGGCTAGTAATTTCTTTTTTATTAAATAAAATTAAGTTGCTGTCTCTCCTTCCAGGATTCTGAGGTTCTTAAGTTCAAATAAAACTTTGCTTTACTTATAGGAGTACCTGTTAAGAGGTACTGTTTTTCCTTGTGACTACTATTCAAAATAAGGACATGTACTCCAATGTTATACTACCTATGTTGTTCTGAGATGGCTGACTTTTTTTTTTTTTGCATTTTTCCATTTCTTATTTGCATCCTAGGGTCATGCATTTGAGTTCCTTGGTTGGCTGTGACCAAATTTGAAAGCTCGGTAGATAAAAAAACCAAGTCATTATTGATTTACTGGAGGGACAAAGGAGTATGCAGTGTTCCAATTAAATTTTCTTATTTAATATTCACTGTTATTAACCTGTGAGATGTTTATCCTCAGAGCAAGAGATAAAAAGGTGAAGGCACTGTAGGAAGCACCATGTACCTCTTAGGAAGGCAGAGCTGGCAAACTGGGAAAGCTATGTACCTGTGAAGAAAATTTGAAAAGGGAAGTAAATTTGCTTTTACTTCTCTTTTCTGAGGTTTGGTTTGGGGGTTTTTGGGGGGCTTTTTGGGTTTTTTTGTTTGTGAGGTTTTTTTTCCTTAGAGGAGTGGTGTGAGTTGGTGATACTTACATGCTTAGTTGTATATGAATGGAAAACAGTATAACCAAAAGGAAGAGTTAGCTTTTTTCCTTTAGGTTTTGGGTATTCTTTGTATATTGAACTGCTGCTATTCTGGTGTAGGGAGAAGCATCCAGTATCTTTTAATGTAGCCTTTTCCTGGGGCAGTGGAAGTTATTGTCATTACAACTGTAAATTGTACAATTGCCTTGGGAATTGTAGCTAAAAGCTTACCAGCCACTGTAGAATCACAGAATGTTAGGGGGCTGATGGGACATGAAAGATCATCTAGATCCAACCCCTCACCCAGGGCAGGGACACCTCTCACTGGACCAGGTTGCTCAAGGCCTTGTCCATTGTAACCTTGAACATCGTCAGGGTTGAGCCATCCACAACTCTAGAAAGGACAGTTCTGTTTCTTCCACAACCTATATGGAGTTCCGTTTCATGTATAAGCTGAAAGGGGGATGCTTTGCTTCTTGTAGTTCCAGTCAGTCTATGTGACAGTTAAGTTAAGGCTTTGTGGAAACATGTTTGGTTCTGCAAATGTTTGTTCTTCTTTTGCTGACATATTGACACCAATATGCTTGGATAAACCTCTAGACCTGATGAGCTTGTTGAAACTGCTAGAAGCTAATGCCTTGGCTTGGATAAAGGTTCTTGCTGGGCCCCTCTCTTGGCAAAGAGGTTGTGTTGAAAGAGAAAAGAAACTAGTTGCATCTTGGCAGACCATGCATTACTTTGCAACATGGACCAGGATGACTCAACATAGGAGCAGGTGATAGGCGTGTCTGATCTTCTGCCTCCTGTCTTAAGTAAATCTCCTATAGCTTGCCTAACCCTAAGGACTTACTTGAAACTTTCCTTGCTATTGCAGCTAGTATGGTTTTTTTTCCCTGTGTGACACCAGCACAGGAGGTGGAGATAAGATCACAGTTGTTGGTGGCAGGCTGGCAGGAATGCAGCCCAGCGCACCATGCCCATCTGCTGGGCAGTAATTTTAGCAAATGCTGTTTCTTCCGGATTAACAGAAACAGTATTATATTAGAGGGAACAGAAATTTGGAAAAGGGAGCAAAACTGTGCAGCTGAAGACTTGTGAAGCAGTCTGAGAGTTGGATGCATGCTGCTGTTGACGTGTTCTGATTAGAACCTGGACGTGGCCAAGACCTGTGTGCCACACTTGGTCAAGTGTCTATTGAAATAGTCAGAAATGTGAGAATTTGTGAGAACTAAAAATTCCTTCTGCTTTTCTAAGCCCTCTCAGGTTCCAAAAAAGGTTTCTGCTAAGTCAACAGTAAGTAAGTATCACAGACCTGTGGACTTAGGCCCAAACACCAAGTGCTAACGGTAAAGTTTTCTTACCAAGCACATAAAGACTTGCCTATTATCTAATTCTGGAGTAGGGAAGTAATGCTGTTACCACATACTAAGGCAAGATAATCTAATATCTTAGTAGCAATGGTATTTTTTTGTTGTGATGCAGTGAGTATATCATGTTGCTATTCCAGTTCTCTTGCGCATTCGCTTTGCAATAGAGTGGTGTATAAAGTTTTGCAAGCCAGCGTTTGGTTGTGCAGCACTGCTTTGATTTCTTGTTATCCCCAGAAGTCAACCTCACACACACTCTTGCTCTCCAGAAATCCTCTTACTGGAGGGTGTACAAGGACAGTCTGTCATCCAAACAGAGAGGAGGTTTGTGAAAAACTTGTTTCTGAAGATAATAATTTGTGTGTCTGGCACCTCCTGGCAGTAGTGGTTGTTCTAAAAAGTGTAATGTTGGATAGGTGAGTAGGAATACTTGTCTATAACTAGTAGTAGGTGGCCAGAGGCAAGAAAAAATATTCCTATTAGCTTTAGTTGAGCAAAGTGATTATAGTGATTATAGAGTATATCACACTGGCTTTTATTTTTGCCAAGAAATAATGGGGTAAGATGAAGATGTTCTGTCTGGATTCTCCCACTTAGGACTGTTGTTACCAATCCAGTGGAGCAGCTAGTTAAACTTCATGACTTCATGGCTGTGTTGTTTTGTTTTTGGTCTTGTATTGGTTTGGGGGTTTTTTTGGTTTTTTTTTGTTGTTCTTTGGGGTTTTTTTGTTTGGTTGGTTGTTGTTTTGTTTCTGTCTGTTTTGTTTTTTGAGGGTTTTGTTGTTGTTTTGTTTTATTTTGATATTTATTTTTTTCCCTTTTCTGCAAACTTACTAAGTTTCCAGGGCTGGAAAATACTTAGTATTTTTCTTTTTTTTTTTCCTTTAGTATGTATAGTAATTTACAATTAAACAGCTGTTCTAAGGTCCTGTGGCAGAACTTGAGCTTGCCACTGTAAATATGGTGGAGAAGTAGAATTACTAGTTGTGGATTTGGTAAATCCATCTCCTTTTAGGTGAGTATCGTGGTTTAAGCCCAGCAGGCAGCCCATGCAGCTGCTCGTTCACTCACCCACCAGTGGGATTGGGGAGAGAATCAGAAAGAAAGGTAAAAGCTAGGGAGCTAATGGGTTCAGATAAAGCCAGTTTAATAGGGAAAGCAAAAGCTGTGCACAAAAGCAAAGCAAAACAAAGAATAAATTCACTGCCTCCTGTGGACAAGTGGGTGTTCAGCCATCTCCAGGAGAGCAGAGCTCCATCACAAGTGACAGTGACTTGGGAAGAAAAATGCCATCACTCCATACATTCCCCCGCTTTCTCCTTCTTCCCCCACCTTTATGTCTTGAGCATGATGCCACATGGTCTGGAATATCCCTCTGGTCTGCTTGGGTCACCTGCCTGCTTGGGTCACCTGCCCCTACTGTGTCCCCTCCCAACCTCCTATGCACCCCCAACTTCCTCCCCAGACTGGAATATGAAAAGCAAAAAATGCCTTGGCTGTATGTAAGTCCCTCTCAACAATACAAAAACACCTTTATATTATCAAGTCTTGTGTTCAGCACAAATCCAAAACACAGCCCTATACCAGTCACTGTGAAGCAAATTAACTCTACTCCAGCCAAAACCAGCAGAGTGAGGCATCTTACACAAATGTTCAAGGTTCTTCTAGCTCAGCTGGCTAGAAGGAGCTGAAGAAACATGCAAAAGCTGAAGTATTCCACATTTTTGACAAAACCCTTCCACTTTAGTTTGGGAAAGAATAATTCATTACAAAAACGAATTAAAATAATGACTTAGAGAAAAGTCATATATAGTATGGGATGTGAAACTTAAAAAGCTTTTTGATTTTTTTCATAAACCATAGCATAACTGAATACTTCATGAAGTACAGCTTTTTTGGCTCTTCCTAGTAAAAGTATTTTGTAAAGTAATTGTTAACTGCATTGAGGGAGAATGGTGGTGTTTGAGCAATTTTAATCTAAATATTATATTATTGTTAATAGATGATAAGGATGTAATCTTATAATGTTAATTTTTATGTTCCTTGTCAAGAGGGGTGTGAAAAACTTAGGAACTTAATTTTGGAGACAAAGCAGTCTACCACTTAAATTTAAGTGTGTGGTTTGGACTAGAGGACGAACTTCAAGGTAAGACTTGGTGGTTTAAGCTTAGTGCTGAAGAATACTGAATTCTGTGCCATGTCCAGATGGAGAATCTTAGCAGGAAAAATGTGTCCTGCTCTGGGAAATCCAGTTAAATGTATCTGCTTTTATTAGTCCTACTTGACACCACTGAAGTAGCTGGCTCTGTTACGGTGTGGTCTACTGAGCTTAAGCAAAGTCTTCTTAAAACCTCGGGAAAGAGACATTCAATAGCAGCTCAGTGTCTGTCTTTTAATGTCATTTGGATTAAAAAACCACATATGGTTACAGCTCTGGAAAATATGGGGTAGCTCATGGCCATTCACTTCTCAGAGATGGCATACTTGGTTTTACTTTGATGCTTTGCTAAAGTGCTGTACCTTCTGCTAAAAGTGAGCTATGTCATTTCAAGTCATGCTGAGTTGAAGGGATGGCTGAGATAGTTGTATAGGTAAGCTTCAGAGTGAACATATTTCTCAGCAAGTGACATCAAAGGAGTCTTAAGATCCAAGTAAAAAAAAAATTATGGTAGGCTGTTCAGAAGTCCATTTTATTTATTTGAACGGTGAGAATTTTAGCTGTGGAGTTCGTTAAGTTACGTTTGGAGTGGAAATGCAAACTAAATGCTGGTTGTCCCCCGCTTTATTATTTTTTATGAACTGGAAACAGAAATACGGGGTCATGCCAGTGTAACAAATCAGGTCCCAGGTAGGAGGGTCTTCCTGGAAATCATGCTCTGTATTTATTCTCTTCTGAGTTCAGAGTTCTACTATGGAAGACTTCTCCTAACTGCTTTCTCAGTTAGTGCTTGTTGTGAGTTTGTACACTAGAGCAGTGAAAAAGTGCTTGTAATTTTAAATAGTAATGTGTGTGAGTGAAGAGAATGATGTTCAGGTATCCAAGGGAGAGTAGGCAAGTAGTTACTGGATAGACTGTACAGCTCTGTATTCATGGGTACCTTGCATTGGGGGTTTCATGCTGAATCAGCCAGGATGTTCAGCATAGAGGTGTGTCATCACAGGTAGCTGTGCATGGGCACAACTGAAGGAATAGCAAGAAAACCACCATGGGGCAAAGACTAGAGATTACACAGTAAAAGTGGCTTATGTGTTTTCTCTGAATCGTTTGAGTTGCAACGTGGAGCGTAGTTTGTGGTCCTGTGTTAGCTAGTTTCTCTACAAAAAGCATCTTGTACAGTTGCCTTAAATTCCTGTCTGTTTTGTGTGTGTGTGTCCTGCCGGTGGAGTAGAGAAAGGAAGTCACCTGATACCCCTGAAAGAGCTGACATCCAGTGTGGTTTATATTTTGGCTTAGTTTCTTTTTCTTTTTTAAACCCACATAACGTGTTGCTTTGTGTTTGATGTTTGTGGAAGTCCTCTGGTGTTAGAAAGACAGGTGAAGTGCAAGAAGAGGAAGTTGAGCTTACATTTTGTGATGGCAACCAAGGATATAGAGCTTGCCTTGCAGGTGTCTCTGAAACATGCTCTTCTTATCCTTGACTGAAAGTTTTGTGTCTAGTCCTTTAACTTTGTTTTAGGTCTGGTCTTTGCTGTAGAGGAGATAAAGCAGTTTTATGCTAGTAAGGTATATTAGTTTTGTGGTTTGTATCTTTGTAGATCCTACCATAGCACTTTGTGTCTTCAGTTTAGGTAGATGAGGTCTGGTAGCGACTGACCTTAACGCAATTTTACTTAACTGGTATCTTTCTAACATTAAAAAATACTCACCCTTTGTTAAGTGTTTCTGTGGTCTGAAGAAGTAATTAAAAAATCCACGTGAATTTTCAAAAACTTTTGCAACTGCTTCTACAAATTGATAAAAACTTTCTAATATATAATGACTGTGGGCTATAGTGAAAATGGATAAGGATACCAGCGTTAGGTAGAGATCAGCTGTGATGTAAATTTTTTCCTGGTAGCTTGGAAAAATTGTCTGATACGTCCCTTTCCATAATATAAAAGAAGTTCTCTACACCTCATGTAGGAAGTTCAGCTTTTTTTTGTTCTGTGTCTCTGGGTGCTGGCGGAAGGAAGAAGTGTGCAAAGGGAGGTTGAGTGCTCTGGATTGGGCCATCATCGTGTGGTCATGTGGGATTTCCTTTGGCACTGTGTGAGTCACCAGAGCCAAAGACGCTGCGGTGAGCTTGCTGTGGAGGAACCAGTGCTCTGATTGCCCATGAGTACTCAGGAGCAGGAGGAGGAGGGAGTGTGTATGCATGGACAGTTGCTTAGAGGCATTGACATACTGTAAACTTATATTTGTGGAAAAGTGACCCTTTGGGGAGAAGGAGTCCCAGACAAATCTGGTAACAACTGTGCATTTATCCTGTCCATGTTATTGCATGCCAGCTAGAACTTTCAAAGGCTATAAATTCCCCGTGACGTCAGTAAGCTGTATGGGGGGTGTGCATGCTGGGGGTTGGAACTACAGCTGTCTGTCAATGTCTGTCAAATGTTACAACTTCTGACAGGGAAACACATGCTGCTTTCAGTGCACCTGTGTAGTCTGTTTGGTGTGTCTCTTCTGAATCCTGCAGCTGTCCTGCAATACCTGAAGAACTACCATGCTCTGCTTGGCGATGGACTGGATGAAGAATTGAAGTTGGGGGAGTCATGACTGAAGAAGGAAAGCTGTAGACTTTCATGGACACTTGGCACATTACCAAGATGTAGGGGGGCATTAATAGGCTAACTGTTACTTTGTGTTAATGAAATTTTTGTGTTACTTGTAGGGTTTTTCTGTTTTATTTTCTTGGTAACAATTACTGTAACTTCAAATGAGAATGTGTTCTTTTTGTGTTTGCCTGTAAGTAGCCCAGGAGCAGCTAACACTTTAGCTTTCTGACTGGTTAAGTCAAGATCTGATTCTGCTTAGTGTAATTTAATGTGACACTTGATCTGAATGTGACACTGTATTTCTGTGTTAGGTGTTTATTTGTTTTTTTTTTTTTTTCTGGTGGAAAGAATGGACTCTCTAGAACACATGTATAAATCAGTTAATAATGAGTTAATTTTATACTAGTAATGAAGTTAAGTTGCCACAACCTTAAGACAATGCTTTTCTGTTAATGAAAATATATTAAGTGGTTTCCAGAAGAGATGGAAGCTGGTCTTGCACAGAGAGAACAAGCTGTGCTCTGGGCAAAAGGCATTGCTTTAATCTTGTATTACAGCCACTTTTAGCTCTAGATAATGTTGACTTTTAAAGATCTCTTCTGTTACTGCAGTTAGTACTGCTAATGGATCAGAAAATACAAACACTTTGAAGTTCTGAAGTTAAAACAACTTTATCAAAAATAGGGTTGTTGGAATTACCATTATTGCACCAAGATCTTCTTTTAAAGGAAATGAACCAGTTAAAAAATAACTTAAATTGCTTTTCACTATAAAATAAAACCTTGTGGTGCTCAATATGCAGCAACTGCTGTTGCATTCTTTACAAATGAGTAATGAGCTGTATAGTCAAGACTATTTAACCTGAGGAAGACAGGAGGAGGTTAAAACCAAAGATGCTCATTTTAATGCCCCTTTCATTTTTTTATTAGTTATAGGCAAAGGAGACCTTTATTAGTTACAGAGAAATCATTTCTAATATGAAGTAAACCTGTTCTGTTCCTCAGCTTGGGGTCATCTCTGGAAAGTATTAATATCACCAGTTGCAAGGTAGTCTGTCTTTAATGAGACTTACTTAGGATTCTTGATTACGTTGTAGTTGATAAGCGTTCTGGAACACTGTCAAAATATCCCTTTAGGGAAGCTGTAATTTGATTTGGCCTGGGTAGTCTATATTAAGTGCATGGTGAACCATAATTAGGGTTTTTCCTAGTAGCTTTAGACATGTATTTGAAGCAGTAAGTTTCAAGCATCTTTATATGAAATTGCTTAGTAAAGTCCAGGACAACACAACGCGCTCTTCCTCTTAGCTATCTGTATTTTACTTTACTCGGAAGTAGACTCCTCTGTGTCTGTTTCTTATGTTGATTCAAGACTGTCTCTTAATTGTAATTGCAGCTTGACTTTAACTGTGTCTTTGTGTTTGATCCATCCTGATATATGTGAGTTACGTGTAACTAAAACCTGTCAGGTTCTGCCTCTTCAGTCACATCACAAACACTGAAGTGTGGGAATGAAGTTGGGAAGGTTAGATGAGACTGCTAAATAGACCTACCCTTGTGATACAGGAAGCATGATACTCCACCTCCAAGAAGAGCTCTGTTTTCTGGTGTTTGTTAAATGGATCTTCCAACTATGTTTTTCTTTCCTCTTCACATAACTTCTATTTTATTTGGTAGGTTGTACTGACTCAAGTGAGGGCAAAAAGTATCTTGGCTTCTTATCTATTGACACCCTATGTCTTGAAGTGATAAAATTTTGTTATCAGCAAATTGTCTAGTGATTCTTTGTCTAAACTGAGCTGAAGTTTCTGTGCATGTTACCCAGTCATGGAAAATTAAACCTGATGAGAGAGAACCAGTCCTGAACTAGAGTAGATAAGTCACTGGCTGGGAAATATTAACCCTGCCAGACTGGGAAAGACCAAGCTTTTTGGCTTGAGTTGCAGTGTGGCTAGTAACTTTCAAGTTGGTCATGCCTTGGCTGCCTTCAAGAATGTTAAGAGAGTAAACATTTGTTCTGTTTCTGCTGCTCTACCTTCAGTTAGTGGCTGAAAGTACTCTCTGTTCGCATCTCTGAAATTTCGTTGTGTCTACTTCTTTTACGGAATGAAAAATAATAACTGAATAGTCTTATTTCGAAGCTGACAGAAGTTTACTAAAAATTTATTATTCAGTCATATGGCTGAAAGTTGGAAAGTCTTTATCAGATTGGTCTTTTGGCAGTGGTGTCTCATCCGTGTTTGTGTCTAGTGTCCTGGAAAATACAGCTGTACCTAGTACTTACTGGTTATGGTGTTGGAATTTTTATGACTAGAAAGATGTAGCAGAACTCTCATTAACTTTATTAACATAATAAATAGCGTCCTAAAATTCTTTCTGATTTCAGTGGGGTTTTATACAGTTTCTGTGGAATGGCTGAGTGACGGTACAAGATTTTACAAAAACTAATGAGCTTGACACAAAGTTCTTGCAATACTTAGAGGCTTGTTTGCTGCAAGAAGAAATAATTTGATTGAATAATTTTTCTTATGGCTAGGAAGGACAAACTTAGTGTTTTCCTTTGTGTAGTATCTGTTTTGAGAAGAATGCTTACGTATTCGCTCTGTCTTCTCAAGCTCCTTAATTGCCTTTGTGTTCTTCTCAAATCTCTCTTTTTACAATAGGAAAAGGAAGATGTATCCAGACAAGGTGGTTGGTTGTATTTGCCTTGCAGTTAGGATTGCTTGGCAATCAGTTTTGTATAATGAAGGGGACCAAGAATAGATATGCAATATTTGTAGAATTTTCTATGAGGAGTGCACTTTGGTGCAAATGTACTGGATGTTGAACTCTTGGCTGAGTATGTGGTTTGTTTGTTTTGTTGCATTTTGATTTGTTTTTTCCTGGTACCATTTGCAAACAAATAGAAAGTACATGACACTCCTTTGGTCTTGGGGATGACCAAGGAGGTTTGTGTGAGACAGGAAATGTGATCATCTAGGAAGATCAATGCTTTAGTTCTATTCTTCTGCCTCTTAGAAGTGCTTTCTGTGCAGAAACAACTGCAGATTGAATAGCAGGAGGTGCCACTGTAAACAGTAAGGAAAGCTGTTTTATTAGCCACCTTTTATCTGCAACTGTGTTCTGCTTTCATGTGCAGCTTGTTGGATATTAACCTGAACATGGATAACTGTTGACAGCAGCCATTTGTATGTCAGTTAACATAGTCGTGATGCTTTACTTGATGAGTGTGTGACTGAATCTGCTGATTTACACTTTTCAGTCATGAAGCAGAGGTGTTGTTTAAAACAGTAGAAGCTCATCCAGTTATTCAGAGCAGGTGAGACTGATGTCAGTTTATTAAAATGTGACTGCCTGGTGTCCCATCTTGCAAGTAGGTTCGGAAAAACCTTCATCTTGAGGATGCCTCTGGTATGCAACCAGCCTGACGGACAATGTCTGACTACAGTTCCTTTAGTGGAGTTTTGTTCTCAGCGCTGCCCTGGTTTATACGGTATGGCTGTCCAAGAATTGTCTGGCTTGTATGCAGCTGAAGGCAGAGTAGGAATTGTCCACTTTCTGTAACATGCTGATTAGCTGCTCTTAATTATAGCAGTTGTTTCCATTGCAAATGTCTCTTCTCTGTAAAAAAATTGAAGGTAGTTTATTTTGAAGACTCAATTTTCTTGTATCTTCTGGAGATTTTTGGGTGACCAGCAGCATAAATAGGCCACTGCTTTTCAGACTGTAATGGAAAAACCTTTGTTCTTGTGTTTACTGAAATCTAAGTTTTGAGCTAAATGACACTGAAATTTGTTTTAATTTCTGATTTTTCATCAGCTCTTTAGTTAACCTAACTTCTAGCAAAATTAAGTTTTACCTTACCAGTTCCTAGTTTCTTCTTGGTGTGTGGATGTGTTTCTGGGATTGTGATATTTGGTGTCTTGTTTTGGTTTTGTGGTTTGGTTTTAGTTTGGGTTTTTTTTTTTGTTTGTTTGTTTTTGTTAAAACATGACTCCCAACCACCTCTTGAATGTGGCATATTCTATTTAGATGAGAGTAAATAAGTAAGTCTGAATTACCAAGTTTGATTTTTGGCTTCTGACTGCTGAAGTTCTTCATCTGTAGTGAAAAACACAGCTTCTCCAAAGCAATCACCATTTTCTGTCCACTCAGCTCTCTGGAACAACACTGGTATTTTAGGCAAATAATCTTGAGAATTTTTAAAAAAGCAGATGGGTTATGTTTATACCTCAAACCAATAACTCTGAAATAATATGCAAGCACAAAAATATGTGCATTTTTTCTTTTAGAGAAAAGAATTTCACTTTTTACTTTTCATGTGAAAATTGGTTGTACTGCATAGAGCAGAACTTGTGCATTTCCATTCCATTCTTGCTGCCTCAAGGCTATTTCTGTCTCTGGCAAGGGGAAATAATTTTCCTGTTTTGTAACAGCTTCATCATCTCCTTCCCTTTTGAACTGTTATTCATGTGTTTCTGTTCCTAGGCTATTAATTGTTAATATCAGGATCTGGTGTCGAAGTGTCAAATAAAGCATGTGTAGGTGACAGAGATGAAGAGTTGGAGATATCTTTTCCTTCCTCTGCTCCCCCAAGTTGTTTCTCTGCCAAGACAACATTGAAATGACGTTTCTCTCCCATGTTTGAGGGTTTTTTTGACAGTAAACATAAAGATCTAGTTTAACTTCCATGTTACTTTTCTGTAAGAAATTTCTGTGAAGTCTAATGAAGCAGTAGCTAAATAGTTAGGATTTTTAAGCACTTTGTAATGCAGAGTATTTTCAGTTCTACAGAAATATTAGGGAGTGAAAAGCGTCTTATATTTTTGAGATCAAATCTAAATTTTATTTGACTCATCAAAATACTTATTCTTTACATCAGTACTTTATGAATTAGCTGAAGATACATGACAGATTAGGTTTTGGGTCCTACTGTAATGCTGGGTATTTTTGTTTCTTAACATATGGAAAAATATGCAGTCCTAAGTTGTGTTTTCTCATGCAACTGCCCATTTAAGCAACAGTTGAATTCTGTCCTTATGTGACACTGTCATCCGTTGTTAGTATGCAGGAAAGGTGTCCATAACAGATCATGCTTCATAAGTCAAGTTCTCAGAACTACTTTTCTTTTTTAGTTCATTTAGGTACTGTCTGCAGTTTGTAGATGTATGTAGCTGTGTTACCCTACTTCTCTTAACTGCACGTGAATCAAACCCATTTTTTTGTAGCTGAATATGTTTATTTTGGACTGAGCAATATTACAAGCTAAACTTTTGTAATCTGAGACCAGTGAGTTGCTCTGTTGTTCATCTCCATCATTCTTTTTTGTGAAGTAGTAATTTCAGATATGTGGTGCTTCAAAGTGTTTTCCACAAAAATCAGATTCGTTAACTGATGTGCAACAAGCTAACAATTGCACAAGAGAGACATTGATTATTTATTTATCTCAGAGGTGCACAAACCTGGGTGCTTAGTGGCATTCAGCAAATCAAGCATGCCCTTCCAGACTTCCCATGCCATTATTTACACACAGAGTTCAGTGTTAGCAACCTCCCAAGTACAGCCCCTCTATTTTGTTTAGTTAGTCATTTCCATACAAGTTACATAATCACAGGGAAAAGACTTCACCTGAGCAGGGGTCTTCTTGACTTGTGCGTCTGAGAGTTTCACTAATTTGTTGCTGTTCTTTATTTTCCAGCCTCTTTTAGCAGTTGTCAGTTCAGTCAAGTTAACTAAAGAGACAGATAGCATGCTGTTGTTTGGTATCCTTGAGTAATATTCTTAGGACCTTTCATATTGCTATAATGTTTGGTAAGTTTTAAATGTGCAGTGATTTTAAGTTGTCACTTCTGTGGACCTGGAATTAAAATTCTTAGCCACCAGTTTCTTTGAATAATTTCTATTGTTACCCTGACTAAGGCTAAGGAGAAACAAATATTCATAACGTTTCATAACAGAAAAGGGGAAAAAAGTGTATATATTTATATTCTGTTCCATTTGGTAATAGAAGTGTGTGGTGACTGCTGGCTTAGAGAAGTGGTTTGGAAACTGGTTTCCTTGTTGAAATGAAGACCATATGGAAGGTCTCTCTTCTGTAGTCTCAGTTCATATTATAAGCATTGTAGGTCAGTTTCTTCTTATACCTCACCCATTCTCTTCCCACAGTTGCGTGTTTTTCCTGTGTTCAGTATTACCAAGGGATACACCCAAGGCATACTCCCACATGCAATGTATATACTAGTGCTGTTTCAGCTGAGTTGGCCAACTTTTAGCCAGGGTCAATAGGAATAGCTCTCCTGTGATTTTAGAAGGCTGCTTCTGAGCTTGTCAGCTAAGTTTTATTCAAAATCCCTTATAAGTTGGTTTTTTTTTTTTTAAATCCCTTAAGTCCTGTGAGATGAATCTACATACAGAATGATAATTTTAACGTGAACCAGAGAAAGGTGTGTTACCCTTTCTTTTCGGTTGAGAAATTTTAGATCTCTCAGTGAAGCCTTTTTCTCTTTACGTAGAATCCAGTCCGTGACTTCCAAACTGGTAACTGAACTTTTCATGGGCAGCTGCAGGCAGTGAGTAGTCAGGGCAGCATGCCTGACACCAGAGACTGGGTTTGCTGTGCATAATTTTCACCTAGCACTGATTTCTTTTTTGGGAACAAGGACGGTGTGGGATTGAATAACAAAAGACAAAAGAATAAAAAAGTAATTAGATGTACTCATATTTGAGCAGAAGTTTTGACAAAAGCATCTTGACGTGCTTGTGCTTGCTAAATATGTAACTGTCTTCATAGATTCCCATGCTTTGCAGTATCTTAATACTTTTTCCCAAGGAGTATTAAGGCTTCCCAAGGAGGGTGTTACTGTTAAGTTTATGGTTTTTCAAGTCGCCTTAAAACTGTTGGTTAGTTAATACGGACAAAAGAAAGCTGTGAAAAGGACAAGTAATGTGGTATAGAATTAGTATTAAATTATGGGTAGGAATTATGATTATTGTATGTGATCTCATTTATCTATTGAATTAATAAGGACCCTTATTCATGTCACGTTTATATTTTTAAGATAATGCTTTCGGTGGGGCTTTTTTTCCTTTGCCCAGTCAGTATGAACTCCAAATTGTGGTTGGTACATCTAGATATTGGATTTAGTTTTCTGAAGTTACGTTGTTTTCAGTAGGGAGAATTTAGATGCTTCATACTCCACTTGGTAGTCATATCTTGTCATAAATCTGAATTTTAAAGGAATAGTTTAGATTGATCAAATTGGCCTGCTTCACTTGGGAAAGAGCAGTGTTTAAACACTTAGCTTGACAAAACATTTAGTGAACTTAAAACAACAGTTTTGGAGTCACTTGATACCGTCTGAAATTTCCTTTGAGTCAGTTTATGATGCATGTGGAAGACGGTCACATTTGATGCTAGGATCTCTCTAATAAGCAAGGCAAGAAGTTGTTTCTTCTTTCTTCCAGTGCATTAGAACAAAAGTGCAGGTACTGATAGGTGTCCTATATTAGTTGAAGAGTCTCCCTTACATGCTGCTTTTGTAAGGCTTGAGAGGTGAAGTGCATGCTGTGAGTGGTTTCTGCTCTCATTACTGGAGTGCAGGAACTCTTCAGTTTTTCTGCCTTAGTACACTGTGTTCATTTATGTCTCCATCTGACTTTGACTTTGTTTGCTTCACAAAACATTAGTATTTCTAAGTTATGTAAACTTAATTATTTTTAAGCCTGCTTGCACATTGAAAAGGATGCATCATAAAGATTTGAAGAAATGATGCAATTATCAACCAAAAAAAAAAAAAGGACTGTGCAATTCAAGAAACATAATTTCGAGACAGCTTTGTTTTGCTAAATCTTGTGCTAATGATTTTCTGAAATCTGTGGAAAAGTCCGAGTCATGCCATCTAGTGGCAGTTTTACGTATATTTATGTGTTTCAAGTTCTCGGATGGACACGTACTCTGGAAAAAGTGCATTAAAAATCTGTGGATTGCAGCACTAACCATGAGAGAGATAGATGTTAAACTACCTTTCATGTTCATATATTTCTTTTTCTGAGTAGAATGTCTGAAAAAAAAGGCTTTGTTGTCCTTTTTGTGGATTTAACTATGATTCATCTTTCCTGAAGATTTCTGCTGTATGCATCACCTGTGGACAGGACAGCATTATAACAAAGAATGTACTGGAGCAGGACCTTTGGGTCCTGCTGCAGGACAGACCTGGATCAGGTGAAGGGAATGAATGAAGGACTGCATCTACCTCAGTCTCTACAGCCATGTAAATAATGGAAATGGTGTACTGTGCTAGCTGTGCTAAGGTGTGGAGATCACATTCAGTCTTGAAGGAACTTGCCGTGGCCGTTGCCTGACAATGCCCTTCATTGGTACTATGTAAAAATACTTCCTTTGCATTAAATAGTCTGCTTTGCTGTAAATCAAAATGAACCAGCACCTCTGGAAACTGTTTTGTCATTTCAGCTGTGTCAGCTGCAACTTGCAGTGCTGGAATGAGCACTTGAAAATGGAAATTTTACTAGGCTTTGAGTGCACAAGAATGTGTTTGTCCATGGTTTTGGTCTCC
This sequence comes from Drymodes brunneopygia, assembly GCA_013400955.1. Taxonomy (NCBI): domain Eukaryota; kingdom Metazoa; phylum Chordata; class Aves; order Passeriformes; family Petroicidae; genus Drymodes; species Drymodes brunneopygia. The sequence continues at coordinate 147,383 of VZTZ01052339.1, forward strand.
TTCTGTAGTCTGAGGAATAGATAAACATTATCAATCACTTGATTTTATTTTTTTGTATTGACATATGCATACCTGTACACCTTTGTATATTAGATATGGCCTTAGGTTTTTAAGGTGCTGTGAATTTAATGTAACACCTCACTGGATTTTTTTGTTGAACAGGCTTAATTTACAAGTAGATTATACCAGACTACTGGAAAAAAAAGTGAATATGTCCTGAGTAGTTTTAAAATAATTTGTATCTTGGTAGGAATGTGATCACTCCTAGAACTTGATCAGGGAGGAGCTATTCTAGGTTACTCTGTTGCAGTCCTTTTCTTTGCACTTCAGGATGATGTCACTTTTTTGTTACAATGAGCATGGAATGGAGTAGAAGATGGTTAGGCTTTTCTTCTAGTGCCTCCAGCTTTTCTCTGAGAGTCTGTAGAGTCAACCGCAAACTTGCGTGAGTCTGTGGAAATGGGACCAAGATATCAATTTTAATATTTTCTAATACCCATGCAGTGGAAATAGGAAGACATGGGAAACTTCAGAAAAAAACCTTTGGATTGGGTTTTTGGGTTTTTTGTTGTTTTGTTGGGGGTTTTTTTAGCTTAGAAACCGCCCTCAGTGATGTTCTTTTTAGCCCCTTTGAGGAGTCTCGTGAAAGACTGTGACTATGTCTTGGTGTTTGGGGAAAAATATTTAGGTTGTACTTCATCCTTTTAAATGTTTGGACAGTCATTTGACCAGTGTGAATAACAAGGATCAAAATTCAGAATCCACCAGGCAAAGGAGGCATTTACCTAGACAGAATGCAAATTCTCTCTCTGTTTCTTCCTATATGTAGGTGCTGCTCTTGTATGATGGTTTGAAAAAGCCTGCAAAAGGTTCACATCACAGATATATTTTCATGTGAACTTCCAGTAATTATTGTTCTTTATTAAGTACCTGACAGTTAAAAGTACCTTGACTTTTGCTTTTCAAGTTTGCTCTCTTAGGAGAAATGGAATTGTGCTCAAAAAGCTGTAAGTGCGCTTTGCTTGTTTATTCTGAATTTCTTCTATTGTCTCCAGAAGTGGCTCAAGGAGGCAGCTAGTCTTTAGAGAAGGAATTTATTAGAAGACTGGTGACTTCTATCAGTGTCTGGGGTGAGACATGGGTAACAGAATTTCTGTTCAGGGTGTTCCTGTTGGTTTCTGTTCAGCTTTTTGAGACTCCAGTTCTCCTCAGATCTGGAGGATCATTTAATTGGCTTTTTCCAAGTTCTTTTAAGTTCCCCCTGTACTTGGCACTGGTGAAGCCACCCTTGAAATTCTCTCTTCTGGTTTAGGCCACTCATTCCAAGACAGACAGTGAGGTGCTGTGGTGTGTCCAAAGAAGGACAAAGAAACTGGTGAAGGATCTGGAGCACAAGTCCTGTGAGAAGGGGCTGAGGGAGCTGGGAATGTTTAGCCTGGAGGAAAGAAGACTCCAGAAGACTCCAGAGAGAACTTATGACTCTCTGCAGCTAACTGAAAAGGATTGTACAGAAGATACCTCCTCCAGGTGTCTTCCTGGGATACGTTAAAAATCTGTTTCATCGTTCTTCCAGTTTTTTCTTAAGGAAGGAGCAGAAAACACAGTTATAAGTAGGAAATAGTTTCTATTTGAAGAGTGACTGGATAAGGTAGCAGTCTTTGGCTCAGAAGGGAGATGAGTTGGATGATATAACAAAAGCTTTCAAAATTTTAAGTGTCAAGGAAAGCACAAGTACTAATTGATTCTTTACTGTTTTTGAATAAATAAAGCTAGGGGTTGTGAAACAAAGGTAGTTGGAGCCAGATTCAAGTAGAAATTATTATTTTGCACAAAATGGGTGTCAGGCTCATGAAATTCCTTATTAATGTTGTAACTGGTGAATAAAGCAAAGTCTACATGGGATCAAGGAAATCAGACTGGTATTTGGAGCAGAAATCTACTGAAAATCACAAGATGGCCAAACTGTATTTAGGCCTGGAATTCCCAGAGTTGCCAGAGGCTGAGAAGTGTGAGGTGGAGAGGGATATGTGAGGGAGGGCTGTTTGCCCATTTGTCCTTGCTACACACTTCTACAGCTCATTTTGGAAACTGTGTACAGAAATAAATGATCTTTGAGCTGAGTTTTTTGCTGACTTTTACATTTGTGCATTTCTTCCTTTATTTCCGTTTGAAATTTGAACCTAGGTTGAAAGATGTTTGAATGTAGGTGGAAAGAAACAACTTCTAGATTTCTGGACTAAGCTGTTCACATAAATGCTTTTAATGTGTGAGCTGGCTGTATGTGCATGCTATCTCTCATGCAGCCCAGACCTCTTGTATATACTCTGGCCAGGCTGCATATCAGGTGTATGCACAGAACACGTTTTGTTTCATATGTAGATCTACTATTCAGCTAATGCATCCTGAATACATCTCATGTGCTGCACAAACTCCTGAGGCATAAGCCTTTATTGCCTTCTGTGATTTACATGGTGAAAGTTTAGAAACGAAAAAAGTAAGATCTTTGTTTTAATTTAGCCGCAGTCTGATGTAGTAGGCCCATAGGATGTCTCTCTGTATAATGATTTGCAGTGAAAACATAACAAACAGTCAGTAGACTTCGAATATTCTGATATTTACTGTGTTGCAGAAGTAAGTGCTATCTAGTAATGGTAAATTTCTGCTGTGTTACAAAACATATACACATTGGATTAAAGCTTTTTTTCTTTCTTCTGCAGGAGAGCTTTGAAGATGCCTATGAAAACATCCCTGTGTAAGTAGAATTTTTTTTAACGTGTTTGTTAAAACTCATTATACAGAAATGGAATATTGTGTGCACGCTATTCCAGGGAAACATAATTTTATATGCACTGACTACATTCATGTTTTTCAGAGCAGTTAAAGTCCTCAAGAGTTGAGAAACAGAAGTGTAATTAGGTTGATATGTATCATGAAGTATTTGTCAACAAATTTGAAAATTGTAAAGAATTAAAAATAGGAAGTTTAGCAACTTAGTTGCATACTGACCACACTAGACATTTTTGTGTGGTGAAAAAACAGTGACTTAACATTTTTAGGAAAACTTCGGATCACACATTATGCAAGACTATCTAAGCAAGATTTTCAAATGGAAATAGCTATATCTTACAACATACCGCTGCGCAGATGTTTTCCCCTAATGAATTGAGATACAGTCACTTCTCTCGTGTTAGATCTCATGCCTAAGCAGCACTTTGCTTAAACTGTAATGAAAACACATTATGCTGTTCAGAGGTAGTTTTAGTTTTTCTCTAGGATTTTATTGCATTTTTGTGCAATGAAGCATATGAGAAGGGGACTTCTGAATCTTCAGATTACTAAAGCAATTCCAGACCCAGCGGTAGCTTTGGACTGAACTTCGTGGCCAAAACGTCCATGATCTTGCCAAATTGTGTTTTACAGATTTGCCAGACCTTCTGTTCGTATCTTACCTAGAGTAGTAAGGTCTGATCTGTGTGGACCTGAGAAAAATTAAACATTGTTTCCTGAAACAAGAACAAGATATGTTCAGGTTGAGAATTCTTCATGTTAATGGTTGCTTATTCTTCCTTTGACTGCCTAGTAGTTTGTGTATGATTGGGTAACTTATCTCTTTGGCCCCTGTTCCCCTGGGAGAGGGAAGAGAGTAACTTTTAAATACTGTATGAGAATATTTATCCAACATTCATTTCTTCTGTGAGAAAGTGGTTTTGTTGTTTTCTGTTGATGTCTGAGCTGGGCGTGGTTGTTTATTTTTGGCATGCAGAGCTTTGATTTGTTCTTCCTGAGTATCTCTTCTGTGTTCATAGCTGTCTTACAGATACACTTTTTATAATTGAAGTTAGGATGTCAGTTTGTTCTGGCTGGTATTACTTCCATCTGCAATAAGCATTATATAGAAGAGTTAATGAAAGATGATAGAATATTAATGTACCAAAAAATTGTGTTGTTACTTAACATCACATTGAATGTAGTGAATGTGTATATTCTTTTTTATCTGGGCAGGATTCTTCACAGGATTAGACTCTCTCAAAGTCTTTAGAAGATATGTCTGTTTAAAGAAATGTGCCTAAGAAACTGAAAAAAGTCTTGGAATGTTCTGTGAAAGTGTTCAGTCTTATCTGTCTTAAAATGCTTTGATTGTAGTTTTCAAATGATGCTTGTAGTTTGCCTGAGGGAAAGCCTTTCTTAAATCTAATGCCATACTCTTTGTTCCTGAGCTTTCTCTATCTATGAGTAGAGAATTAATGGTAGTTTTTTCATTATTATATTGAAACAATGAATGGCCAGAGGTTTAACCTTCTGGGAAGCTGTCTCTATTTTTTTGATTTTGCTGTTGATAACATTCACTTTCAACATTTTTCCGTGTCAGTGTTTCATTCTTCTTTGTTTTGGATAGGAAAGTGGCATTGTTAGAGCTCTGTGATGATACGCCTGGCATTGGTTTGAGTGCTTTGTTGCAATTAATTATATCCAATTGAATTTAACTAAAATGGACCTTTTTTATGGGGAGTTGTGTCAATGAAGACTCATGTTTACTTCTGAGATCAGTTTTGGTTCAGATTCTGTCAGACCATCATGTTGGTTTAGAGAATTGGGAAAGAATGTGTAACAACCAGATCTTCTTAGTATTTCATACACCACCCTTAGTGTGTAGATATGTATATTTACAGTTCTTAGTGTAAAATACATATAGAGTAACACTGCTCTGTATTTTGCACCAGTAGATGCTAGCAAATGGTTTTGCTAATCCAACTTGACTGTAAGTGGCTTTATTCTTTAAATATAATTGCTTACCTATAGATACCAGATTGTGCAGGTTAGATGTTGAAAGGGCAATGAATTACCTTAATATGGTAAAATCCTTTCCTAAATCTCGTGTGCTGGCTGTCGTATCTGAGGACAGGCCCAGAAGGAAATCAGTCTTTGCTCCAGTGGTTTAAATGTGTTAGACTCTCTGTCTAGACTCTTCCGTCATCTTCTACTGATGGTAGCTACTGTAGGTGTAAACAGCAACTCCAAAACATGTAATGATCACAAAATATTTACTTTGTAGAAACATGAAGAAACCTTTAAATAGAGTTGTTTACTGTAAATTTTGTTCACTGGTGTTAAAGCTGAAGAAAGGCTATTACAGTGGGTCGCTCTGCCGTTTTACTTAAAGCAAGCACTAGCATTTAATATCTTCTCTGCCAACAAAAGTCTCAAAGTACTGGTTTGGTAGTAACACTTGATATAGCATCTTCAAACTTCCGAAGAGAATAGGTGGAATATATGTCAAAGTAAATTCACCATTACCTGTTTGCGTTAACTCAGAACTAGTTTGATTGGCATATTCTGTTGTAAAAGGAACTGAGTAACTAGAGACCAAATGTTATTTCTGTTGTGGAAATTGAAGCCTCTGCCAAGAAGTTTTGTGGTGGTAGGCTGGTTTTTTTACCATTTTTCCACTAGAGTGTTTGCTTCCAAGTTTTGGGCTGGGCAGATGTGTTTGACAAAGTTACCTAATGCCTGCCAAGCATCTACAGGTTCAAAACCATACATATGGAACAGATTTGTCTGTGGTTTATTCTTTTATTTAATGCTGACTAAAAATACCTCATCAATACTTAAATCTTACTGTGGAAAAACTACAGCTTTAATTTTAGTCTTACTGAACAAGATAATTCTCTACTTCTATGAATTCTTTCAAATATACTTCTGCTACCTGAATTTTTACTCAAATTGTTCTGAAAATCTCTTTGTAGAATGCAGATATTCATGTTTACTCTTGCCAGAGTGTAATTTTCTAAATTATATTGTCTTTTGCTTTGCAAGTAGATTGAAAGTGATTTGAGTTCTCAACAGTTTTTGACCATCACTATATTACGCTTAGCATGTACTGACCTCGCCACTGCTATTTTGATTTCTGTATGTATTTTATCCTCTGAAGTTCTCAATTTGTTTAGAACATGTATGAAATATTAATTCTGTTGGTATTTCTGCCCATCTTATTTTACTTACTGTTCCTTAAAATGTCATCTGTATGTGAAAGGAATAAGTAGCCATCAAGTTATGTTTGTCCATGCAGTCTTCCTTGGATTACCATTCAGTCTTTCTCTTTGAGGTAAAGGCAAAGATAGTGCCTTTATTTACTACCCCAATATCAGAGGCTTATGCAAATTATTAGCAGCATTTAGAGCAACTGTTTTATGATGACTGTGCGGGTTCATAGAAGATGCTTTGTGGTTGTCTTTGGAAAGAAACACAGTAATCTATCTGCCTGACTGATGCAAGCAGTTCATGTGCAGAGGAAGTCTCCATGTTGTGCTATTTCTATAGAAATTTTAGACACCAGACCCTGAGTTATGTCATCAGTGGAAAGATAGTGAGATCTCATTTAAACACGTTCAAAACGTGAAGTATTGAAAAAGTGGGAGCTTGCATTCTATAAGCAAAGCAGACAGATGATTTTTGATCAAGAATGGAACTCTTGGGATTTTTTGTCTATATCAATTTCAGCAAAAAGAGAAATACTTCATTGTATCTCTTTTGCATTTTCTTTGCTTACCCAAAGCTGTGTACTGTTAATCCTTGATCCTACCAAAGCAGCTCTGTGTGGTATTACGGGGGTGATAGATTAAGGACCAGAAGTGTTTAAGGAAGTTAGAGCAGGTTATCCTTGTAATCTTAGATGTGTAGTTAAGATTTCAGTTATACCTGCACATGTGGGTGTTTTGTCCGTGAATAAAATTGAATGGTTAAGGAAACGGCTCTAAATTCAAATTTTAATTTGAGTCAACAACTTTTAGGAGCAGTTCCTGTCTTCATAAGTTTAAACTCACATTCTGACATTGTCTTGAGATGATGAGAAGCAGCTGTGACAATTTAAATTATCAAAATTTTATTAACTTATATTTGACCCTCAAGGTTAGTGGAAAAAATTTCCAGTAAAGGCAGTTTTTGTATCTAGCAGATAATACATTCATAGCTGCTTTTATATTGCATAAATATAAACATATGACACACTAGCTACTTTATATTGTGAGTTTCTAGATTTGGAACAGCAGTAATGATACAGCAGCCTTATCTCTCTAATCTTTCCCTACCCCAAACAATTCTAAGATTATAAATTTTTAAACTTTGAGAGGTTTTCATTGGGCACTAATTATGTCACTCCTAACACATGTTTATTGCAATTACACCTTTTGTTTGTGCTATAAGATTTCTTTGTGTTTGAGTAGAAGACTTTAGGCCACATTGTGCTATTGTTTGTATTGGTATCTTCTGTTCACTTTGAAATGTGCGTTTCCACTTGTATTCATAGCTCCTTATGAATAGCTCCTTATCTCCTTAGAGCAAGGAGAGGAGGCAGACAAAAACTCAAACTCAAAGAAACAGTTTCGGGGACACTGTATACAGAAGTGCCCAAAACTCTGCATGTATTCCACACCCTGTTATTCTTCTTGCAAGCCTTTGTTGAAAGACTGGTGCACAGAAAGATACCACAGCATGTTTTTCTGTTATCCCATGTTCCCCAAAATAAATCTGTCTTAACTGAGCCGAAATATTTGTTTGCTGCTCTGTGGCTTGTTTTTTCATTACAAATTAATTAACACCATGGCTTTAAACTCACATAGTATTTTTGGGGTAGGGCTTTCTGGAGACTTCTGGAATTTATTTAATTATCATGTTGGAATCTTGATACTATGCTGGAATGCATGACCACATCTGTGTTTTCTTTCTTTAAACGTCTTTCAGGAAAGTAATGTTTGTTCTGTGCTTTAATAAAGACTGCACACTACCATTTGTAGTCCTGCAAGAATTGCTCAAGAATTGCCTTCTCTGAATAACTTCTGAGACTTGGATAGTGATGTAGACTTTTGGATTGGTGGTACAACCATTTAGATGTAAATGCTTTAGGTAAGAAAATGGAAAGATGAGTTTTAACTCATCAATGAAGAAAAAGAATAAATTGCTGACTACGACTTGGTCAGATGTTGAGAAGTAAGATTGTTTTTAAGGAAAATGGATTGAAACATAGATTTGCCTGTTCCTTTATTTTAAGCTATTAAGCAAAAAAAAATCCTGGTTTTTAATAATGTTTTGATTTTTTTATTAGATTGTGTCATGTCCACCCCTTCCCTTCCACTTCTGTAATGATTAAATGCTCTTACAGAGTATTTTGGGAGTCAGTCTGAGTGAAAGATGTGAGTGTGTTTTAGTTCATTTTCCTTTAAGTAAGTCCAGGGAAAAACTTTTGAGCATGGGTTGATATTTGCAGACAGAAAGCTTGCTTTTGTCAGCCTTGTGGAAATGTGCTCCTGACTCACTCAGCTTTTTCTGGAAAATAGTTTCTGAGCCATCGAGTGTGGACTGTCTGGAACTTAACCTGTGTTAAAAACTGTATGTTTTGTGGGGAAATCAAGTTGACTTCTGTGTGACTGGGCAACCCTGATTGAAACTTGCCTACTCTTCATGTATAGGCAAGGTCACAGAAATCCTGTCACTTTGACTTTCCCTGCTCCTAATATTGTTAGTGTATTAACTGACGATGCACATAAGCACTGCTTCAAATGACATGGTGAAAAACTTGGATATATATCTCTGAGCTCCTTCGTCTTTGACACTACTGGGTCAAGTTCTATGGAAAAGGTAGAATGTCCTGATTTTCATGGTGTGTTTGTCCATAAATTATAGCTGTCAATCTCATCTCTTGGAAAGGTTTACAAGATTTACAAAACGTTTTTTACCTGATCATAGCCCTTGGTTTCCACAGGTGTTGTAGGAAATACTGTGCAATTCTTTCCCAGTATGTTACAAGTAAGAATGTTTTAACAAAAGTAAATTGTTTAAATAAATTGGTTTGAAGTGCTACTGCTGAGGCTCCTTAGCACGTGCCTGAAATAAGTAAATGCAAATCTATAGTTTCCTGCATTTTGCTTTAAAAGATTGGAGACATTTTTATGAGTAAATCTCATTTCATAACAGTAATCGTAGCTAGAAATGGGTACTATTAGTCCAGTTGGTACAGCTTTAAAGAATACTTTTTGAAGGTAATAGTGGAGGACATAGTTTAATTTTCTGCTGCTTAGCTCCCACATACTGAGCTTTCATCATACCTCATCTAGAGAGGTTAGACCAAGGGGATGAAACTATTCATGTTGTAGCTGTTTTGCTTCTGACTCCTGCTTTCTTCTATTGCAGCTGATATTCATGAAGAGAACTGTTTGTTAACAGCTCTCTGTGTCAGTGATTTGTTTTGGTCATGGAGCTCTAGCTAAAAATTTGGATTTTTGAGGGAAAAAATATCAAAGGGTTAATTAAAAGAAAGTGATAATGTGTTTGAGTACTGTCACAGGAAGAAAATCAAACATGAGCAGTTATTTTTCTTCAGTGTTGCTTGCTGTCAACTCTAATGTATTTCATCTAGGTTTTCTGCAGTTGCTTTAATATACTTCAGTTCCATTGGCATACTTTTCTGTCTGACTTTAACTGTGGCTTCTTTTTATTTTTATATTCAGGAAATACTAAGTTGACTCCTTTTTTGTATTTCAATATAAATTACTTTGCGTTCCTCATGTCTCCATTTCCCCCTTGCAGTTAGGAGTGATGGATTAGAATTAGGCTGCAGCACAGATTGGGAGAATCTCCCAGCATTCTCTTCCTGCAGAGGCATCAGCTTCCAGCATTGACTGTAGCTGCTGCCACTCTCACTGACATTTCTTTTGAATTCGGCTACAGCGAGTGCCTGTGTTGCCAGCTGCTGGCATGGAAACTTTTATTCTTTTTGCTTGATAGCTCATTAATGAAACCTCACGGATATTGAGAAATAAAACAGAATCAATTTTCTCTTTATGCTTTTCTTCGTCTTTTTTCTTTTTTTTTTTTTTGTATTTGTGTGCGCATGGTGGAAAAAGAGTGAAAGAAGCAGCACTTATTTTTTCACAAGGACTATATTTACATACCTGAAGTTAACTGAATTAATCCTGTAAGTATATTATCTCTGCCTAATTGTCCTTGAAATCAGAAATGTGGTAGTAAGATTTATGGGATTTTGTCTGTGAAAATTTGCTTTAGAATGTATGTAAAACTACAACATTGTTTTTTTTATATAGGTTTCCTTGAAGATAAAGGGAAAACGATATATTCACAATGGCATTATGAAATAATTGTTTCTCCTCTGCACTTTGCAGTGGTGAACAATGCTTTTAGAGAGCAGAGGCTTCTCTGCTGATGTCAGTGCTTAATCAGCTCAGATACTGTAGGTTGTAGAACACTGCAAGGTGTGTATTTTGGGATGCCGTTCTTTAAAATGTGGTAATTTAAGGACAGTATCAGACTTAGAGTTACTTTTTCCATTTATAGGCTATGTCTTCTGCTCCTGGTAGCTGTGCTGATTTAACCATTTGAGGTTATATAATTTTTTAGTTAAACATTAATAATTTATTTCGTGGGATGCAGTGCTGTGCTTTCAAAGTATTAAATGTTAAGTATAATGCAGTGTGCTTTTAGAGACTTTAGTTATTTCAGAATACCTCCAGCTTGGGCTGTAAGTTCACTGTGTAATAAATCCAAGTAAATTGGTTTGAAGTTTAGCAAGAGTGTCTTGCTAGGATCATGGTGTCCTAATTGTCTCTTTGGATCTGGGCCAATATTTGTGTGACGCAGTGTTAGTCCTATAAACATCTGGCCTGATCTGGTGTCCTACTTGCAGCATGATTTATTTTTTCTTTTTTTCCATAGCAAGATAAGTGAAATTTTTATTCATTTCATGTAAAACTGCCAGTAAGCTGTCATTATTATTCATATATGCTAGCTCTTCAAGGAGGTTCCTTCTCAACCTATTTTCTTGTCAGCATGCCTTATTTAGACCTACTTTCTAGCAGAAATGTTGAACAGATCAAAATTACATTTTTTTTGTGGTGAACATCTATTTGTCTGTATCTACATGCTGTATATTAAGCTTTGGCAGTGTCGCTCTCTGCCACATTCAGGTGACCATTTTTGTACACCATATTGCATACATTGACCTCAGCTTGATTATTTGATACAAACTATTAGTCTGGTAAGGAATAGTCAAACATAGTTAAATTCTCAGTTTACCTGCAAAGATCTCATGTTAAAACTTACATCCAAAATACTGTCTAACCACTGAGTTCCATTAAATAAATCTGATTACCTTTTATACTTCTGTGTATTCCCATTAGTGTTAAACAGAATAGTGTGAATCAGATTTTTCTTCTATGTACAAACCAATACTGACACTTAATTGATTTTTCTGCCTTCTCAATCAGACTGGTCAATTCTAAATGCCTGTGATCTGATTGTTTTGCAGACAGTTTTTAAGCTTACATATACTTTTTGTCAAATTCATGCTCGAGTGGCTTGATATGCTTAAATAGGATTATTTTGTAATCATTTTAGTAATCAGATGAACTGTGTATGTCTATTCAGGTGGGTAAATAGTAATCTAAGGAGTTGGTGCGTCTTGCTTTCACAATATGGCTGAGTCCTTATGGGAAATTTGGGTCTCCCATTCTGTCCATGTGCAGTGCAATCTGCTGTTGAACTTAAGGGCTTGGTGTCAGATTAAGCTGCTGATGTTTCTCAGATGATAAACTCCTGACCTGAAATAAATTAATTATTGGATTACTGAGTCTGAATAATGATCAGTCAAAAACTGAAACATTTGTCTATGCTTATGTTTCTTTTTAAAAATACAAATAAGATAGTTAAATTACTAGAAATGTACATGTGTTATTTTCAGAGTAGTGGACTCTGTTGGCAATGGTGGGTTGACAGTGAGCCAGCAAGATGAGCTTTATCTTGGCGCTATATCCTGTGGCACCTGAGATTCAAGCGGGTGGTCAGCTTTGCCTAGATTTTCTTCCTTTGTGCTTATTCTGTTGCTTTGTTGCATCTACAGAGTGCCAATATTTTTTTGTGGTGTTCAGGTGCTGCCTTGATAACAGATATATAGATAAGCAAAATCCATGTTTTAATTAAGACAGACTGCTAGGAAAGTTCCTTTATCTCATCATCCCTCCCTGCCTTTTCAGTCACTCTTCAGTCACTGAAATATTTGGAAGCTAAACTTCCTGATCACTTTCTTGTAGCCAATTGTTAGATTCCTATGAGGCAGCACTGTGGGAGCTGGACTGCTTTCTAACTAGAAGGCAATCCAGTGCGTGCCCTCTTAAGTTGGAGATTGCAAACAAAACTTACATGCAGAATGTAAAGCAAATAAACATTATTAATCTCCTGACACATGGTGATCTGGCATTTAAATTTCAAGATCAGGTGAGACTTCTAAGAAGGAATTTTTGTTTGTATAGGAAGTTTTTGTTTGTTTGATGGTCTTTTAATGCATTTCATTTGTAAGACGGCATTACAAATATTTCTGCTGCTGTGAGCAGTAATAGCTCCTAAAATAGAACTCTGTCACCTGTAAGTAAACCTGTTTAGTTCAGAAGAGATAAAACTGGAACTGCTAGCTCTAAAAAGAAAGAGGAGGCAAACACTTTACCTAAAATGCTAGCAGTTTTCCCCTGCCCCCAGCTTCTGATTTGTAAGACGCAGCTTTATCTGCCATCCTTGTCCTTGCCTTGATGTTACATTACATGTAACATTATACCTGTTAATGTATTGCAGTTGATCAGTTAAAATTCTGTTGTAGTGACATTCCGGTAGTCTATGAAAAGCTATCAGCTTGACCTTTTTTTGACAATGCTAAGTATAGATAAAAACTGTAAAGTCATTCTCAGCTCATTTTGATACATATTATTTTAATAATAGTTGGTTTTCAATTGGACCAGCTGCCTCCTTTTTTTCTCCCTCAGTTACCTTTTCCCTTCCCACTGCCTCTGTTTTGCTGAGGGTTACAGCTCCATTTCCACAGCTGTTCCTTTTGAAAAATAGTTTTCAGCGCTTTCTCTTTACAAATGTGTAATATCAGCTAGCTACTGTTTCCTTTTGCTCTGCATCATCTTTTCTGCTACAGCTGTGAGGGAGAAGAAATAATGTGATTTTAAAAATCCCATACAACAAGCCTAACCCACCAATAAACAAAACCCCCTGTGCTATTAAAGGAAGGGAAAATGCCCTAGTGGTGAGTTGGCTTGATCATGCAAAGGATTGTATAGGCAGATCCCTTGGTATTGCAGCATTGATCCAGAAATTCACTGATAGATTTACAAATAGCTGGCTAAATGCTATCTCATAGTTAGGTAGTATTGAGGAGGGAGGTGCAACAGCACTGATTTGAACTGCTTTCTACCATGGTGTTTGCATCATGTGCTATTACCAGCTGTGTGGGAGGATAGGAGTCTCCAAAAATCCACATGAAAGCTAGTACCAAGGAAGGGCTTGGGTGAGAACAATGCTGTTTGTCTCTCTCTGCTATAGAATAAGATTTCAAATACAGTGTAAGGAAGTCCTAAGGGAGGAATAAGTGAAAATAAGTGTGTTACCCTGATGGTTTTGCCTGAATACTGGGCACTGTAGCCTAATGTAATTTAAACCAAATGGCTGTTTAGGGGGTATTCATCTGTTGTGAGTTTTCTGGTGGTTTTTAAAATTGTTTTTGTTTCTTTCTTTCTTTTCAAAAATTACCTGACATTGAATGCATCTTATTATAGTGAGCTTTTAAAGTGATTTCTGTCTGTTTGCAAATTTGGCTAGCACAGTACTGCATAGCTTTGCTGCCAGGTGGGTTTTTTTAAATGAATGTGTAGTATTGCATGCCTTGGTGAAGTTCTGAAACAGTGAAGACAGTGAGCCTTCAAAGGAATAAAGTCTGCCTTGCATTGGCAAGAAATTTTATTTCAGTGCTTACCATAAATATTTTATTTACCTAAAATTCATGCTTCTCATAGAAAGGGATGAATGCAGAATTTGGTGAGGAGGTATGACTAGTGGATTTAATACATGGGTAAATTAGGTTACTGTTTGCTATACTGACCAGGTGGCTGAAGTTTTCGGACTTTCTGTACTAATGGTATTAATAGCCTAGAATAAGAAATTATTTATATAAACTGCAAATAATTTCAAATGCCTAGCAATATGCCTTAAGGCTTTTTTCTTACGGTATTTCGCTATTTTACTGTTGTGTGATTATAAGTGGTGTTGAAGACTGGGTTTTAGATTAAATGGTAAAAGAGTTTGCAACAATTTTGCTGTTTACATTAGAAAAAACTATTGTTCGTGTGATCTTATATCTTTCCAGGATTACTTTAAACGAACAAAAAAGGTTTCAGAATCCTTTTTGTTCATGAATTGGATGTAATTGGCCATTTGAAAATACTGTGATCCCTTTAATGTCAAGGTTCTAATATGCTTTAGTATGTTAGCTGCAAGAAATGTTCAACTGTGAGACAGGTTACTCAGTTTGAATCTGCAGTTCTGAATTATTCTCTGGGTGAGATGTATGCATAGCATGCCTATAGGCAAAAGAATAAAATTCAGCTTCATGAGGCTTGCCTGATGGCCTTTCAGAGACTGAGTCCTGTACCTGTCCAACAAGATACTGAAAGATACGTGCCAGCTCTAGCATAGTGTGGAATTGAGGTGTATGTGCAGTTTCTTGCATGTGTCAGTAGTCCTTCAGAATAACACACATTCATGAGAATTCCTTAGTTTCACACTTGATACAGGAATTGTTCCTGAAGGTCGTGCATTTCTGCTTGTATTTGTTTAAAACCAAATCATACAAAAGTCTCTCATTTGTGAGATTTAAGAGTAATCCCTTGTATGAGAAAATGCAATACAACTAAAAATCTATTCCATTTGCCTTTTTTGTACATTTCCTGTATGTGTCAGTGGATTGTATTACCTTCAGCCATCCTCCACTAAATGATCTAGAACATGAAATGTAGACAGAATATCTCAGTAGGATTTTGCAACTAGTTATTTTGCTTCTTTTCATTATACTCTTGGTAGGCATTTGCCATGAGAACTAGTGCAACCCCCTGCTCTGTGGTAGGTAGGTAGCATTCCTACAAGTATCTCACCTTCTGTTTGGTGACTTGTGTTGTAACTTTATGTCTGTGCAAATAACTAATAAGAGTGATAGCAGATAATATTGTCCCTTAAGAAGGGATCCAAACTAAATTTTGGCAGAGCACTAGGCAGAAAACTGGAGTGTTACTGTTGGTTTGTGTATGAATGATTGATGAGAGGGATAAGATGCAAAAGGCATTTTTCTTTTCAAATTACAAGCTTAGTGGTGAGTAGTCCAATGCTTTCAAAATATGAATAAAGTTGTTCAAAGAAATATTTCTTTATAGAAGAAGTAATATCTGAGTTTTCTGATATAATGAATATCCGAGTTGCTCAGATATAATGAATACACGTGGATATATGCTAGTCTTCATGTGAAAGTAGTTTCTGTTGGACATTTCAAATATTTGCAGTCGCTAGCTGGGCATATAAAAATACAAATGCAGCCTTATAATAGGTATTTCAAGGACAAAACATCCAAAAATGGTCATGAGGAGATAAGCAATCCCACAAACTTTTCAGACATAGGAGGCTGCCCTCTATTTGGAGGAACATTAAATAGGTGCTAAGAACCATACTTCACTGGTGTTTCCTTGAGTAGACATGGTAGAGATGTTTCTTGTTACCCACAGAGACACAGTTTGCATTTTTCTGCTTAAAGTTTATTGAAAGAATATGACACCTTACAGAGGCCAGGTGTTGAATCACAAGAGAAATTGGCACATGTTGGTGAAAAATAAAATAGTTGAAGAAAATAAGAGATATGGTGTTTGTACTGGTATTTTACTGAGCTAGACAGAATGAAAGTGTCTCTGCCCTAGTAAAGGATGACTGTTTTCACTTCACTGAGACAGAAATAGCAGTAGACTATGACAGGATTTCCAGTGTTTGAATGTTTAAGGACTGACAGAAATCAACAACAAAGAACCTGTTCTTTATCAGTTTCCTTTTTCTTAAAGTATGACTTTTAAATGTTGAAGAGTTAAGGATGATTGTTTACTTGTCCTAGTGACATACTTCTAATCCAAAGTGTAGTTTAAAATTAAAACACACAGCAAAAAGAAGGATGCCAGGAACAGACTTGCTGCAGTAATACAAGGTGTCTGGGTCATTTGAGCCTAAAAAAAGAGTAGTAATGTGGTGGTGACAGTTTTTCAAATGTTTTGGATCTTTGCTATATAGTAAAACTAGGCAAGAGGACATCAAGTGCATTTTAGCAATGTAAAGCCATGCAAGACATGAACATGAAGTGATGATTTAATGATATCACTGTCACCTTTGATACTGTAGTTTTAGTACAGCTTTTGATGTCGGCTGGGAGAAAGTCTTCCAAGGAGAAAGTGGGTTCCAGCCCTCACAGGGCTAGATTTGAGTTTATTTTATGCTAAGCATGCATGGAAGTACACATCAGCACGTAGCAGTGTGCCACTTGTGTGGAAGAAGCACAGTGTGTCTGCACGTACTCCCCTTGATATATGGAGGTAGGGGAGGAGAGATCCTATCAGGTAAAAAGCTTTAAAATGACCACTGTTCTTGGACATTCCAAGGGATCAGTAAAGTTGGAGTACAAAAATACCTAGAGCCTTCTAGCCAAGAAAATGGAACTATGGAATAGATTCTACTGAGGATCAGCTGTTATTTGCCATTAAGAAGTCATGTAGTGGCTGTTTAAGACTGACAGCAAGATAGTTACTCTTTTTGACATGGTAGAACATAGAAAGTTCAATATTGAGTTTTCTTGAACCATTTCATTGCTATAAAGGGAAAGATCTGCTTCAGGAAGTACTGAAACATTCTGAATAGTGAGAGTATCAGATTTTGACAGCGTATTATGACTATTTGACCTAACAATCTTCCTGCAGAAGATGAGAACCAACCGAGAGCAATCCATTTTAAACCTATTTTGTCATCATTAGTTTGGCAGTAAATACTGTAGCAGATGCTTGCATGAATGTTATTCAAGAAGAGTACTGCAAATGGTAGCTTCTTGCTGCCTTAACCTGTTGATACTGCAGTTCACACAGGAGGTGATTTTTATTTAAGTTTATGGAAGTAAATGCCTCTAAAATTTTTTTCTTCTGATTAAGCTTCTGTAAATGTTAAGGGTCGCTTGTTTGCTAAAGTATTTATGTTCTGGGAAAATATTCTCTTAATTGTAATGCATCTTGCTTTCTTGATAGTTATACTCAAAATAGCAATCTCTCCATATCCCCTGCATTTTTTAGAGGACCTTATTTTTACTCCTCTTAGTTTGTGTCAGATTTATGTCATAATCTTAAAACTGTTACTGCTAGTTTCATGTTTTTGTGGTCTTTATTACTTAACATTTTGCTTTATTCCCACTAATAATTACAAATATTTTCAGTAACTGTAATGAGACTTCCATTGATCAGAACAGTAGCTGAACAAAACCAATTTGCTGGCAATTCAATGTTGTTTATCAGATAAAGCTGATTATTTTGGCTGTGTTGTAAAAAGAGCCAACAAAAGGTTTTAGAAGTTTAAAAACTAAGTTCTTCAACCCCTATTCATACTAACTGTTGCTTGAACATTTGAGTCTAGCTAATGTTAATAAACTGATGTGGGACTCAGTCCTAAATATGTAATATAAAATGTGAAAACATGGGTTGATTACAGGTAATTTTTTTTCTGCAGTTCTCCCATTTCTAGCTCCTGAATCCCCTTCCAAGACAAGAGTTCGTAAATCACTGCACCTGGGGTGATTGTTAAAATCTTACTAAATCATCTGCAAATCCAAAGACAGCCACATGTACCAAGTTAATGTTTAATTTTAGCTGTATAGTGGCTTTTCAGGAATACTCTTAAACTGAGCCCTGATGTGGAGAGATAGATGTCATTGCCTAACTCAATACTAATGATTACATAACTTTTAAATACTAACACAGTGCCTTTTCCTTTGTTTTAGGCTAGTAGTTATGCTCCCTTTTTAATTAATCTGTAGAGGGGGAAAAAGGAAAGGAACTTAAGCTGTGAACCGTTTTGACATTTTTAATTAATAATGTTCTTGCTCTGTGTACATCTTGAGGATTGTCATCCTAATAGTGAGTATTCAAGTATAACTGGTGATTTTCAGGTTGTATTCTTATGGTTTGTTTCTGTTGTGGTTCCAAATAGTTTGTTAGAAGAACCTGCTTAAAGTTGCTAATAACTTTCTTGTGGATAGGATATCCCCACTGAATTGGAACAATTTCATGAGTAGTTCAGCACCAAGCTCAAGGTGCACAAACTATTGCTGGAATTCACGTTTCCTTCTTTTCCATAAAAGAAGTTTGGTGAGAGGAAAACTCAAAAAACGCTATGTGTTGGGGAAAAAGTATCGCTAAAATGTCTGGACTGTAACACAGTAGTATTTTATTCTCCTTGTAATATAACGTTATTATCTTCGTGTAACATTCAATATAGCTTATTTTTCTGTTCCTTTTTATTTCCTTTTTAAGTGAATGAGATTGTATTGGTTTCGGCTGGGGTAGCATTAACTTTCTTCACAGTGGTTGGTATGGGGCTGTGTGGGGATTTGTGCTGAACACAGGGTTGATGATACAGAGATGGTTTTGTAACTGGTGAGCAGGGCTTACACACAGTCAAGGTCTTCTTAGCTTTCTGTACTGCCACAGTGGTGAGGAGGCTGGGAGTGCATGGAAGGTTGGGAGGCCACACAGCAGGAACAGCCAGCATGGATTTTGGAGGTCCAGGTCCTGCCTGACCGATTTGATCTCCTTTTATGATCAGGTGACCTGGCTGGTAGATGCAGGGAAGGCTGTGGCTGTGGTCTGCCTGGACTTCAGCAGGGCCTTTGACACCATCTCCCACAGCACTCTCCTGTAGCAGCTGCAGCCCATGGCTGGGACAGGAGCAGCCTTTGCTGGGTTAAGAACTGGCTGGATGCCAGGCCCAGAGAGTGGGGAATGGTGCTGCATCCAGTTGGTGGCTGGTCACTAGTGGTGTCCCCCAGGGATCTGTGCTGGGCCCATTGAATGTCTTTATTGATGATCTGAACAGGAGGGCTCTGCAGAGGAACCAGGACAGGCGGAATCGATAGACTGAGTCTGACAATATGAGGTTTAACAAGGCCAAGTGCTGAGTCCTGCACTTTGGCCACAGCAGCCCCAGGCAGTGTCACAGGGGCTGGGGCAGAGTGTCTGGACAGTGGCCGGGCAGAAATGGACCGGGGATGTGTTCAGCAGCTGAACATGAGCCAGCTGTGCCCAGGCAGCCAAGAAGGCCAATGGCATCCTGGCCTGTAGGAGCAATAGAAGGGCCAGCAGGAGCAGGGCAGGGATTGTCCCCCTGTACTTGGCACAGGTTAGGCTGCACCTTGAGTGCTGTGTCCAGTGCTGGGCCCCCAAGCTGAGGAAGGATATTGAGGTGCTGGAGTGTGTAAAGTGAAGGGCAGTGGAGTTCATGAAAGGTCTGGAGCACAAGTGCTGTGAGGCGTGTTGAGGGGGCTGCGGGTGTTTAGCCTGGTGAAGAGAAGGCTCAGGGAAGTGACCTTATCACTCTGTACTCCCTGAAAGGAGTCTGTAGCCAGGTGGGGGTCAGTCTCTTTTCATGGGCAACCAGTGACATGATAAGAGGACATAGTCTTAAGCTGCAACAGAGGAGGTCCAGGTTCGACATCAGGAAGAATTTCTTCACAGAAGGAGTGACTGGGCATTGGAGTGGGCTGCCCAGGAAGGTGGCGGAGTCACCATCCCTGGAGGTGGTTAAGAATAAAGGCTGGATGTGGTATTTAGTGCCATGGTCTAGCTGACACAGTGATGTTTGGACTTGCTGATCTCAAAGGCCTTTTCCAACCTAGTTAATTCTATTTGACTCTGTGATTCAGATGACCCAAACTGATCAAAGGAATATTCCAGACCATATGACATCATGCTCAGTATATAAAGTGGGTGGAAGAAGGAAGAAAGGGAGGACATTCAGAGTGACAGCATTTGTCTTACCATTATGCATGATGGCACCCTGCTCTCCTGGCTGGACACCTGCCTGCCCATGGGAAACAGTGAATTGATTCCTTGTTTTGCTTTGCTTGTCTGTATGGTTTTTGTTTTTCCAATTAAATTGCCTTTCTCTCAACCCGCGAATATTCTAGCTTTTGCCCTTCCGATTCCCTCCCTGATCCCACCGGTGTGAGAGTGAGTGAGCGGCTGTGTGGAGCTTGGTTGTCAGCTGGGATTAAACCACAAGTCTTTCAGTGCCTGGTGTGGGGCACAAAGGGTTGAGATCAGGACAGATCTGACCAGAGTATGTTGAAAAAAAATTGTTATAAACATTCATTGTATTGGTTTAATAGTTGCTGGTTACAACGTGGATTAATTTGCTCTCATACTTGTCATATTTTGTCTGTACTATAATTCCTTACTTGCAGTACGTGTTCTATGTGGTGTATTTCATGGGATGGGCTTATCACATGATAGTGTCACTGGTCACCAATCTGGTGTGTCTATATTTAGTATTGCAGGCACCTTTGTGCTTTGGGAGTCACCTGCTGGGAGCAATTAATAATCACATCTTTGTTTTTTGGTCCCTCAGAGGAACAGCCTATGGGGGAGACACCTTCCTATATCTTTTTCTCCTCATTTTTTTCCTTTGTGTTCCAGACTGGTTACAGTAGTCAAGATTTTAAAGATTTTTGAATATCCTTTGACTACCCTTGAAACCAGACTGGGTTTTTTTGCTAGGAGCCAGCGTATTGCTGCATATGGTTCAGGTCTTGTTTAAGATCAGACAAATAATTAAAAACATTACTCAGAGATCTGCCCAAAAGCAGGATAATTCAGAATGGCAGGATGTTTGGGGTTCTATGGGCCAGTACCTAGGGCAGTGGGCACCTTCAGTGTGCTTGCACCTTACCCCTGAACAAGTGCAGAATCCAGAAAAACTATTAAAATGCTGAACAAAGTCATTCTGTAATGATGTTCAACACTGCTTAGTACCTGCAGGAGGAAAATAAGGTCTCTAAATCTGACAGTGAGACAACAGGCCCTGCAGCTGCACTAGCCACCTGGAAGACCCTGTGCTCCCCTGCCACTGACAGGAACTGCCACTGAAACTACTGGAGCAGAGACTAAACGTGGGCCAGTGTCAGTGGCCCCCACACAGAAACAGAAGTGTACGTAAAAGTCACCCAGTCAATATACTTTAGCAAAAACAGTGAAGGACAAGGAGGGTGAAGATGATGAAGCAGAACCATCACCAGGGCAGTTTTTCAGAGCCATTATCAAGGCCATCACAGAAACCAGAAGAGAAGTCTGAAGAGACATGACTTTATCCCTATCCCTGAGTGAGCTCTGGGAGGCATGAAAAGATTTCAGCCATCATCCAAGAGTGTATTACTGCCTGGCTAGTCTGCTGGTGGGACAATGGAGCCAACAGTGTGGCATGAGAGGGTAAGGAAACCAGGCTGGGATCACTTGCTTAGGACCCAGATGTTGACAAAGGAGTGGGAAAAAAAGACACAAGCCTTTAATCTCTGGAGGCATTTCTTATTAAGTGTGAGGAGGAAAGGTATCCCTGTAAAGATGATATTCCATGTAACTTAGGCAGATGGACTGCAACAGAGAAAGTGACTCAATTCCTAAGGGAATTATCTGTTCAAGAAATTACGTATTTTGACGTGGACAATGCCCAGGTCCCCATGGATCCAGACCGCGTCTTGTGTCAATTACCCATGTGGCAGAAATTTCTACAGAGTGCAACAAGGGCACATGAAAACCCCTTGACAGCAGTAATTTGGAAAGATGATTCATCACTAACAGCAGTTGATGCAATTTGGCAACTCAGGTAATCTGAAGACAGTATTCCTTCCTCCATCATTGCCTCTGTGGAGAAGCTAACTGATGAACTGACTCAGGAGCTCCAGCAATTCAGAGGGAATATGTCATATTTCCCATCTGTGTGTGCCTGTATTCCAACAATTGACTGTAGGTATCCCCTTCCTCACAAGAGAGGGTATAGAATACACACACCACAGGTTTTACCTGCGGGACGATGGAGATGATACAAGGAAGGGGGATGGATAACCTGCCTCAATTCTAGATGCAATGGTGCAGGAATTGCAGGGAAAAACAGCCATAACTGTTGCTGTTCCAGTCTCTGGTGAGCAGTTTTTCAGGCAGAATGCAAGGTCCAATCATAGTACTGACTCTATGGAGAGAAATACTAGTCCATTTTTGGATATTAGTGGGGAACCTTGTGACCAGTATTAGAGGGGTCCTGCCTCAGCCTGGGGGGGAGGAGAGGAATAACCAGGTCTATTGGACTGTGTGGATTTGATGGCCTGGCACAGCAGCCCCACAGGAGTACAAGGCTTTAATAGACACTGGTGCACAATGTACTCTAATGTCATCAAGCTATGTAGGGATGGAATCCATTTAGATTTCTGGGTTGACAGAGGGATCCAAAGAGCTGACTGTATTGGAGGCTGAGATTAGCCTGACTGGCATGAGTGGCAGAAGTACCTTGTCTTGATGGGAGCAGAGGGTCCATGCACCCTTGTCATAGACTCTCAGGAGAGGATATCTCAAGGATTCAAAAGGCTGTTAGTGGGCTTTCAGTACTACTGCCCTGTAGATGGAGGAAACAGACATCCCATTTATTCTGGGGTTGAAAAACAGCAGGTGCCAATTGCCATAACAGTGCACCAGAATCAGTGTCTCACAATCTAGACTCTGTAATTCCCATTTATAAACTAATTTGTCACCTGGAGAGCCAAGGCGTGATCAGCAGGACCTGCTTACCCTTTAACAGCCCCATATGGCCAGTGTGGAAGTCCGATGGAGAATGGAGGTTGACAGTAAACCATTGCAGTCTGAATGAAGTCGCACCTCCTCTGAGTCCTGGTGTACTGGACATGTTGGGACTTCCATATGAGTGGAGTCAAAGGCAGCCAAGTGGTGCTACAATTGATACTGCTGTTATGTTTTTATCAATCCTTTTGGCAATGGAGTGCAGGCTACAGGTTGCTTTTGTTTGGAGCTGTGTCCATAGTGCCTGGAATCAACTGCCAGTGGGAAGGAAACACAGCTGTATCATCTGCCACAGACTGATCAAGATTGAATCAAGGTGAAGCTCTGGAGCACCTGCAGTGTGTTAATGATACCATTTTGTGAGAAAATACAGCAGAAGTTTTTTGAGAAAAGGAAGCAAATAATCCAAATTCTTTTAAAAGCTGGTTTTGCAATAAAACAGAATAAGGTAAAGAGAGATCAGAGCAAGGTAAACGGATCTAGCTTTTAGGAATCAAATGTCAAGATGGATACTGTCAGATCCTAATGGTTGTTGTTAAGATAACAGTGATGTCTCCACCAACTAACCAGAAAAAGACGCAGGATTTTTCAGGTGTTGTTGGATTTTGGAGAATGCACATTCTGAAGT
This sequence comes from Drymodes brunneopygia, assembly GCA_013400955.1. Classification (NCBI taxonomy): domain Eukaryota; kingdom Metazoa; phylum Chordata; class Aves; order Passeriformes; family Petroicidae; genus Drymodes; species Drymodes brunneopygia. The sequence goes on from VZTZ01052339.1 coordinate 170,753, forward strand.
GCAGTCTGATTGTAAGCCCTCTCTATTAAGTGACCTGGAAGAAGAATGATTTCAAATAGCCCCCTGAGCAGCAACAAGCCTTGAACAAATAAAGTAGGAAATAGTTCATGCCATAGCGCTTGGGCCAGTCTGAACAGGGCAAGATGTAAAAAATGTGCTTTTTATTGCTGCTGGAGAGAATGCACCTACCTGGAGCCTCTGGCAGAAACGACCAGGGGAGTCTTGAGGTGTCATCTAGGTTTTTGGAACGGAGCATACAGACGATCTGAAGCCCACTACACTCCAACTGAAAAGGAGATACTGGCAGCTTTCAAAGTGTCACTTCAGAGATGATTGGTACTGAAACACAGCTTCTGGCACCACAGTTACCTGTGTTGAGTTGGATGCTCAAAGGGAGGGCTTCCTCTACACATCATGCAGCAGATGCTACATGGAGTAAAGGGGTTGTGCTGATCACATTAGGAGTTTGGATAGGAAACCCTTGTTGTCCAGGAAACACTTGTTGTCCAGGAAACTTAGAATTAATCATGGACTGGCCAGAAGGCAAAGATTTTTGGAATATCACCAGACATGTGCTGAAGAGGCCCCACTATATAATACATTCCCAGAAACTGAGAAGCAATATGCCTTGTTTACTGATGAATCCTTCTGTCTTGTGGGAAGGCAGATATATGGAGTCGTCTATGACAGGTCACAGATATTGCTGGAGGAGAACATGAATTGTGTCAATTTGCATTGACTCAATGCCTAATGGATGGAAAGCCATCCAGTTTGCCTTAGACATTGCTGAAGGAGAGAAATGGGCAATGCTTTTTTTTTTTTTTTTAATCTTCGTACTGATCCATGGGTGTTGGGGTGGTGGCAGCAGTGGAAGCAGAATAACTGGCAGCCTAGGGTAAACCCATCTGGGCTGCTATGTTGTGGCAAGACGTCACTGCCTGGTTGGAAAGGCTATAACCAAGGGTGAAGGCCAAAGTCGTAGACTGCATGGACTAAACAAACATTTTTGGTGGACATTTTATGAATGTTGGACAGAGGTGTTTCACAGACTAGGGGAATGATATCTGTCTGTATATCTATCAAAACAGATAAGTAGGGAAGGTGATGAGATATTGGGAAGCATGAAACTTGATGTGACATAAAGGGTATGGAATAAGGGGTGGATAAGTGTTAGCTTTGACTGGGGTAGAGTTCACCTTCTTCACAGTGGCTGGTATGGGACTGTGTTTCAGATTTGTGCTGAACATAGGGTTGATAATATGGAGATGTTTTTGTTATTGCTGAGCAGGACTTGCACAGAGCCAAGGCCTTTTCTGCTTTTTCTGCAGCCACGCTGGTGAGGAGACTGTGTGTATGTGGGAGATACAGCAGCAGCAGAAGACCCAAACTGGGCCCCAAAGGGATATTCTGTACCATATGGCAATGCTCAGTATATGAAGTGGAGGGAAGAAGGAGGAAGGGGGGACATTTGGAGTGATGGTGTTTGTCTTCTCAAGTCACTGTTCCATGTGATAGGGGCCCTGCTACCCTGGAGATGGCTGCCAGCCCACAGGAAGCAGTGAATTAGTTCCTTGTTTTGCTCTGCTTGTGTGCACAGCATTAACTTTGCCTATTAAACTGTCTTTATCTCAATCCATGAGTTTTCTAGGTTTTACCCTTCCAGTTTTCTCCCTGATCCTACTGGTGGAGGAGTGAGTGAGTGGCTGTGTGGGGCTTGGGTGTCAGCTGGGGTTAAACCATGACACCAGGTGTAAAATCCATAGTAATATCACTTAATCGTTAAGTTAATCTGCTCTGGGGTAAATTAAAGAATATGCTCATTCAATGTGCTAAAATGTGTAAAGTTCCTGTCTGTTCCAGGAAAACTATGTGGAGGTAGGGAAAAAATAAGACAGAAGGAAAACATGAGTCAGAAAGAGAGTGTGAGTCAGCACTACTGACTGAACTGTTTGTCAGTCTGGTAACTTACTGTAGAAATTGATTTGTGATGTTTTGGGAGTACAAGGGGAAATGTGCTTACTCTGAGACTCTGTGTAGAAATGCCAGCAAAGAGAGCCAAGTTGCTTCTGAGTCAACGTGCTCCTTCTGACTATTCTGGTATCAAGTTATGAATCTGAGCTGAAATGATCTTTCTGGTTAAGTTCCTCTACTGCAGGATGTAGGAAAACAGTTGAAAATGTATGTGAAGAGTAATGAAACAGGCATGACGTGCAGAGAATATGATTCACTTATCAGAAATAACAGTTTGAGAAAACTAGGTTCTCAAGTTTTATGTCTGAAGTGGCAGAGTGACTTCATAAGCATGCTTGATGCTGAGAACAGTAGATACATCAACTTAAGGAATTCTGTTTGCATGGTCTGCAGACTTTGGTCACATATAGGCAGCATCAGGGGAACTACTCTGTAATAGAGGAAAAAAGTGTGATAGCCAGGGGCTGGAGAGATCTGCTGATTACCCACTTAACTGGGAAAACATGGTTTTGTCATGGTGCCAGGTTGTTTAAGGATCCTTGTTTATGGATTCATTTTGCAAAAACTGATAAATACTATGGAGATGCTTGAGCTGGTGGTATAATGGGATTTGGGAGCCTGATGGTAAACTGTCCCCACTTGCAGCTAAAATGCTATCATGTCTATGGGTGTGTTAATGAAATAAGGCTTAGATTCTCCTTCCAGGGAAGGTTCCAACAGTTTTTGATTGCAGGGTAGAAAGTGTGCAGATTTACAGCATACAAGTACAGAAAATGTATTTCTGTTCAGTAAGATGAGGCTTAGTAAAGCAGCTGGAAACAAAACATTGCCCTTACACCTTTATCCCTGTCTTCAGAAAAGAGCTGCAGTGGTGGAGTACTGTAATACAGTATCTCTGCTGTTGCTTCTCTCATAAGAAGCATATTCTTTTGAGGCTGAACACAAATACTTTGAAACTAAGTATATAAAGCAGTCATCAGCTGTTAAATTACCTGTAGTTACCAGTGATCTGCCTTCCTTCAGATTGTGAACTGTGTGGTTTTACATGTCTTGCTTGCCATTCTCTTCTCTCTCTTGACTTCAGATGATTGTTCATAGTTCTCCATACTCTGTGTAGCAGAACATTGCCTTGCATGGGGTTTTTCTGTTCCCATAGTTGGCAGAGCTCTTGGCCTACCACAAAGTTAGTAACCATGCCTGCAAGAGAGAGAGGACCAAAAGGGCCATTTGTCCTCCGTAATCTTGAGGATTCCAGTCACCTCAGTATGGACCCTGGCATTAGTATGGCAAGACACTTGGAAGAGGCTACTACTTCAATGCTAGTCACAAAATAATTGTGGTGTGCAAGTATGAAAAAATAAAAACTCATTCTTGCTGTCTAGTAGGTATGAACTTCAGTAACTAGTGTAGTGGTGTTTTTTTTATTTTGCCACTAAAGACAACTAGTGCAAATTCGGTATTTAAATAAAGGAAAATTTCCCTCCCCCACTGTCCTCCCACCCTTTTTTTCACCTTCTTGAAAAAACTTTTGAAAGCAACCAATTAATTCTTACTAGCAGGAAAGGCAGAAAAAATGAAATGAGTAATCTAACTAGGTATGGATGAAGTGAAAGAGTTTTGTCAAGCACAAATATGAAAAGAAGACAGAGAAGCATGGGAACACTCACTGGGTCTTGGTAGGGATGATGTGTTATTAAGGGACTAACTCAGGTCCTTGCTTGTGTACTAAAAAAAAATCAGCCTTTAAATATAGCTAAAAGAATATGTATTTGGCGTTTTTTTGCTAGCAGAAGGTATTCCTGAAATCAGCTGATAAAATTGAGTGTTGCAAAAAAATTTTGGTCTTTATAAGCAAGTCTTTTTAAATTTTTTAACACTGTTCTTTGGAGGGCAAAAAAGCCACCTGTCCAGTCATATTTTCATGTCCACCTCTCTGTTTGTTTTGCGTGTATGTTACTGTTGGGTTTAGAGCAGCTACACTCCTTTGTTGTTCTCTTCTTAAATTCCTCCTTTAGAGTTCTTTTCTTCTGGTCAGTACTTAAATATTTATCTCATTGACATGATCTGTTGCTTACCACTGCTTAACCTTACTTGGATAAAGCCCATTATCTAGTTTAAACCTGTTGTTTTAAAGCTGTAGAGAGATTATCTTTTCCAGATCCAGCTGTGCACATCGATGGCTGTGTAGCTTCTAGCTGTACGTCACTACTGTGGTTGTCAGTTTGTCCCCAGTTGGCCCATGGAACAATTTGTGAGTTCTCCTGAGTATGTCAGGCAGAACTGGCCAAAGAGTGGGTTTGTTGAAGTGGCTTCTGCTTAAGCAAGTGCAAGTGCCTTTACATGAAGCGAATTAGGACAAACAAAAGCTGCTGGCGTATCTACAGGTTTCTGACAGGACTATTTTTAGTATACTCGTTTGCTGAATGAGTGTCTGCTTACTGCTTTTTTTGATGAAAACAATATCTTGTCACCTTTCTTGAGATTCTGATGTGAATAGAGAGTCAGGAACAGCATTTGTACAGATGGGAAAGATTGAGAGCTTGGACACAGTGATAAGTTTCAAGAATTTTTCTGGTAAGAATAGGAGGACAAAGCCATAAACATCACTTAAATCAGCAGAGGGCACACCTGCATAACATAGATAAAGTGTTAAGAATATGGCTTGATTTTGAAAAGGTAAATTTTGAAAATGAAATAAAACAAAATCATTACATAAAACCTTCTGTGTTACATAAGGAAAAAAACTTCCTGTGTTACATAAGGGAAATCCATGTTTTTATTTTTTGTTTATATTTACAGTTTGAGTAAACTAAGAATCTGTTTTTTAGGGCATCCAAGATGGATCTCAAGTGTGCTCTGGAAGAATGTTCAATGGCACTGAACTTATTTCTAAACAATAAGTTCTCTGAAGCACTGGAACTGCTTCGGCCATGGTGAGATTCTGTTATTTGCTGAAGTTGTTGTGAACAGATAGTATCTAGTACCAGAAGATTAATTTAAAGCCTCTGAGAATAGTAGTTTTAATTTATTCTCTTTTGTCTGAAAGCATTTCTCCATGTTTGGAGTTTTTTATTTTATTTTTTGGGTCATTAAAGCCATCTCAAAAATTGTTGATGAAGCACTGAATTGTTATGATAGAATTTATCATTCAAGCTATCTTTTCCCATCAGAGGGGAAAAGCTGGGGAGCAAGACCTTACTCAATGCATCTTTGATCAAATTATTTGTACAATGAAACTGCTTTTGACAATACAGAAAAAGGTGGAACAAAACATAATACTCTTTCATTGTGTTTTATATTATGTTTGAGTCTGGTGTTTATCTTTAAGCTCATCTTTTGAATTTCTGACTAATTCTGCTTGTTTACCTGTTGGCTTTCCTCCACTGAGAAGAAAAGTATGGCAGTGCAGATGTAGGAAATTAAAGATTATGGAGAGGTTCACAGGTGAAACCTGTTTTACCTGACTTTGGGGGGAGGCAGTCTGGGTGGCTGATCTTTCGGACTGGGGTCTAAATCCCATCCACCATTTTTCTCCTGTCTGTGTCTGAAGGGAGCATGTGGTATTGAGGGATGTGTTGGCAAGAGGGATATGTAGCCCATGCTAACAGTGGAGTAATGTTCATGCTCTGCAGTATGGTGCTAGTAAGAATGGATTAAGAGTGATGTATTGGTGTTGTATGAACAAGTTCAAGAGCAGCTTTAAGTGAAAAATCAGAAGGATGACACAGCTATCAAGTGTTTGCTTTTAGTGTTCTGGAGAGCTCAAGTGAGGAAGCAGTAGGCAGGGATACTATCTCTTAAAATTAGCTGTAGTTAAACTCATTGGAAGATTGTATTGCTAGGTTATTCTCAGGTCTGTTACTTTCCTGCTTAATTCTTCTGTCTTTTCTCAAATTAATACAAGTGCCTCCGAGTTTAATTTTGTATTGCAATGTAAATTGTTGCTTAAATGCACAAGATTCATGTTTTCCCTAGGTCAAAAGATAGTATGTACCATGCACTTGGATACAGCACTATTTTAGTTATGCAAGCTGCAATGACCTTTGAACCGCAGGATATACAATTGGGAATTTCTACCATGAAGGATGCTTTGCAAACCTGCCAAAGGTAAGCCCCAGCAATGACCATCATGAGATACTAAATCCAATAAGCATCCTTTGTGAGATACCCCAGTTCTCTGTAGGCTTTTAAAGAAGACTCTTGTCTGTATGATAGTGGTCTCAGTTTGTAAGGGTGAGGTAAGTCCCGCTGCACAATTATTAGTGGTGAGGATATTTTTCCACATGATATTGTGGTAAAAACAGACTTGTCCTGTCTGAATATTAATGACCACCATAGTTAGTTAAATGTTTGGTTCACTGTGTAGACCTACACGTAAGTTGATATTACACAACTGAACTGTCTGAGCTATTGACAACTGATTTTTTGTTTTCTAACAGTTTAAAGGCCTGTATTTTGAATTTTCCCTTTCAGCATGAAAACAGTCTTTTTTAAAAAATTGTTTCCAAAGATTGAACCAATAGTCCAATAAAATTAAGCTTGTGCTAAGGTTTCTTCTGAAAATCAAATAATTTTTTTATTGCTGTTACAAATGTGTTTATCTTACCTTAAAATTAAAGAGTTCTTATTCATGTCAGAAATTATCTGAACTGAACATTTTGCTTCTGGTCTTTCTTTGAACAGCAAAAAAACCTCAGAAAATGAGTTGTGAAATCTAAGGTGTTAACAAACCTCTGACAAAAATAGAGATGATTTCTACTTTACTGGTTCTTTATCATATTGGTTAGGCCATATTTTATCACTATGATCTCCCAAGAAATGATTGCCAAATGTTAGTTTAGACATCTAACCTCATCCTCTTAGCAATGGCAAAAAAAAAAAAAAGAAATGAGAAAACATTTTCAGAAGCTATCTGAAGAAGAGGAGGGGTCAGCAGTTTCTGCATCTTTTTTAGGTGTGCTACCATTTTGCAGTTTCATCTGAACTATGTTGTTTAATGTGTCTGAAGATTAGATGTCTAGACAGCTCCAGTACAAGGATTTCATCTCTGCAGGATATGAACTTTAATTCATGAGTACTCTGGTCTGGTCTGTCGCAAAACTCATAAAAATGCAAGAGAAAGGAAATTAAACATTCAAAGGTGAAGAATTACCAGAGCTACGTGTCCCTTAATTGACTCTTTTCTTGTATGCATTATGTTAATGTGTAGTGTCATAATCTTGTTGTCAGGATCCCACAATAGTCAGTCTGAAGAGTAGTGTAAACAAATGATAAGCTAATGTTTAGTATTTATAATCAGGGACTCCCTGGCTTCCAGAGTTTATTCATTTTCTGCATGTAGAATTGTTTCTCTGCCTTCTTCATAAAGCTGAGTTGTATGTAATTTTTTGTCAAAAATTAATTTTTGGAATCAGAATGTGCAGTTGAAATCACTTGGAAGTAAAGTATGTGATTGTTTTGGCATTTTATCTGGGATAAACCACCATAAAATACTGAAGCATTTATGTTGAAAATAGAGCTCCTTCTCATTTTTTTTTTCATTCTAATTCTGAGTGCAAGTTTAAGAAACAGAAAAAAGCAATTCATAAAACTTTGAAGTCTGGTTCAAATGTCTTGCCCAGCATCAGAGACACCTCTGCTGCTGGTGAATGGAACTGAGGTTGAAGCTATCATACATTTAAAGCAGATGAATTGAAGCTGCAAGCATGCATTTAATATTGGATAGGCTTTTTAGCCTAGAGGCATACAAGTCTTTAGACTACTGAAGGAATTGGAACAGTTGAAAAATTATCATTTTGCTAAGAATCTGTAAATTTTGGTTGGAAGTGATTAAGAATTCCAATACTTAAATTCAGGTTTGTGTTGAAATGTTTGGGTTTCTTTTCTTCCATGCACAACTTATTTAGATTCAGGAAGAAAAGCACAGTGGTGGAATCCTTGTCCAATCTAGTTTCTAAACAGACGGTGGATCAGTTGAGTGAAGGTAAGTGGTTAAATAATACAGTTAAAATAGAAAAGTGAAAAAAGCTCAAAACTACCCCTATCAATATGTACAAATATGCTTAACTCTGTAACTTGACTAGGGTCTTACAGTAATAAACATACAGACCAAGTATATAATATTTTTTTTTCTAATTTGAATGCAAAGCCTCAGTGGAGAATTCAGCCTAATTTTTTTTGTCTCTGAGCATGCATGAATTAAGAAAGGAATGCCTTTCACAGCACTTTATAGGACTGAAGAGAAATTTCCTTTATTTTACATAAGACAGCTTCCAAAAGTTTAAGAATCATTGATGCGGAGGAGTACATCCTTGTCATTAGTTGCATTGGAATTGAATATATTAACAAGTTTTGTGCTTGTCTGTTTTGCCTTAAGGTGTTTTGGGAAATGGTATCAGTACATTGTTCATGGCTCTGAAAATGCTGATCTCCTATTTCTGATTCGGGCAGAATCAAGTATGCATTTTTTTCTAACCTGGCACAAGAATCCTCTTTAATACTTGGACACATCAAACTCACCACGTATGCACTGTACATACAGCAGCCTTGTGCATGTGGCTGGTCTTGCAGCATGAGTGCAGAGCAACTCGTGTCATGTGTGTTAACTCAAATGTACTTTAGTGCTGCATGAAGACAGAAAGTCTGCCTGGGGCTTTCAGTTTGTTGAGCATGACTTGGTAAAAACCTGTTCATAGTGTCTCAGTTGGATGTAGGACAAGCCTTTACCTCATTGAGGGTTACCATTCATCTACAGAAGTTTCTTGTAAGACATGGAAGGAGGGCTGAAAGACTGACTTGCTGTAGGCTGTTAAGCTTAGAATCAATGCAAAGTAAAGGAGATCTTCTACCAGAATGTCAGGTAGCTTTTGCCATAGACTGAGGTCGGCTCTGACAATGTTTTGTCTGGGAAGAAGGGAAATAGAAAATTCTGTTGGGATTTGCGTGTTACAGCTATTACTCAGCAGTTTTCAAAATGGCAACAGCAGAATTTTGCTTTTTTTTTTTCTTGTCTTGGCAGCATTTTGTTTGTTCCATTGACCCCAAGAAGACAATATTGACAATGACTTTGCTGATAGTAAATAACTTTTCTTTCTTATATAGAGGAGATGCATGCTGAAATCTGCTATGCTGAATGCTTATTACAAAAAGCCGCTCTCACCTTTGTGCAGGTAAAGTCAATTTTTGATTTCGTGTAATGGAAATTGACACTGTAATGGAGAGAGATTAGTACTTGTAAAACATTGTTACAACAATAGATGTGATATTTAAAACCAGTGTTTTTGCTAGTGAATGTTATTTCGTGGCAGTGATTGAAAGTATGGTAAATCCTGTGCTGCTCAGCAAAGTTCTCCTTTTGTTTGTATAAATAACCAGAAATTATCACCTTAGGGTATCACCCTAAGGTATTTTGCTGTGTTGTACAAGGTGGTATGTTTAAATGATTTGCATCACATTGGACAGTGCCCAGTGCTTGTATAAAAATATATTTAAGTATGAGGAAGTGTGTTGTTTGAAAGTGCTGGTCATTTTTTGCATGAATGGGTGGAGTGTTTTCCAACTGACAAAACTTAAGCTGATACACACATATAATTTCCAATTCGGCCTTGCTCTCAATGCACATGGGTGCCAGGAATAATACAGTATTTAATGTTTATAAAATGGGCATGCCTTAGCATTGCTAAGGTAACAATTCAGCTCGCAGAAAGATCTGGTATTTTATACTGTGTCGTGCTATTGATTTAGGTCGTGTTTCAGGGACTTCATGCTACTGAGTTTTCAAATTCAATTTGAAATTTGGTTCCTGAAAACAGGAGTTGTTAGTCATACTTTTTTAAGGTATGTGAGCGTTTAACAAGTATTTATTAAATATATTCTAGTTGATCTCTTCCAGTATAAATTATGAGAACGAACACAAACTATTTGATCGAGTATTTGGCCCAAAGTGTCAGAAACTACTATTAATGGAATGCCAGTCTTTCCTGTAACTGGCTTGCTCCTTTACTAACCATGTGGAAGCAACCCTCTTTGTTTTTGTTGGGTCGGTGGTGTCTTTTTTGAGCATTAAAGGAATTTTGAAATAGTTGTTGAAGTAGATGAGTTAGGACTGTATGAAATAATAAAAAACCCCTTAGATATATATTTTCTCTAAAACACCACCTCTGTATTGCTTTTGACTGTAATACCCCACTCTGCTGATTGCTGTGCTGGCCCATATTTTTCGTCCGTGGTTGACTGTGATTCATGTTAGGCTGGTGATGCTAACAAAAATGTAACCACTCAGAGGCGGTTGCATTGCCTTGGGTTTGTCAGAATCGCCATTTCCCAATGTTCGAAACAGTTCCTACAGCGCCATCTGGTGGAGAGCTTTCTTGGTTCATTTAGAGACATTGGAAATTCTGCTAAAAGTAACACTTGGACTCTCTTTTTCACCTCCCTCTTCAGTTTTAAAATTTGTAACATGCGTCAAAGAAATGTTTCCCTGACAACTTAGAGCAAGTGTTAACATCACTCGTAGAGACACATCTGGTCACTGAAAAGCACTTTCAGAGTTTCCAATGACATTAGCGTATAAATAAATGTAAATGTAGCTGGAAGATTTTTATGTGTGAGTTATGTGTAATAGCTGAGTGCACAATATTTTAAAATTAATTTTTTTCTTCTAGGATGAAAATATGATCAACTTTATCAAAGGTGGCCTCAAGATTAGGACAAGTTACCAAATATACAAGTAAGCTATTAGAAAACACTTGGCTTCAACATGGGTACAAGCAGTTGAAGTGGCATTAATGCCCCCAAAATAGAAAGAAATATTTTTGTAGAAATCACAGTCATTATACTTACTCTAATTTCTATGTTGTGTTTCCCCTTCCCTCCTTTTTTCTCCATCATAAGAGAATGTCATCAGGTACTACAGATGACTCAGGCGAACAAAAGCAAAAATATGGAGACATACTACCAGTTTGAAGGAGGAGTAAAACTTGGAATTGGAGCATTCAACTTGGTATGACTTCTTCCACTAGAGAAAGGCTATTGGGATAGTTCTGTAGAACTGTCTTTCTTCGCATATACAGTACTGTAACTGATTTAACATTTACACATTTATAAAATAGAGATACAGGCCTTGGAGCTTTTATGCAATATGTAACCAGCAGCAACTTCTGGCATGCATACTTTCTAGGATGTTTCTGCTAGTTTAGTCTGAACTGTTTCATTCTCTGGGTGTAACTAATGTATGTATTTCTGAAAAAGCAGCTGCATCTACCTGTGTGTAGCAGGATTTTTAAGGTGCTTATGCTGTGGTTACAGAATGCCTGTAGTGACTGTTTAATTCTAACTCCCCCGTGTATCCCATTCTTTTGCTTCAGTGACATACTCAAGATTCACATAGATAATTATAGTTAGAAGAATGAACAGTAGTTTACTGAGTTTGTGCAAAAGATAATTGCATTTTCTTTACAATTTGCTACAGGTACCTTTTCCCATCTGTTGTGGCAAAGGTGAAATTGATTTCTGCCAGTATGTTAATTTCAGTATCATTCTAGATTGGAGATGACCAAGTTTGAGTATGGTCAGAAGAACTCAGGTCTATCTGCACCAGACTTTAAAATTCAAGCAACTATGTTCATAAGTGCTCTGACCTCTCCTATTCTTCATGGAGTCTTCTCAGTAGGAGGCTTAACAGAAATAGTGTCTGATGGGCAGAATGTATTAGGGTGAATGGTGGTTTCTAAAAACTGACCCTCAAGTAGAGCTGCTTCTTAATGCTCATTGAAAAGGTGGTTATGGTGTTTGTGCGTTTTCTGTTGTGTGGGATATGGAGGATCCAGTTACAGAGGGAACAAAAGTGCATATAATAGAGGGTTAAAGGATGATAGCAGCAGCTAGTATTTCTAAAATCATTATGCTCGCTGGTCTGCTAATTCAGTGCTCCCGCAGGAGGAGCAAGTAGAGCTTCTGTGAGACTCCCAGTAAAATGAAATACTGGTAAAGGAAGATGACAGTTGTAGGTTGTAAGTAATACTTAAATAGATAATACTTTCATTCCAAAAGACCCACAATTTTCAAGCAATTCTAACCAACTGAAGATAGAAACATCTGCCATTATTTGAAGAGGCACAGCTGGACTCTGTCTTGTTTCATGCTGGATGATCACCAGAATTCTGAGCCTGCATGTTTACTTTCAAATTCTTATGTGTTTTACTTTTTTACTAATATGTAATAGCATTTAACATAGTAGCTGGCCCTTTTGCTTCACCTTTATAAAAATTTAACTTTTTTTTGAAGTGTACATGTTTTTAATTATCCTTTTATTTTTAAATTTATTTCAGATGCTGTCACTTTTACCAGGAAGGATCCTCCGACTTTTAGAATTTATTGGATTTTCTGGCAATAGGGTATTTTATTTGATGCTTACTTTTTCAAATTAATTTTTTCTCAAATAAAAGACTGGGTGGATTCAATGTCATGTATTCCACACTAGAAGTATAATCTCTATTGTTTATCAGTATTTTAGTGTTGTTAAAAAGATAAATGGGCTAGATGATACAGGCATAAAAGCACATATGGTGATACCTCTCTCTGGCCATAGGAAATGACCAGTTTACTTAAGAGGAGATTTTGCCAATGCAATTTCCTTTCCCTTTGCTGATCCTTAAACAGTGGATATCAGCTTTCTTTTCTAGTTGATGTAGTCAGAAATTTACGTTCCTCACACCAGTAACTGGGGGAAGAATCACAGTTCTACATTTTTCTACCCAAAATCCCAGCGCATTTCTTTGGAAAAAAGAATTTCTGAATATCATGTGTCACCCTGGAATCTAGGCACATCTTTCTCTCATGGACAAAAAAATATTTGTATCTTGTTTTGTTAGTATTTTACAGCTCTTTAAAACTCTTTTTGATGCCCATAAGAAATGAAAAAACCCAAACAAAACTCAAGCAAAAAACCCTAACAAAATAACCCACAGAACTGTACACAACTAAACTTCAAGTTATTAATGCTACAGTCACCATATGGTCTTATTGCTGTTAGCTTGTCCAGAATATGGTTCTCCTGTTGTAAAATTAGACTTCAGTAGAGACCTGTTCATTCTGTTTCTTCCTCTGAAAACCCTGGTTCATGCTAAATTCTTCCATGAGACATGTTTTTCCCTGACTAAAAACGCAATAAAGGCTGAAAAAAAAGAACTATTTTTGATAAAAATCACCATTTTTTTGTGTGTTGCTTGAATTCTCTTATAATTCATCAAGTTGCTATGCAGTAAAATTGATCTGTTAATATTTGTTTTGAGGTAAAATTATGTTTCTGAGGAGTCACTGCTTTTGATCAGGGAAGCTCTGAGCTCATCTCACAACCCCTCAAACAGTCAGGCTGTTCTGTGATGGGTCTGAACAGGAATGTAAGGGAAGTCTCATGTGTTAAGAGCTGCCTAAGGCTCTATAAATCTGGATCTGTATTTAGACATTGATGTATCAGCAGAGGTAATATTTTGGTCAGATTCTCAAAGTAGTGGCTGATTTCATGGAAGAGAATTGAGGATAAACAGGGTTTTCCATGCAGGAAGACTCAAACCGACAAGTAGCACTGGAACAGTTGGGAGAGTTTTCCACCAAACACAGGTTGAAGGATATTATTCTGAAAGGCTCATAGTCAGAAAATTATGGGGAAGTGTTGTAGACATCTATGTCTTCATGGTTCATGTGGTGTTCCCATTTCACCAGAGCACTGAAATGCATGGGTGATTTAATTAAGAGTTAGTCTTCTCCTCCCTGATTACAATTAGCTGTGACAGCGATGTTTTGGTAGAGGGTTGTATTGGATTTGAGATAAGTACTGAATTACGAAATAGTTACATCTGAAAGGAAAACTGAATTTTGGTTAGCCAGAAAAAATGAATAGTGACTCTGTGTACTCATAGTTAATTCTGCATGTGTTTGTGATATTTCTTAGGAGTTGGGCCTCTGCCAACTACGGGAAGGCGCATCTGGCAGCAGTTTGAGGGCCATTCTGTGTACTTTCACCCTGTTGGTTTATCATACTTACGTCTCCTTAATCCTTGGTGAGACCCACTGTGTAGCTTTTCAGTCATGCTACACCTTATGATAGATATTGTGATTTATTTTCATAACTGAATTTCAAAATTGTGGCCAAATAGGAGTTTACTGTATACTTAATTATGATCTGAAATTAATATCCGTGACAAAGCTGTGTCTGCAGAAACAGTGAGGGTAGATAGTATTATATCAACATCTTGCTCCATTTGCAGGGCTGTCTCAATGTGACAGCAAAATATTGCAAAACGGTATTAAGTTCAGAAAAAGCATCATCCATAAATTAACATCAGATATTGTGAAAACTATCTCCAGAAAAAAGTCTATACACCCAGAATTAATTACTTTTGCCAGTTAGACCTAAAAGTCATAATTAATTCTGTATGCTTCTTTGCCATATATATTTACATTCTTTAAGTATTTTAGTACTTGTCCCTCAGGCTCATCAGGAAATTAAGGAGAACTTCATTTCTTCCAGTATCACTTGTATTTCATTGCTGAGTTCAAAATCAGGAGAAGAGGCAGCTGAGGAATGTTTTCCTAACTTACTAAAGTAATTAAATATATTAAAAAATATAACTAGGATCTATAACAGAACAGTTTAAAGAATATTCCTATAATTCTAGTCCGTTTTTAGATATGGACACTTAGTATCTTTAAAGCGCTTAGTATCTTTGGGACAAGAATTTATAGAAACACAATACGATGAAATAATTCTGCTTTCACATTAAGCAATGATCCATATTTGATCTTCAAATATGATTTGAAAACAAAATCTTAAGCTATGAAACTTGGGGGTTTTTAAGTACATTGAAGTTGGTTTGTTATGTTTTCTAGGTACAGGGGAAGGCAACCTTCAGGAAGCAGACAGTCTCCTTGAACCCTACCTCCACAAATTTCCAAATGTGTGTATTTTCAATAAATTTTGTAACAGAAACATACTTCCCTGAGCTCAAACACTTAACTGGTTATTTTTCTCATCTCTTTTCAAGGGTTCCATTATTCTGTTTTATGCTGCTAGAATAGATACACTGAAAGGAAATTTTGAAAAGGTAAATATTTTTTTCTTTCTAAGGTTATTGTTTAGTGTTTAGCCTGAGGGGGAAAAATAATTAATTAGTCTAAGTATCAGTTAGACTGCTAATTATGCTGTTATCCCTGTTCACATTCACTGTCAATGTTGATTCCAGCCCTCTCTCTAAGTGAGACTGAAAGGGAAGTTTATCTCATTTTATTTGTCAGGTGTTCTCCACCTGGGTGCTAGGTAAGAATTTGCTCTGTAATTAGACATTGCTCTCACATGGAGCTGTAATTGAGCCAGTTTTCATCATTCTTCCTTAACTACTTATAGGCACAATTGAGGTTCCAAGACTGCATAGCAGCCCAGCAAGAGTGGAAACAGATCCATCATCTCTGTTACTGGGAATTGATGTGGTGCTACACCTTCCAGCAGGACTGGCTTCAAGCATATCGGTATGCAGACCTGCTCAGCAAAGAGAGCAGGTGGTCTAAGGTAAATGGGCAGGTGGACATTGCTGTGATGTACCAGTGGTCTCTACAGTTAAAGCTACTTTTCATTTTGCACAATAAGTGTAATTTTTGCCTTCCTGAGAAACTCAAAAGCAAAGACATAATGGCACTAAAATGTTTTAACTGGGTTGTTAAGGATGAATTTTTATTTAATGTTTTGAAGCAGCAGAACCATAAGCAACATTCTTTGGCCCCTCCAAAAATGAAGGTACTTACCCGAGTTGAGAGAAAGAGGAGGGGTAGCAAAACTGTAAACTTTTCTCTCAAGTCAAGTTCTAACACTCACTAGTAAAACTTGACTAAAGAAACTGTGTTTGTTGTTTATAAACAGACATATATAAACTCAGCAGGTGTTTTGTGACACAAAATGAGAAAGGCTACTGGAGACAGGATCTCACAAGAAAAGCTGGGCTATCAGATAACCTTTTCCTTGTGAAAACATTTCTCAAAGTATGAACCAAGCACAATGTGTCAATAACTTTTTATGCATTATTATTGTCTGTTCCTATTTAGATTACTGTTTTATTATGCTTAATGACAAAGAGTATACATCTGATTCTTGGAAAAGAGGAAGAGAATAGTATATTCAACGTGAAGCACAAATGTCTTGAATAGAATTATGGATATTTCATTTTTTTTTTCTGCAAAACCCAGTTATTAAACTTTCCTTGAATCAGTACTCAGCTATTTCCTTCTCTTTTTTTCAAGCATGTCTCTTCATGTAATAGGTCATATAATAATGGTAATGGACTTTAGAACAGTTAGGTCACTTAACAATCTCTTTAACAGTGGTTTGCATAATAAATTCTGCTGTTCTTTGCAGGAGGTATCTTTAACTTCCTGACTAATTTACAGTATTAATAAGGACATTGAAAACAAAATTACAGCATAAACTGACATATGACAAAGGGAATGCTAAACTTTCCTAGTTCTACCTGCTTGAGAATTACTGGAAACACTTTGCTGCAGCAATTGGAGTGAGAGATTTGAGTCTTTAGTGTATTGATTAAACACAGAAAATTAGATGTGGTAATCTGTTACTGTTTCTTTTTGGACTAGGCAATATATGTATTCCAGAAGGCAGCAATTCTGTGTATGCTTCCAGAGGATGATTTGAAGAGGACTGGTGAGGACATAGTGTCTTTATTCAGGTAAACTTTTAAAAAGCAGCTGGATGTGCACTCTTTTTCCCCCCATGTCTTTGTCTTGTGTGACTTACTTCCTGCTTATAACCATAAACTTTTCATTTTTACTTTTTGCTTGTAGCATTAGAGTATTTGAAATACTGCTTTTATCAGCTAAGACATATCCTACAGCTCTGGTCTGTGTGGTGTAAAACAATTTTAAGATGTTATATTTTAGAGGAAAACAGTAAATCTTTCTAACTGAAATAAGGTGAAAGAAAAACACCAATAAAAAACTTGTTTTCCATTTTCCCTTCTTGTAGACAAGTAGATGGTCTAAAACAGAGAATTGCAGGAAAATCTATCCCAACGGAGAAGTTTGCAGTGAGGAAAGCTCGACGCTATGCATGTCCTCAACCAGTGAAGCTGATATTACCTGCCTTGGTATTTGTTCTTGCTTTGTTTTCATCCTTTTCAAACAGAAAAGAAATCAGTATATTTCATTATACAGGGAAGGAATAATATTATCAGATATTATGTGTCTGCATTTAAAAATTTTTTTTAAAGAAGTACTGCGTTCATGCAGTGCAATTTTTGTGAAGTGTTAGGGACTGGAATTATACTGCCAACTAAGCAGCAGTCTGAAACAAGCGCCAGATTTTCCTTGTGGAAAGTTCAGCATGCCGAAAACTACATTCATGTTCTTTAGATTGGTTCTAGTCCTTGTCTTCTAGACTCCTTAGGAAGTTAAGGAGTACTTCACTACTTTTTGTTTTTCTGATGAAAATGAAGAGTGGTGGTTGGTTTTTGTTGTGGTTGCTTTTTTTCCTTGTATTGAGTCTGAATAAAATGTGCAGAAGTTAAAGATACTTTATGAATTCTATTCTAATTTCCCATATTTTAACTTCAGAGGCATTAGTATTGCACAGTCTGTTTATATGTGCAGTGATACTTTTCATATGTGTATGCTAAAATTTTTGTACGTGCATCATTTACCAACAACTGTACGTGAAAAACCTAATTTGAGAAGGAATTTCTTATGTTAAAGCTCATTGATATTGAAAGAGGAGTCCAAAGAAAAGTAATCCACCAGTTCTAAAATTCGTTTGCTATTAAATTGCATGTAGTGAAAGTTGTCTTGAGCTTGTACAGCAGAGTGCTTGTAAGTAGTGGGTATATATGTTTGGTCTGCTGTCAAATCCAGTATCTTTTAATTTAAGAATTTTTTCATCATGATTTAGGCATAACCAAACATAGTGTATGGTTTATTTCAGTGAGTATAAATTGGACAGGACTGCAAAATTGAACCAAATCTGGTATGGTGTAACTGATGGTGTTAATGGCACTGTTTCAGACTTTGATAGAGCTAGATTTTTTCTCTGTCTGAAAACCCACATATTTACAGTACAAATAGAAGTGGATGTATTTCTACCATGTATTGTATCAGCTTCAGAATGACGTTAGGTTTTGTATTTCAGAGGTGTAATTACAATTACAGTAGAACAAATGATACTCTAATTTGTGATGACTGAGTAAAGATCTTAGCAAAGCTCCTCGTTGGTTAGCATTAACCCTCATTCTCCTTAAGTTTTACATTGTGATAATGTGTTAAAACAAGCATATTGCTTACTGTTGTACTGAGGTATCTGGGAAGATTTGTTTCCAGGATTTGCCTTGGTTTTTTTTCAATAATTTTGTAGAAATTATAGTAAAATCATATGTTGGATGTGCCTACTGGAATCACATTTTCATCCAGAAAGTTATATCTACTTCCAGGTTTGCTCTGTACAGAACAGTCTATAGATTAGAGCATCTATATGTATATATAAACACAAGAGTGTGTTTTTGGGTGCATACTTATGTAAGTATACTGTATATACAAGCACACACTCAAATGCACACCAAATTTGCCTATCATCCTTTAGAAAGAAGCTACTTTCAGCCCTTTATTCAGTTCATGTGGCAAAGGCCAGAAGTTGAACCTAAAGCATCCAGTTTTGCTGATGTGTTATGTGGGTGATGGTAAACTGTCATGATAAAATCCGTCCAGTTTAATTTTTGAAGATCTGTGAAAACACGATAGTAGAATCCATCGAAAAGGAGTCAAAACACTCAGAACTTAGAAACCCAGGTTAACTTTATCAACACATGTTCAACATAATTTTTCCTTTCCTATTCATATACGTTTTGTAACAAAACAAGCTTTTGTAGTATTTTTATGTACTCAAAATGTTCTACAACAGCCTTTTCAGAGGCACTCTTTAGTTACATATTTATGCAATTCCATGAGTTTTTCTTACCTTTTTTTTCTTTGGCTTTTTTTTTTTNNTCTTGGTTTTTTTTTTTTTTTTTTTTTTTGTCAGGAAATGATGTATGTCTGGAATGGATTTGCAATTGTGGGCAAAAGAGCAGACCTCACTGAAAACTTACTGGTAACAATTGAAAAAGAAGAAACTGCTCTACAAAATGAAACTAGTAAGTGATCAATTAAGGTGGAATTAATAATCTTAAAAGAAATGCTGACATTTTTCTATGCTTCTGTCTTCTGATATTCTACAAAGTGAGTGTTGGCTTCGACAATGTGCTAATTACATCCAACTATGGAAGTTTTGGAGTCACATGAAAGTCAGGAGTGGTTCTTCAATATGTTCTTTATGCAGCTCGATTGATGCTGCAGATGAATACAGAAAACTCAAGGACATGAGGTTATTAGTTACAGAACATGACAGGTCTAGCTTAGTTTTTCTTGTCTTTGAGAGTGTTCTTGGACCATAATCTGCTAAAGTCTTAAATGTGTGAAAAATACTTTTTCTTAGCCAATTTATATCACCCTTAACTTTATTACAAGGGACACATGCTGCGTACAATGTGACAAAGTATAAAAGATACAATGAAGTGCTATGCATGAATGAGTCTGGCTTTTTGTTTTACTTTCTGGCAAAATAAAGCATGTTTGCTACTTGTAAAATGAAACATGCTTAACAAATAAACTTTGACCATTGTTTTACATCTTGGGGTAATGTTTAGAGAATCAGCCCATAGCTTACTCCTAAAAGAATTTAAATCAAGTTACTACAACTGCTTTACTGCACAAGTACTTGATTTTATCAGATTTTATCAGGGTGGTGCTGTCACCTGTCTTGTGAATTTTTTGGTAGAATTCTCTTTCAAATTTTTCTGGAATAAATATTACCATTTTACATGTGAAACTTTTTTAATGGTAACTCACTAAAAATAATTTCTATTGAACCCAAATTTTAGTCACACTTACCAACAATTTAGCAGCTTAGTTTTGCCAGTGGTTAAAACAGCAATTCTGAAGCATAAGATACGTCTAAGTATGATTTACAGTGTAAATTGAGGTGATGCATAAGAAATTATACAAGGACGTGCAAGAAATATATAATGGTCAAAGCTGGATGGTGTAATAAACCAGATGAGAGTAACTTGCACGGCCATGTTTGAATTGGCTTCCTTTATTTTTTGCAGTGCTCTTCACTTTTCTGCAGAATCAGTAGTGTGCCTCTTAAATATCAAGTGTTCTCCTTTCTCGTTATTGTGATAATAAAACAGAAGTGTGGTGGTATGCAAGACACTTGCAAATAAAGTAATTCCCATGAGCTCCACATGGAGGGTTCTGGCAGAACCTGTTGGAAATCCAGTGATGTATTATGCAGAAGTTTATACTGGGAGTGTTCATCAGTTGTAACTGTGAAGTAAATTTCCTGTCAAATCCCTAGGTAGAGATGTACGAGGTACCAAAATAAAAGCAATGGAAAGAAAACCACTGTGTTCTTCTTATGGAAATTCACTGTTTGCAAAAAGAATATAGTCTGGAAGTGTATATACCTTCTGTGTAATTTTTTTAGTAATATCTTCAGTTAAATGTAGTTTTATTCTGGACTTCACATGTGTGATGTTGATCTGCTTTAAAAGATACGGAATCAGTGAAAATAAAGACTCTGATTATCAGAGTTGCTGCTGAATCCCTAAGAAAAAGTGATTAAGGCTGCCAACAGAGTACGACAAGGTTACAATACAATTTTAAGAGAGTTTTTAATAGTAGTAATATCAAAGGATTGCTAAGGTGCTGTGAAAAAAGGGTGTTGATTATACACAGAGGTCACTTAGGGATTGAGACTTCTTGCAACTGTTTTTACTTCATTTGCTTCACATGAACAGTCACAGCATGGCATCTCTCAAGGATTGAAAGTAATTTGATGTTATGTAGAGCTGAAAACAGAGACTTTAGAAGGAACAAATGAAAGACATTAGAGATGGGGATTTTATTTCCCCCCCAGGATTTCTGGAAATCTTACTTTTTTCAATTTTTTTTCATTTCCAATATATGAAAAAGAATATGTAACTGAAAGAAAAAAAATCATTTTTGGATGTTTTTTTTGTCCTGATAACGTTACTTCCTTTGGTGTAGAGCACTGCAGCTGCAAAGATGGTTCTCCCACATTTATTGCAAGGTTGTCTGTGTTAAATTGGCCTGTACTTTTGTTGTCATTTAGTGTTAATGTTTTGGCAGAATAGCTTTTATTCTTTTGGGAAATAAAACTACTAGTTTAAGTTGTTAAGGACTGGTGAGCCCTTACTGACATCAGTGCGTGCCCCCAGTAATTTCAGTGAATGAGTCCTTCAGGAGACAGTCACAGAATCCAATACCTTAGCCTAGCAAAACAGGCTAGAGAGAATGCAAAGTGCTCGTGTGCTACACTCGCACTGTCGCTAAAAGCGCAGTCTGTCAGTTACAATCTATCAAGACTTTCTGGGTTTAAACACAGACAGAAATAGGGCTGAATATGGTGGCAAAGCACTTTGCTGAATCCTAAAATGCATCAGTCGTGCATGTTTCAGAACTGTTTACGTGGGATTTCTCTGGCAGACTATTAAGGAAAAAATTAACATGACCTTAGAGAGCTGGTAATTAGTTGTAAACAACATGATCTGAAGGGAGAGTGTTTTGCTTCCTGAACTGTTAATGTATGTGGTGCCATCTGTCTATCCATATGTGTTTTCTTTCCTTTCTTCTCCTTCCTTGTACCCAGCAAATGCTACAGACTAAGGAAACTAAAAAGGATCACACTTGTTAAGTAAATTTTGAACTGATTCAAGCACCCTCTTTCATTTGATATTTTTAGTCCTATTGAACATAAAATTTTATTGAATTTTTCAAATATTATACACTACTACTGAGGCTTCTTAAACATTAGAGATGATAGAAATACTAATAAATATTGTTTCTTTACTCTGTACTGCAAAATTTTGCATTTGAAAAGTTCTGTAGGACAGAGTCGTAGTGTGGCTTTATGGGATTTTTTTAATGTTACTGGTACTACTGGAGGTCTGCCAGTGCTCTGTAACAGGGGAAGCTATTAAGATAATATGATGGTTTCTGTCTC
Organism: Drymodes brunneopygia; assembly: GCA_013400955.1. NCBI lineage: Eukaryota > Metazoa > Chordata > Aves > Passeriformes > Petroicidae > Drymodes > Drymodes brunneopygia. Next base: position 192,837 of record VZTZ01052339.1, read on the forward strand.
ACTATAGTTTTAGCTGTTGCAAGTAAGAAATCTTAAATTAATGACTGTTTCTGTAATACAATGTATATAATTAATGACTGTTTAATCTTCAATTAATGAAGTTTATACTAGTTTGTTGGATGCTTCAATTTCTTCTTATTTTTTCTTTGCTTGTCTTTCAAGAGAAATGTATGGATGTCATGGACACATCTTCTTTAGTAGACATTTAAATCAATCCTGAAGGTTATGTACATTTTGAGGTATAGAACATGAGAAACAAGGTCCTGAGTCTGAATATATATTCCCTACTGAAAATCTAATTTTCCTTTTCATGATGTCTTCAAATTGTTTGACGTATCTCATATTTTCTGTTAGATCACAGTGAATACTATGTGGATGATGTGTGCATGTTGCAGCTACTGAAAGGCCTCTGCCTGAAACACTTGGGACGACTCATGCAGGCTGAATTATGTTTCAGTAAAGTAATTCAAAGGTAAAAAAATAACAGAAATTGATTCTCTAGCTTTTGGTGACATTTCTGATACTCCTGTTGTAGCTGCCATGTTAGAATTTTGAATAGTTAAACATTGTGTTAAGGAGCTGGAATTAAATACTTCTGAAAGTAGTTAGAGAATCAGAAAACTTTGCTTGTATTTTTCTGTAGCAATTTAACACTTACTATAGCTTTACATTTGTGGTGTTTAAGACTAAATAAATCAAACTGTCAGGTAACATATCCAAGTACATTTGGAATTGTATTTGCAAAGCTACCGGTAAGTAAGGACAGTTTCTATAGGCTTCCTGTTTGTTGTTTTTTTTTAATTCAGCATTTAGTACTTCAGTAGTTAATGCTTCCCAATGTAGATGAGGGAACTAAACAACATGTTGTTGTCACATGTTTTAGTTGAAGACTGGTTTCTCCTGTGTTACGGATTTTCAGGTGTCAGATCCATGCCAGCTGTAATAGCTTTTCTATATAAAACATGAGCTGGGTGCTGGTTGTAGTTGAAAACTTCTTAGATGTTTTTAGGTATTTGGGCTGAAGAGGCATTTTAACATGTACAATGTTTCTGACACGTTATTTAGAAAAATTAATAATTAATAATGGAATTTGTTATTGAGAATTATGTGTGTTTTAATTCTCTTGCCGTCTTGTTTTCTTATATTTCTGAGATCCCATGTGAGCTTAGTCAAGGACATTGTAGGTTATAGGGAAGAGGGTTTTGACTGGTTGCAAGTTAAAGGAACACTGTTTCTGAAAAATCTTTTTCCAAAAGTAGTTGGCAGCAGGCAGGCTTTAATAGCTGAGATATTTTAAAAAAACCTAAAGACATTTCTTCATAAAGTGTATGTTTTGCATGGGTAGGAGGAAAGGTTTTGGTGAATTGAGTACCGACATTTTGTTCAGCTTTATTTTCTACATGTTTAGGACTGCTGTAGTGTTTTAAGACTGTTCATCAATGTGTACAGAACTAGCCAGTAAAAAAGGTTCCAGGTGGTTTTTTTCTGGCTACGTGCTGTTACAGGCAGTGATTGCTTTTAAAAGTTAACTGGTCACTCAAAACGGGGTTGTACATAACCATTTCTGTATTTTTCTGGTTTCCTAGTGAGAAGCAAATAAAATATGACAATTACTTGGTGCCATTCACACTGTATGAATTGGGTCTTCTGTACAAACAACAGGATGAGAGAGAAAAAGCAATAAGATACATAGAAACTGCGAAGTAAGTATATTTATTTTTTCATTGCCTTATAAATTAAGAATAGCTGGGTATTTGTAGCAATGAAGGCACGTGTTTTTTCTTCCAGACAGGTTTCTTGCAAAATACAAGTAATTGTAAATCTGTGTTCTTGGTTTGGAGAGCTTGTCCAATATAGTTGAATTTTACAGTTTCATGATACTGTCCTTCAGACATAGTGGAGTAGGTAGATTCAAATGAGACACTATAGAAGGAAAATGTTTCCTTCTCATATTGGCTTCAAAGATGCTGAGGGTTCACTGCATGCATGGGATGAAGCTGGAGAGTCCAGGGAAGGGATATGTAACACTCTGTCCCAGAGGGCCACTGTGGGAGTTAAATCAGCTCCACTAATAGTGTTCATAAGAGTAGGTTAAAAGCCAGTACACCAGTCTGACCACACCCCTTTTTTCTCTTTCATGGTGTCACAGGAGACCAGCTGAGAGTTTAATTTACTGTAGAGCAGCGTGTTTGCATCATCTGTAGATTGTAGTATGAGATAGAATGTCCCCTGTGTTTACAGAGAAGTACACCAGTCTTGTAACAGTGTCCCCTCATGGGGTTTGTTTTGGGGGGATATGATTTACAGAACATGATTTCTGTAAATATAATGTGTTTTATTACTCTGGCTGAATTGTGTTCTGAGTCGGAACATACATTTTCTAGTAAAACTCTTTCTTTTCTGTAGTGTTTTGGCTTGTCTTTTCACAGCAAACTTCAGTAGTTGGGAGTGCTATTAAAAGGATCAAAATAAGTGAAAGAGATGCTAAGACATGGGTTCAGTTTATCAGGACATTTAATTTTAGTATTGATCTCAGTCTTCTTTGCTCAATTTGTGGATGTAGCTTTAAATGCCTCATAACTCATCCATGTGTCAATCTCTATTTCCTGTTGAAGGAATGAGGACTTCTAACTTACGAACATATGAAGTAGAAACAATTCAGTCCAAACATCTTTTTCTTAAAATAAGTTGTCTGTTTTGCAGAAACAACTACAAGGAATACTCTATGGAGTCCAGATTGCACTTCAGAATTCATGCAGCACTTGACAGCTTGAAGGTGTCACCTGCTTCAACACCTTGAATGAGGAGGGATGCTTTTCATGCATACAACAAATAGCCTACACAATCTTTTTGCAATCTTTTTTTAATCATAGAGAAGAACATAATGATTGTTTTCTGTCACTTCTGATTTGATGTATGTCATTCCTTTAGATATTTTCTGTATACCGCCTATACTGTATCTACTTGCTGTTTTAAAGAAGACCTTATATTTTGTTTGATAAAAATAATTTAATATCTGACTTGAATGGGGGATATTTTTAAAAATAAGGTGATGGTGCAATAAAGTTTATTGAAAATACTTTATTTTTTTTATATGAGAACAGATGCAGGTTATGCAGTGGAACTGGTGATAATTTCTGCATTTTTCGAAAGTTTGATTTTCTGCAGTACACTTAAACATTTTCTCCTCTGGAACAAAAATGCAATGTCTGCAGGTAACATTACCCACATTTGGCATACCGTACTCTGAAATTTGTGTTCCAGAGGGAAGAAATAGTCATCTTTGACTTAATTTCATTTTGGGAACAAAATGAACCTGTCTGAAGTGCAATATTTTTGCTCTGTCAGATGAAGCTAAGCAGGGCTTCAGATGAAGCTGAGCAGGGCTACAGTTGCAGTGTATTTGCAGGTCTGTTTCATTCAAAAGAAGTGCTTATGGGGGATATTTTTCACTTGTAGAAGAGCAGAGCTACAAAGGACATTATGTCCTTGTTCTAAAGTGGAATCAGCAGTCTTAAGTTGGGCCTGACAAATTTGTTTAACCTGTTCAACAACAACAGAAAAAAAAAAGGCACTGAGAACAGTCATTTTGGAACGTACATAGAATGTCTTTCCCAGTGAGAAAAGGCTGGGAAATTTTGCCTGTTGTCTACCCCAAATAATCCTTGGCACAACTGAAACTGGTTGTTTCCCATCTTCCCTGTCATGGATCTGGAGAAAGAATTGTTCTTTTCCTTTTTGAAGCAATCATTTAGTATTTGTAGCCTAGCACCCTAGTTGATATTCTCTGTTCTTGGATCCCAACCGAAGTAAATAAAAAATTGGTGTATCTATGTATTTTCCTAATAATGATTATAATTCATATTAATGGAAGTTGATACTTCATCAAAAAGTGAATGTACTTTTAAACTTGCAGTTAAGAAAATGTGCATATTCTAGTCTAATTTCTACCAAAAATGTGCAGTAAAATTGAGATACTTAAAAGTGCATGCATTTTTCTTTCCATGATTATATGCAAACAGCAGTATCAAATTGAATTACCAATTTCTTTAGATACACAGATTCTAGCTGTCCTTAAAAATAAAAATATATTTGATTTTTATTTAAGTGTACCCCCAATAACTCTTCTTTCACTAGCTATTGCAAAACTTGCCATTTCTGTATTTTATCAATGCCAGTATGTTTACTTCTGCACAGTAAATTCATAGTACCTCTGCTCATGTATGTGGTTTGCTGCCCTTAACTATGACCCAAGCAAAATCAGGACAAAAGAAATAGGTGAAAAATGTGCCCTCAGTAAATGAATAACTGAAGTTTCTAATTAAACAGTCAATATAATCTAAATACTATGGCAGTTCTTCTCAGGTTACTGAGAACACAGCTTTCTTCTATGACTTCTAAATAACAGGGACATTTAATTGCTTATAATTCTGTAATACAGTGGTATATTTAGAGGAGAAGTAAGAGTTTAAAAATGTTAGCTAAATAAACATAACAGGTCTTTCAAAATGGAAAGCTGATCCAAAGTATCTTTGTTGATTTGTATTTGTGCCTATTGTAAATGTATAACTAAGTTATTGTACAAAACTATACACATGTAGGTTTGAAGCCTAGATACCCGAGACACTGAAGCATGCTTATTTTCAAATATATTCAATTGACTGTTGCTAAACCTCAAAACAGAGATTAGCATATTCTGCCAATTGACTTTCTCTAAAGATTTATATAGATCTGATTGTAAACTGTAGTGAGCATAAACTCATATATTCTCAGAAAATACTTTTAATGCATCTGTGAGTATTACATGTTCAGTTTAGGATTATTCTGGTTTAATCTGATTATTGGATTGGGGTCTGCTTCATTTTTCTGTGGAAGGTGATGGGAACAATTGCTAGTAAAACTTCTGTAATTTGTACCGTTTGGAACAAATTCGGAACGAATTTGTAATTTGTTCCAAATAATACTTCACTTTACGAGAGTTATAACAGGGACTACAGACTCAGGATGGAGCATGATGTAGTCTCTGATCTCTTGTTTTTGTGGGGAGTGTCTTACAGCTAATATTTTACGGGTGATTTAAGTTAGAAATCAGAAGTAACAAAAAAGGAACAATGATGTTCCTTAGAAACTGATTTTTTTTACGTTTAGTACAAAGCTTCAAGTAGCAGTGTACTGTTTTCTATGGGTGATGTTACCCAGTAAAAAGAACTGTTTTATTCGGTTCAGCCTTCCAAAGGTAATGTTAGTTCCCTGTGTATATTATACTGTGTTTTCTTTCAGGATCAGCCTTTTTGCACTCCTGCAGAGAGCAGGCTCATTGACACAAATTTGCTGTACTCACTGTAGTGCTTTGAGGAGCCAGTATTAAGTACTGTTTAGAGCCTGTCTCCTATGCTGCTGTTCCAAACTTTGCTAGAAAGATTGATCAGGATTCTTAGCTTTAAGCTTTATTCTGGGCATATTTTTCCAATATTAATTGGAAAGTAGTTAATGTGGAACTATAAATATGTGAGAGTGATTTGTAACCTTTCAGTTAAGGTAGGTCTCCACAGAGCTGCAAGAGATGCTTTGTTTTCCAAATGCTGCAGAAAAGTGCATGTCTCCCTGACACAATGCATCAGTGATGCAGCATTATTTAGGACATTATGTCTGAGTTAAGTGATTTCTGTCGAAGAGTTCAGACAAAGGGTCTGTGGTTGTTTTTTTAATTGTTTTTTTTTTAATCTGCTGTATTCTGTACTGGGCCTTAAATACAGCTCTGATTTAGTCTTAACTGCTGTTTATAATGTTCACCGCACTTGCTCATCCTCCACGGGAATTTTGAATATTGTGCTGAGACTTAACTAAGCAAAGCTGATCATTTACCTATGATGCTATAGCCTCTCCTGATAATAGTAGGAATTATAATATATACAGGAGCAAATTTAATTTGTTAGTTTAAGCAAGCAAGGCTAAGCTTACAGTTACATTATGACAAAAGGTAATTTAGTTCTTTCTGATAATAGATGTATTTTTTTTAAGGTAAGCAATAATAAATTAGCCTGGTTATAGGACAAAGCTTCTCTTCGATTAAGAATTGCCTACTTAGAAACTATTACAAAAACTTCTTGTCTGTGCATATCAATCAAATGTTTAACCTGTTAATCAAGCATTGTACTATGGTTTGTAATTCTTTATTCATCGGTTTTTAGCAGAATTGAAAGCAAATATATGTTAAAAGAAACCTGATGCAAGATTGTTACATATCTAATATACATGGGGTAGCAACTGTATGTAGCACTTTATGGCCAGAGAAATGTACAATAATCAGATCTTTTTATGTTTCTAAAACACCTTGCAAACTAATGTGTAAAACAAGTAACTTCTTGTAACGAATTCAACTTAGACTTGGCAATTACTTTATTGCTGATTTTAATGTTTCATGTCTTTTGTTTCTGTATATTCTTACATTGCCTAGTTCAACAAAGAATGTTTATATTTGCCCTGGTGCTGCAGTCTTTTTGCTTCTAATCTACTGAGGTTTGCACATGTTCTTATCTCTGGTACTTAATGAGTAAACAATGAGGGCAGAAAAACAGAAAATGAGGAATGAAGTATGTTCTGGTTTAAAGAGCATGTGGAAATATTCATTGTGATGCACTGGAATGGATTTTCACTTCAGAGGAATAAATCACGTATGCTTGTGCTGCCAAGTGCTGAATTTGGCACTGTATTTCAGTTGTACATCAAGAACCTTCAGCCGATATTTACCAAAGCATTATCATAAAAAAAGGCCTGATCTCTAGTTTAAACTTGCTACCTTGGGTGTAGAGCTCTTATACAACTTGTCCAGACTGAGAGGTTGTACAAAGCTTTCAAGGCCTACTGAGTGAATAAAGGGTCTTTTGAATGTAGATAGCAAATATAAAATAAACTACAGGGGTTTTTTTGTTTGTTTGGGACATTTTTGTTGTACTGCCAGTGTTTTGGGATTTTCTTAAATTGTGTTTGGGGTTTTGGTTTGGTTTTTATTTTCCTTAATCTGGTAATAAATGGTATAGGACTGCTTCATAAAGGAGCAGTGTGCCTCTTTGCAATTGATAGAAGAGTACCCTCTGGAAAAATGAAGCCAAGTCCATGGTTGGCACAACGTATTTAATGCTTAGTGATTGCAAGATTGTAGTAGCATAGGCATGTGCTTCCAGTCTATAGAGAAGCACATATCAGCTAGTAATCCCAGGCAGAAACACCTTCCTAGATTTAGTCACTTACCTAAAGAGAGAACTTCTTCAAACACATAAGCAGTAGGAGGTGTCCATTTTCTGTGTCAGGTCTTCTGTTCCATGAAAATTACAGTGGGCCACATTCAATATCTTTGCCATTGAAGCATGGAGAATGCTCAGTGTTCATGTCATGTAACTGTGGGAAAGGTTAAATTTTTACTAAAATCCCACCTGGGCGGTTAATGGTCTTACCTGCTTGAATATATAAATGTGGACCTCAAAGCTCAGTTTTCTTACTGTGAAGTGGATATAAAAGTATATAAGGATAATTTTATTGACATACTAAAATGGCATGTTACTTCAGTATTTACTGTCAGGATGGAGTGATATGTAAAATTAGGTTAATGCTTATATAGCTTATGTTAGGCTTAACTTGTTCCAGAGCATTAGGAGATCTTCAGAATTAAACTTGGTTGTAGAAAAGAGGGCAGTATGAATTAAAGTATGATTTTATTTTCATTACAATTTTGCTGAAGGTGATAGAACTTACATCCAGGCAAAACACAATGCCTAAATATACTCAGGTACAGATATAAAACTATAGTTTTTAACACCTAGCCCACCTTAATTAGATTGTTTCTGTCTCTTTTAAGAGAGGTTCTGTATTGTATGCATTGATGAACTTAAGCAATATTCTACAAAGGCATATAGCTGTAGTTTAAAATTTCCTATAGTGTAGAATATGCATGCTCAACGTTTACTTGGAAAAGATGTATGGTTTAAATCTCCAAGTTCTAGTCATATTAGTAAGATTGCTTCAAATCCATCTGTATTAATTTTTACATAGGAACATTGAAAACTTGTTGACAGTGACATGACACTGACAGAATGTCAGATGTTCCTTCACCTACTATTAATTGGTTTTACACTTTGAAGAAGGTTTAGACTTTTTTTTTATAATACAGATAAAATTCAATATCAATTCCTTTTCACAACCCAAATGGAAAGTACTCCTGTAGTTTACATTAATTTTATTACAATCAGTAATACTAGTAATACTATAATTATTGTGTCTACTTCATAATGAATCTTTGAAGTGGAAACTGCTTTAAATCAGATTTTTGTGAGCTGAAAGAAAAGGAAAAAATGTGAAAGTGAAATGTGTTGTGAGGAGTTCAGAGTGGCTGTAGAAATGAACAGTTACATCAGGACCTTACTTTAAATGCAGTGTACTCTAGAGGCCAATGACAATGCATCTAGTGAATGTCAACTTACGGCTCTTTTTCTACAACCTAAGATTTTAATAATTTAAGCTGAAAAAAATAGATAAGCCTTGCCTGAAAAATAAAACCTGCAACCTAGAATACTGTATGCTGTTGAGTAATAAGTTCTTCTTGCTGAAGAAGTCAGTCTCTTAAGGAAATGAGAAAGAGCCACATAAGCTAACTGAAGATGTTGCATGTGTGCTGTGTGTGAAAAGCTACCCATAGAATGGTAGGGGTTGGAAGGGACCTTAAAGATCATCTGGTCCCAACCCTACCCACCACCATGGTCACGGGCACCTTCCCCTAAACCAGGCTGCTCAAGGCTGTGTCCAACCAGGCCTTCAGTGAACACTTCCAGGGATGTGTGTCCACAGCTTCTCTGGGAAACCTGTTTCAGTGCCTCACCACCCTCACAGTAAAGAATTTCTTCCTAATCTCTAATCTAAATTTCCCCTCTTTAAATTTGTACCTGTTCCTCTTTGTTCTGTCACTGCAGGCCCTGAATTCCTTCCCTTGCCCTGCTGGCCAGGCAGCTTTTTTTGATGCAGCCCATGGTGTGGTTGGCTTTCTGGGCTACGAGTACACATTGCCAGTTCATGTTGAATTTTTCACCAACCATCCCCTCACATCTTTCTCCCCAGGAGATCTCTCTCCATGGATACCTTTGGGAGTTTGGAGTCAAGCAATCCAAGTAAAAGCAAGTTAAATATGTTCTTGCCTAAACACTTCTGGTTTTCAGTGCTACTTGGTAAATTGGTGGGCCTTACATTATGAATGTTCTATTTTCTATATTTTTTCTTTTTTGTTGTTAATTTCTGTTGAAACTTCTGTGCTTATTTGATATGTTACCCAAAGAATATTTTGCAATAAAGATACCAGTTTTGGTACTGGGTTCACAGCAAAATTGAATTTAAATTTTACTGATTGACCTTGGCAGAACAAAAAATGGAGTTCTGATTTCTGCAATAAGTTTCCTTAACTTTAGGAGTCTTATCTATACACCTAAATGAGATTAGGTATACCAGTATGACTATCCTCTAGTGTGTCGTCTGCAAATTTTGTCTTGATACACTTTGGAAACTGTTACATGCCCAGTGTTTCTGGTGTATGAACCCCATTGCAATAGTGAGAATCTGTCAGGAGCTGTTTTCTGTCTGGAGAATTCTGCAGCTGAAAAAAAGGAGCTTTGCTTTAATACTTTTTCCTTGAATTTTTTTTCTGCTTTCCTAGGACAGCAAAGTTGCATTCCTATTCTCACCTCTCTGCAAGACTGTCTGAAATTGGTAGGAGAGTCTTCAAAGAAAAATCTTTTGTCTTTCATTAGTGTCTAGCTCTATGGTTCCCTGGAATAATGTGCAGCTGAGATACCTGCTTGTCTTTGCTGTCTGTGGCAATTGCCACCACTCAGATGGGAGAGAGGATAGCCACTAGGAAAGGGAGAAAATGCAAGAGAAATTAATGTATGAAGGATAAGAAGTAAGAATATGTTGGATAGGAGTTTCTGTAGCACATTAACAATTGATGTCACCTTAGACTGTGGGACCAAACATTAATATGAAAGGATAAAACAAGGGTTTCTATCACAGGGATTGACAGAAGGGTGTCTAGACAGAGAAGTTACAGTGCAGAGTACTCACTAGCTAAATTGAGGCAATGTAATCCCGAGGTGGCAGTGTCCTAAACAAACAAAAATTTCTAAAAAAACCACAAACAAACAAAACAAAAAAAAACCAAAAAGAAAACCAACCAAATAAAAAACCCCAGAGTGCTTGCTTTGCAACAGGGAGAACCTGCCAGGAGTATTACACGATTTCAGAAATAGCTCTTTCATCTGGAAGTTCTTAAGTTACAAAGTTGTTTTTGTAGCATGGATCTGACAGCTCGGTCAATAGCTGAAAATTTATAGCAATAAGGTCTCCACTGTATTGTTAACTGTTGTAATCAAAAGCATTGCTTGTCAGAAAACAGATCAGTGTAGCTCTGGGCTCTGTCTCCCAGCTATTTCTTAGGGAACATTTAAGGAACACTTAAACTGTCCTAAGGAAATACTGCAGCTGCTACCCAAATTCCACAGTAGTAGCCTGGGTCAGTAAGCCTGCTGGATCTCCCAAAAAAGACTCTGCATTGTAACTCAACAACCCACCATTATCTATCCAGTGCATCTCTGTGGATTCCAGTGTGCTTGGTGCAACCTGACACTCTGATCCTGGTAACTGGTCTCCTGTGGCCAGCTATTCTGTATCTCTGGAAATCACGTGTGGTTTTCATTACTGAAGAGGCCTTGGAAGTACCTTGCGATGTCTTGTGAAGAAACCAGGAGCTTCTGTTGCAGCAGTGGCATCATATAGAGTTTCAGAGCGCCCTGCTGTGCCATTTAGCTGTTTCTTGGTGTAGCATTTTTTTTTCCTCCCCCTAGTACCCTGCTGGCAATCAGGCCCTAGGAAACAATATGCCATTAGCAAAAGGTTTTTTTATATTGGATTAACTCCAACAGTGTTTGTGGAAACATGTATTTGTTAACAATCATTATTAACTTGTGTCTGAGCTTTTTAGGGGACAAATTAGAGCTATTTTAAGGGCCAAATTCAAGTCTCAGCTATATACATTTCGGTTCCTTCAAAACCAGTAAAATGGCTCTCACAGATGCAAGAAAGGCATGGATGTTCTAAACAAAGTAAGATAAAATAGCAGTGGAAATATTGTTCATTGCTCTTTGTTTATTTACAAAGTGAAGATACCTTAGTGATAGCTGATGGCAAACACATGCCATGTAAAATCCCTTCTTTTTAGGACTTGAGATAGGAGTTTGAGCACTATGCAATTCAACCAGAATGCACAGAGGGCAGAAAGTTTTGGCAGGAAAATAATAGCTATAGAACCAAACTTTGTTTACTCAGTCTTATTTTGTAGGCATCTTGCCCAGCTTCTGTAGCAGACAGCAGCCCCTTCATCACTTGTAGATTTCACCCTCTTTTTGTGACTGGTGCTTTCTATGGGCCTTCTATGGGTCAAATCTGGAAGAGAGAAGCTGGGAAGGGTGGTGGTCTTGCTCAAAGAAAATTTGCTGCTCCCCTGCTCCACAGTCTTTGCCCACCCTTGGCAAGACCTAGTTTATCTTCTCTCTCTTCTCCCACCTCCATGAAAACTCAAGCCAGAGTTTTCATCAGCTGGTTTCTGCCTAGCTCTCCCATTTGCCAGGTGAGTGGGGGAAGCAGACTGTGCAGCACAGTCCAGCAGCTCACAGAGCAGAGAAATAGCATTCTGTATCGAAGACAGACACACCAGGAGTACCATGTACAGCCAGGGGAGCAGCCCATATCCTGGGCACCTGGCTTTGCCTGCTATTGGCTCACATTCCCTCTGTCTTGGCTGTGTGTGGAACTGATCCTGGTTAATGGCAGGCACACATGGAGAACACGACTAGGGACAGGAGAGAAAACAAAGATGCCAAACCCTGCAAGGTGCCCTTTTTAAAGGAAAAAGCCACAGCAAACAAGAACCCTGTGTTCTCCATCCCAGACCTGGTTTTGGCAGCAGCACATGTGCAGGCTCACCAGGCCTTGGGCTGGTCTGTCAGGGAGGTTGAGGATCACAACCCTCTGCTGGCCAGGAAGTGCACACTGGGAATTGGACTAGGTGGTTTCTATGTTGAAGACTCCTCTAAGAAGAGCATCCCAGGCTAGCAGTCTTTCCAGGCTTGAACTGCTGCTTTGGCACCTGCCTGGACATGAGGTGCATCACATTTCTTGCACTCAGAGCATTTAAGATGAGACTGCAGTAGCAAAAAATGATACTGTGAGCCTGCTCAACTACAGAGCTTGAGATACAGGATGGCCTGAACCAGAGGTCAGTAGAGAAAACCAGCTTTTCTACTGAATGTGAGACAAGCCCCCATTGCTAAGAATAACCCAGTCATGGTCCCCCATCTCTGTGTCCAAGACAGGGAGACACAGCAGCAGAGCCTGGGATGTCCCAGTTTCAAAGAGTCCTCAATGACAAAATGTTCCTCCCTGCTGATCACCCACTCAAGATTTGCAGGTGGAGCTGGTTGTAATCAGGATATTTGCTGATGTTCGTGTGAAAGTAGTAACCACATTCATGTGTATAAAAACAGATCCTTGAGCTTGAGATGTTCCAGACCTCTTGACATGCTGCTCAGTATGAGTGCAGCAGGAACTACAGGCTTATTGTGCTGCCCCAGACTTGCAGTGACTGGGCAAGGACTCTGGAACAACACCTGTCACGGGATCTTGCAACCTCTTGATTTTTTCTTCCCTTCTATTACCTTTATCTTATTCCAAGAAAATGACTTAAATGACCAGATCAGCACTTCTTGGAAGGGAAAGATTCTATTCCTCAGGGTGGGCATTGGCTGCCAGAAGCTAACTTCATCCTTAACGACACAAAGGATTCTGAAATGACAGGGAATAAAAGGAGTTGCTCTTTACAGGAGCTAATTGAAATTGGGAATACAATATGCTGTGGGAGTTGTTTTCCAGGATATGAAAAAAATAGCTGTAGTTGTAATAAGATTAGCAAAAGCTGAGACGTGTGCAGTGTTACTGAGGACAATCTTCTAATTGCTGGAGAATCAGTTGGAGGAGGACAGAATACAGACATCTACAGGTTATAGAGAAAGGTTACTCATGGAGGAAACAGTCATTTCAAAAGCAGAAGGCAAGATGTGGAGACTAAAAAAATGTTATTGGTATCACAGAAGAAAAACTTTGAAAAACTGATGTCATGGGTTTGTGGTTCCAGAAACTGGTAAATGGATCATTGCCTTTTAGGCTACATTGCCCGCAGATGCATGAGTACATGGCAGGGCACACAGCCAAAATACCAGCTTAGAGGACACTCTGGTGTGGAGATCTGTAGATACAGTAGTACATTTGCACTTGGGGTCTGTTCCCATTTTGGGGAAGAGCAGGAGCACAACTATTCTCTGTGGCAGACACAGAGAATGAGCCTGGTGCTGTTACTGGACTTAAGGTTCCTGATGCACTGATGTCTTGCTCCACTCACAGAAGAGACAGCAAGCACTGCAAAACTTTAAATCTGCAATTCTCCTACTAGGGGATTGCAGATAGATGTTGAAAATGAGAAAGGAGCATAAAACAGGGGCTACTGAGAAAAGAGCTGTGCATGCTGTCAGCATGGAGGGCAGCGTAGTGGCAGCCAGAGATGGTATCTCCTGAGAGCTCCTTGCTGCTCTTGCTGTGAGAACCAAGAGTTAGCCAAAGTGTGTGGCTTGAAAGAAATAAAGAAGATCCGCAAGAAATATTAGCTAATAAAGCACCAGAACCAGATGGGCATGCGGTTGATTTTATGGGACATTCTGTGGCAAATTACTTCCAATTGTAAATAACAATTTTAATGCATTTAAAAACCAAAACATTCTCCTCTAACTTAATTTAACCCACCATAAAGGAACCCAAAGAAATGTAGAGTGTACAAATCTATTTCATTATCTTGCATTGACTACAGTGATTTTAAAATTAATTACTTTTATATTAATCTAATGTTATTAGATTTTTCTTAGAGCAAGTTTTCCAGAAGCCACTACTCTCTTCATCACTGCATGAACTGAGTATGTCAGCTTTGCTGTGGCATTACAACTGACAAGGAAAATCTCAGCAGGGGATTCAATTTGCCTCCTGAAAAAGTAAGCCATTTGCTCAACCAGTCGCTTTCTCAACCTCTGTACTGGAAGACCAATAATTACCCTTTTCCACTGGTGCTCTGGGAAGCAGAGCACTCTTGCCTTGTGTGTGTCAGAGCTCCATGGGCTCTGTGCAGCTCTGATGAGTGCCTGATGAGTGTGGGGCTCTGAAAGTGCTGACACAGAAGTTCACAGCAGAGGACACCAGCTCAGTGCATAGTGAATGAAGCCTTTGTGTGGGGCTAGAAGTACACAGAGTGTGCAGTAATTGGTAGAGTTGCCATTCCTGGAGCCTTGCAGTAGTAACAGGTCTTTTGTCAAGAAGTATTTCTGAGTTTTAGATTGTATCAGCCAAACACAGATTTTCTATCTGTGTGGTATGAAATATATCTCCATATTTATCCATGTGGATATTATTCTGCAGAGCCATTTCCCTCAGGAGCGAAGACTTTGAATGACATTACCCATTTACCAGAACCTGGGAATGTTCAGCATCTTTGATGTATTGTACACGTATTTCATGTACATCTCTAAAATGTAAAATGTATTTGTTTGACATGGTTGCCACTGTGTATAGATACACATTCTTGCAGATACAGACATACATATGAAAGTGTGTGCATAAATATATGTGCTATTTAAACATGTATTTAAAATAAATGAATAATTATTCCACTTAGACATAATTTCACATAGCAGTGTCAGCCTTAGGATTACGAATTTCTGTGTGCTTGGAGAACACTTCTCCTGTGTCAATGCTTGTTCTGCAGCTGCAGCACAGGCACTAGCACAGAGAGGCTCATTGCAGGTGAGCTCAGCTGGCTCCCTCCATTCACAGGGCAGTGGGGTCACTGTCACACAGTCAGGCAGAGATGCTCCTTTCCTATAGAGGAGATGTGATTGCTTTTGGTGCAGAATGACCCTGCTAGCCTTGATTTCCAGATTCAGACAGGTGCCCACTTGGGGCAGAATACTTCACCCTGACAAAGCTTGTCTGCTTGGCCTGGAATCCATTCAGAAGATACAAACAATGGAAACTATTTGTGGTGAGCTACCAGAGGTGCCAACAATTTTTGGTGTTGGGTATCCTAAAAGCCCTACCTGGCTTACCATCTTCAAACACATATCTGTCCCTTTGAAGTAAGGCTTGACAGACAAGATGCTGAACTGGCCTGAAGGCATATGACTAGT
This sequence comes from Drymodes brunneopygia, assembly GCA_013400955.1. Taxonomy (NCBI): domain Eukaryota; kingdom Metazoa; phylum Chordata; class Aves; order Passeriformes; family Petroicidae; genus Drymodes; species Drymodes brunneopygia. The sequence continues at coordinate 208,157 of VZTZ01052339.1, forward strand.
AGCCAAATTCTTTATGCTTTAAAAGTCCAGCATACTTTAATTCACTTAGATTCTTCCATATGAAGTATATGGAATTTCTCCCATGGATTGGGATGTCTCTTCATGGTAACTTCCCAGGGGTTGATATAAACAAGAAGTATTCCACAAAAAAAAACTGTGGTGAGATACATCAAAACTTCTACTTAATATTTCTTTTGCTAGCTTTAATACATAATTGCTTTAATATAGTGCATTTTGCCATTTTATGTCATAGATGGCTAGTGTTTTTAGCTTTTATACTGTAAGTAATTCTGATACATATCTTCTGTCTGTTAATTTCTCCTAGTAAATAACTCATCTTTTAGAAATATATCTGATTTGCCATCATTAAAACTTGGGGGACATATTTATGAAAACTTAAACTGTTGACAGCCTGAGGCTAAAATACGGTCTAGCTGCCCCAAGATTGCTCGCTTTGAGGAGGAGTTTGGAAAGCAAGGGGGTTTTCTTGGCAACTTGTGACTAAGCAGCAAGTCTTCTTTAATAGACTTTGTCTGAAGCTCCCACTTCACCCACAGCACCCACATGTGAGCAGCCAACAGGAGGCAAATGAAATCTGCTGTGGAGCTGTTGCTGCCTGCTGTGCCAGGCCTCTCTGAGTGGGGAGGTAATATTTTGATGAGGCTTTATCTATACCCTCATGACCACATGCTAAGTCACACCAAGATGGATTCTGAGTCTTCTGCACCTTTTATGTTCTGATTAAATTTTTTTTCATGGCTCCATTAAGGTTATTAATAGCATTTTTGTGTTTATATGTATTTTACCTAAGCGAATGTGAAATTAAAGCAGCCCTGTCATGCTCAGAGATGTTTCCACATCGTGTATGACCACCCTCTGCCTTGCTCCAGGGCTGTGTTATACTCTATGCATTTCACACTAAAGCATGCTGAGAGGTCTTTCCAAACCACAACAGATCTTTCTGAACTCTAGCGGGCAGTATTTCTCAATGTTCCTGCTGTAAAGGCAGACTCTTAGTTTCTTAACAGTACTTCTAATGGGCCTGTGAGGTAAACAGAAATTACCAATATAATTCTAGAAATGGCTACAGCATGACTTTTTTATTACCTAGCAGTTTGTGACTTAGGACATCTCAGCACCTCAGATCTCTGAGAAATTATGTTCCCTGTTGAAGCGGGGAGTAATTTTTTGCAGTAATTTCCAGGTTTGTAAGAAAAAAATCTAGGACTGATTGAGGGTAAAACACTGCCTTTAAGGCTTTATGCACCAAGAAGGAGGAAGAGAAGTATTTCTGTTTATTTGGTCCTTTGGCAGTTGTATAGAGGGATCCAGAGGCCTTTATGAAGAGTCCATGAGAGCAAACATGTCTATAACGTCTAATAACTTCAGCACAATTTAAAACCTCTTTTACACCTCATTTTTTCCTGGTATTGCTGTGCTGTGCTTTCCTCAGTAGGTGGCAAACTTCACAAGCTGTAGCTGGGTGGATTTTTTTTTTGCAGGCCTTTAACCTCAGATAAAATAACGTGTTGGGAAAGCTTTGTTTGGACCTCATCCAAATAATATTTGCCTTCTTTCTCTTGCCAAAAAGGAGCCATTATTGCTCCTAATTCAAACATTTTCTTTACTGAACTGATCTGTGGAAAAGCGTATAGCTGCAGTAATGGACTATTTACTCTCTGTGTGTACTTCTCTTTGAGATAAGTGAATAAGCAACTGGAAAAAATGTCCCACTTTTTTGCAATTTAAAAAGAAAAACTATGTATCCATGAAACACAGGCCTGGTTTGTTGATATCATAGATCAAGCATTAGTTAAATAAGAAAAAAGCACTGCCATTTTTTTTGGAATAATATGTATCCTCTGGTGCTACCATTTGTTCAGTATCACTATTAAGTGTGAGGGAGCACCTGGCATTCTTCATACTACAGAAACAGGATCATCTTCAAGAAACTTTAGAGGTGCCTCCAGCATATAATGAAAATGACTCCTGTGTTTCAGGACTGTGGAATCCAATTCAAGCAGTGACACAGAGTAAGTAGGCAGGTGAAATACAGAGCAGGATTTGCCTTGGGATGGACCAGTGACCTTTCTGCTAACCATCCATGGGCTTTGCAGAGGAACTTACATCTCAGGAGCATTTGGAAGGAAAAAAGTGGATATCTGATCCACAAGGACACTAGAAAAGAGATGAAAGCATAAGGGGTTGTGGCCTGGCTCTTCTCAAAAACTCTGGAAATACTTGTTATCACATTGACAGTATAAGACATTGTACATGTAATGTGCATATTTTTTCTGTGGACATTTTTCTGTGGTGTTTCTTCACTAGGAAGAGACTGAAGAAAACTATGGAAAGAAACAAGAATCAATAGAGAGATTTTAACAAAGATTTGAAAAGAACCAGGAGAGTTCAGTCCCTGGGATGAGTGTTTGGTTCAAACTGTTGTTGCAGCTGTTCAGCATGTTTTTAACAACACTGAATTTAGACAAAGAACAAAGGCCCTCTATTCCACTGCAAGCAAGTCCTCTGTGGGAATGTTTCTGGGTCTGTGGAAAGAGATTGCTTCCTCATTAGCAAGAATGAAGTGTGTTGGGGGGGAAACTGAAACTAGTCAGATTGGAAAGGAATTGTGGTCTGAACTGGAATTTGCTCTTCTGAGTGATAATGATGACAAGCCATGCATCCAGTGGCAGGTCATTTCATTACTCTCTGCCTGTTTATTTGCATTTTCAACCATGAGATCCTGAAACAATAATGGGAGTTGTTTTAAAACGTAACATCTGCTTTTTGAACTGGAGAACCCAAACCTACAGCATCCATTTAAACTGAGGAAAGCATATTGGCTTTCTGTGGGAGAACTCTGTTAATCCTTTTCTCATCCTTGGATCAAGTCTTCACTCTCCTTTGCAGCCCTTGCCTGCCCCCTCCTTCTCCCCCATCATGTATTTCTTCATCCTTTGACCAGCAGGCTCAGTGGATCTATTAACATAATCACCTGATGTGATCATATTCACAATACAACACCCCATTTTCTGTCTCCTCATTTGTGCTCTCTCTATATGCTACAAATTTCCCATGTAACCTGTTTGATCCTGTCTGAATTTGTGTTCATCTTAATCATGTTATCTCCCAAGGTTTAGGGTGAGATTTTCTCTCCATATTCTGGCCCTATTGTTTCCTCCTCTTTTTCCCCATGTACTTTCTGCGCAACCAACTCCTCATTTTTTCATCTATGCCCTCAGTTTAGGATGTGGCAGTTACACGTGCTGGGGGAAAACCAGTCCCCAACAAAGCAGAGCGAAACAATGGGAGCTCATAACCTTCCTATGTAGGCACAGGGATGTTTACACTAGCTCTGCTAGGGCTAAAATGGGAGACTAAGATCCATTCCACTAAAGAATAATCAGTGTTGTATGTAAAATACAATTTCCTCCTACTGCAAAGAAAATGTTTCTCTCCTAATCAATAAGAGAGGCTCAAAGCACAGAAATGGGGAAAGGTTTTGCAATCATCGTCCTTAAGGTTTGCCTCTGACTGTTGTTATAAGAAGAATGAGAAAGCTTGAACTTATAACTCACCATCTGGGGCAAAAGTGGAAAGCAGAGATGTTGCCTGGATATCATGGTTTGACATGTCCACAAGTATCTGGGACACCAAGCCAAAAGGGAGACTGTGTCCTTTCAGGGCTATCCCTTGCAGCCAGTTCTAGAAGAAGAAAGAGGGAGGGCTGTATGGCTCTGACTTAGCTCATGTAGTCAGTTTGTCAGGCAAGATGAAGCAGATGCTTAGAGGCATGAGGAAAATGGACATCAAAGCCAAAGAGTCGCAAAAATGTTTGGGGTAAATTTCAGGGAAGGGTGGAAGAAGATTGAGGTACATGTGTCAAACTGAATGCTGAGAAAGATGATGGTGAGGAGGCACATCCATTGTGGAGCTCGTGGCCCAACTCCTCATGGCCTGATCCTGTGGCTATAGGAGCCATCAGCCCGCCCAGGCTGCACCAGTGTTGCAGTCCTATCTTCCCTGCAGAAGAAGCTGTATCAGGCTCCAAGGGTCTTGGTATGTCTCATCTCACGTTGGCCATGGTCTGCTCTACTGCCCAAGACAACCAGAGCTTCACAAGGTGCTGACTTGGCTGGGCCTCCCTTTACCATGGCACAGGCTTTGGGCTGATTGGTACAGCTGACATCAAGTGTGGTTCCTGCCCATGCAACCTGTGCCCATTGATGGAAGAAATTGAAGCAACATACACTGCTCTCATGGGCCAGGATCTCCTTCCTCTGCATGCTGTCCTGGTGTAGCCAACATGTTTACTGAAGGAAGGAAAGTTTGAGAAACACTGATGGGTGTTTACTGACACCCTGTGCAATCTGACAGGCTCCAAGTTGGAGAAAGGGAATGCTTAGCCCTTGCTCCATCAGGACTGAACACTGAAAATGCAACCAGCAGCACAGTGAAGACCTATTATGGCCGTGTGATTTGCAGTGTCTAATGTCACACACAGTTGAATGAATGTTGACTCTGATGCAAATAGTCTTTTCATGTGTCCCAAGTACTTAAGTCTTCTTTTCCACTCTGTGTAACTGTATGAGAGAAACACTGGAAATTAATACACTCACATACCTGTGACTGCCTTTTACAATCTGTGTTGTTTAAATATATTTCAAAGTAATATTTTTAATTTAGATGACTTTCAGAAGCTCTGATACATTTTGTTTGGCTTATTGTGTTTGGTGTTATCTGTTTGTTTTTAATGGATAATTTTCATCCTTCAGTTTATCTATTAGCTGTGCAGTCTCTGCAAATTCAGAGTAGCAATCAACTGATTGCCAATTTTCCTTGTGAATATCAAGCATGCCTCCTGTCCTTTGCTGTGGCATTCTTGGGATTTCATGACCCTGTTTCCTCTCTCACTTGGATATCTGATCTGGCTACATTGTTGGAATTCAAAGCATGAAAACACAATTGCAAGTCAGTTATTGCTGGTCTGGTTGTAATTTCTCTTGTGATTTGTAGTTATTATTCATGGCTCAACTGACTACTCTTTAACCATTAGTAACAGACATGCATCATTCAAGTAATGAAAGTATTCACAAGGCACCTGGCTGGTCATTTATAAGACATAAGACTTGTAAGCAACATTTTTAGCTGCCTGTGGGATTTCATTATTTCATTCTCTCATGCAAAGACAAGAAAAAGTCGCTTTACAGAAAATCTGTAAAGGAATTAGTAATTATATATAAATTCAGAAGGAATGTCATGAAATGTATTTCCATGAATACCAGTAATTTCTCCGCTGGGAACAGGTGTTCTGGCAAATGTTTTTAATTTCTCTGGGATGGCTTTGTTCAGCACATATTCTGTAAAAAGCCTCAGTTTTCCACTGTGTTGCACTCTTTGCTGTTAACCTTTGTGTGAATTCTCTGCATCACTTCTTGTGACCTTTCGCAGGATTATATAGATAATTTGAAAAAATTATTTTATAATTAGCACTTATCCAAATTAGTAATTATTCAAAATATATGGAAGTTTTAATGGAAAGATCTGAGGAATAGAGTCAATATTACACTTATAACTAGAGGTATATTAGCGGTGAAGTGTATTAGGGGTCACTACTCAAAAGACAGACTTCTGCAAGTGCTTTTAGGGACAAAATGCTAAACTAGTGTTGATGCACTATGGTATTCATTTGATTGACCTAGCTGCATTTTCAGTTTGGGAAGTTATTGCAAGAAATAACTTCAAAAACATAGTTTCACAAATTAACATTCAATATATGAACTCTTTTTAGGAGCTTTTAATCTGTGCACCTTGGTGAGATACAATATTCCAGTGCTATTCATCTTTCTGATTTTGAAATTTGCTATGAAGAAAAAACATGTACCCAGTTGCCATAGTTAAAATGCAGGATAATGACTTTGTAAGGTTTGACTACTTATGGTTTTCTGACCTCCTGCCATTGCATTGCCTTAATGCTTCCTGAGATCTGATATGGAAGACAAAATTTATAGCCAACAAGCCTTGTATTTAGCCAGAGTTCAGCTTGTTTACCCGTAAGTCTTTCCTTTCTTTTAATCAGAATTCCATTTTCTATTAAGCAGTCAAACTCAGTCAACCAGGGAGGCTGTCAACGTAATTTTGCAGCTTTTACTCCCTCAGCTCCCACTGGCTGGAGGTCTTGCTGATTAGCTAATGAAGTGCTTTCTGGACTGCAGGGTGGAGGAGGAGGAAGTCTTGTTGGTATTGTTCTCTCATTACAACCCCGAGATGTTATTCTCTCACACATTTTCCCAATTCCAGTGCTAGGTGGGAATCACTGCCCTCTCTGTGGGAGTTGTCACTTTGTTCACTGCATGCCTCTAGGAAGTGCTGCAACTGCACTGTAATCATGTTTGGATTTGTTCATCAGTTGAAGAAATTTGTGCTATATAGTGAGCTTAGCCCTCCAGTGAGGTACTTTTACAGAAGTTGTTATTGGGCATACCAAAATTTTTTTGTCTGTTTGTTTATTTTAAATAATTTTGTTTCAGAGAGTAAAAAAGTTTCTAAGTTCTGTATTGAATAACTCCTGCAACTGGACAATATTTATGTGACTTTGCAGCTACATCTCCAGATGTAAAATATCTCCATAAAAAAGGAGAAGACTTATTCGGAAAAGGCACAGGCTGAAGTTTCTCTTTCTGCAACAGAGCAAACATTGACCATAATAAAAAAGGAACTGAATCACTGTTATCAATGTTATTATTGGGAGCTATTTTTATTCTCATTCTCATCTTAAAAGTGTATTTTCCAAAAGACTGCAAAAATATAATGAGTCTGCATTGGATCTCTGGAGTTTCCATCCTCAGTTGCACCTCCCACAGTGCCAAAAGTGGATGCTGAGGAAAAAGGGTAGAAAACAGACACAACTATGCATTCCAACCTTTTTTGTTCCTCTTTGTTCCCTCTGTTCTGTCCAAGCTTCCCATGGAGAATTGAAAACTGCAAATTCTGTCTTATATTTAGCAGCTCCGAAGGCAGTGTGGCCATATAAGTTTTCTAAACAGACAATCATTTTGTGCCTGGGGGTATTTTTTACCCAGGTTCACCAGGTTGGGAAGGTATGGAAACCCACAACAGAGTTAGAGGTTTTTTTCTGCCAGATCTATGACTCTGGAAGAATTTCTCCCCAGGTGGGAGTGCATGGCCCACTGCAAAAACATTTTATTTCCATTAGCTGTAATTTTCAGTTTCCAGATTCAGTAAGAATTTTTGGTGTTGTTTTAGCTCTTGCCAGATAAGGTATTCCTCTTGCCTCCCTTTGCCCTTCATCAAATGTAGCTGCTTGAGGTTTAATGTTCCCTTCTCTGAGATGCTTTTTCAAGAACTTTTTTTGAATGTGGAAGCCATATGTTCCTTGTCACACAGAAGACCATTAATAAAGCCAACCTTTTGCCAAATGCCCTGGAGCCTGTGAGGTACTTTGTCTCTGGAGATGTTTCCTTTTTCATCTTTTCAGTATCTCTCTGCCTTTTGCAGGGATCTGGCTGTAATTTACAGCTGGTTTAACTAAGAGAATGTAACACAGCTGGAATTTCATCTGCAGCTGCTCTAGGAATAAATCACATCCTAGCCTCCCTTATCAGCCATGAATGCTGTTACTGACACAGAACAAATTGCTTTACCACTGCACCAGATAAGTTATGTGCAGAGATGTGAACCAGATATGCTCTTGTACAGTCCATGCTTGAAATATCTCACCTATGTATGTAGATTCATGTGAAAGGGGATGAAAAGAGAACTCCCCAAGACAATTTACTACTATTAGGTTGGGTTCATTCTGGTAATCCTAATGGGTTTTTTTTAATTATAAATTTGAGCAAAAGATAATCAAATGCATCAGTTCACAGGATTTATTTAGTGGCCTTCAGAATCATTAAGCATAGAATGTGGTAGGGTGCTTACTCAGGATTTTTTGTTATTAATGAGAAGCCTGTGTTAACTTTTTTTTTAGCAGTAATGCCTTTTAGTATTAGAAAGGATAGTATTTCTTATTGTCCATTTTAGAAGAAAGTAATATTGGGTCAGAAGGAACTGGGCTACTAAAACTGGCAACATTTCAGCTAATTTCTTTAAAGAAAAATTGAATTTCTGTACAAGCGTAAACTCTGTAAGAAATCTGTGTAGTACTACATAAAACACTTGAATAGCAGATCCAATGAAGACATTGATATTCCACATGAGCAAAGTAGCTTAGCAGCTTTTGATGGCAGAATATGGCCCTTGTGCTCGCCCCCATGTGGTGATCTCAGGGCAGGAACGTATCAGCTGCTTAAAAACACAGCTCAGGTACTGGTGTAGCCATATTTTACAAATTTTGAAGTGTCTTCAATACATTTCCCAGTGTTAAGGAAGGGGTTTCTGTTGTATTTCTTTCCTCCTCTTTTAAGCTTTAATGGATTAAAAATGTCACATATGGAGGTAAATAGCAAATTTTTGCATGTGAATAGATTTCTCTGTTGATGTGGAAAGCAGCTGTCTCTTCTGGAACTGATATGAAACTCCCAAGGACAGAAGAGCAGACAACTACTTCCCTTGTCAGCTGCCTTTCTGAAGCTCTGACCTGGAAGCCAAAGACTGCTGGATACCTCAGGAACTTTTCATTTCTCCAGGAGCTTTGCATTTCTCCAATACCAGACTCAGAACCTAACTCCATGACTTAGACCTGTCATTTCCAGTAGCCTCTGCCACTTCCATGGAAGCACAGTCCTAAGATCTCAAAAATAATCCCATATGCTGAAAATTCTAATGTTTCAGAAAGAAAACAGCAGTGATTTTGTAGAACACCCACCAGCCATTGTACCAGACTCATGTTTAACCACAAGAGAGGTTTGGGAAGAGAGACAATTGCTCATGTAGACTGATTAAGTCAAAGGATCCTCTTGCTGAGCATGTCTAAACACTGATATGACCACACCATGTATTTCAGAGTACTTGTACTGGCAGCTTCTGGCAACTTTAGCGTTGCTCCTTTGCCTCTGTATTACCTGTGGATTACTTTTAGCAGAGAATTTTTTACACAGGTATATGCTCTATATTAGCATACACGTCCTTAATTGTCTTCTGTAAGTCTGCCAAATGCTAATTTGTAATTATTTTATTCACTGTTGGCTGGTTCTTTCTTTCAGTACTTCATTAATATAGGATTAAGGTTCAAACTAATTCTGCCTGATTAACATCTAGATGAGAATACAGTTTGTGGTTTATTTTAATTCCTGTTCGGCCTTATTTTAACTTTTTTTTTCTTCATGCACAAAGCTAAGAGTAAATATTGTTAAGTCTTAAAGAATGTGGATTTTTTTCCCCCAGCACTTAAATGCTTGCCTGGGATAAAACTTTATTAATAAAATGCTCTGCGCTGAAAATGATTAATGGAGCCTTTACTTGTTATGTTTTCTTGCTATCTTGGGAGTTTTAGTAACTGTCAGAAGGAACAAAGGATTTGGACTTTTTTTTATTCCCTTCAGAATCAGTATGCTGAGTTACCCCAGAACTAGTAATACTGTTTCTTTGTCACTCTTACCAAACACCCCCTTTGCTTCTACCTGTGAAGAAAAGAAAATGGTGAAAAAGCAGTGTGTTAAAAACAATGGAGGGAAGTCGTGTGTGTTCAGTCCCTCTGAGAAAACTACTAGTTTTCATTAAAAGAATTAAAGTAGATTAAGGTATGGTCTAAGGGAGATGTGCCTGATGTTTCAAGGTTATCTGTCTTTCATGGAGTTTTCTGGGACACACTAAAATGATGCTTGACTGGCTGCCTATTGTGAGGGCAGGTCTTGGTGCAGTTTGTTCACATCTAGCTGTCTCTGGCTGTGCTTATCACAGAGAAGTTTCAGGGTACATGAGGTCACTTTTCACGGTTTCACCTTTGGGCACAGTAACTTGCTAAGGCTTTCTAGGAAGACATTTCACTAGATGTGGATGTTGCATCCAGTGCAATATCCTGAGAGACAGACCATGGTCCTGGGGAGAACCAGCTACATCCATCACACAAACTGGACATGATTTGAAAAAATGGGAGGACCCTTTCTCTTCTGAAAGTTCCAGTTACAGAAAAGTGAATCAAGATGAAGCAATTAATAGCATTTCTGGAAGTGAAATACTCGTGGTTTTCCCACCTACATTTAAGTTTATCCTCCCGTTTATTTTGCTCAGACTTCCAGGGCTACTATAGAAATAATGATTTGAACATGGTGTCTCCTTCAACCTATTAATGGTTTTGTAAAGAGAAACACATGTACCAGGCAGGTACAACACTTAAACTGGATATCTTATTAACAAGTGTTTTGGTTTGGGTTTGTTTTTTTTTTCCCAAGAGGATACACTACACATTTGTGTTGAATTAACAGAATCACTTTTCCTATTCTGTGGGACAAGAGATCCATCCACTCTTCAGAAACACAAGGAGGATATGTTTACTTTATCATGCCATGTTATCAACATGTCACTTTATCAACCTACATTCTTCTTACTCCAAAACAAGCATCTTTCAGTCAAGTGAATTTTTGTGTGTTTAAACACAAAATGTACTGAAATTAATGTATACAGTGAAATCTGACTAGTAAATATTTTATTGTTTTGAACAGGAAATAAAATATTTGATAATACAATTATTATATTATTTTGTGGTGGACCAAAATATAACCCATAAAAGAGCTTTTAAATCTACTTTTGGACTTATCTGGCTGTTAGAAAGAGCTGACCTTTTCTATTCAACCTTCATCTCTGATTTTAAGAAGAGTCTCTTTTGCTTGTTTTCTTTCCTGATAAGAAATAACTGCTCTGCTCAGTGCAGTTCAGGTGAAGGGTCTTCTGACACAGAAGAAGGCTCACATATGTGTTGTCTGCATGTATTCCTTGACTGACAGGAAGACATTTCAAAAGGTTAGCCAAACCACTACTAAAATCTAGATAAAAATCTGTGAACAAAAGCTTAAAAAAACCCCAACCTGAGAAGTTCCCCAGTTTTGCCTGACCTTTTTCCTAAGTTTTCAATTTCTTGACTCCAGTGAGAAAATAATTTTCCCAGTTTCCCCTATATCTTAAAGCAATTTGTAGCAGTCAAGATTTAATGTTCTGACCAAAGTAGAAAAGAGTTTCTGCTGCAATAGACTTACTTATCTCTCTTGTACACTTGCATCTTTGCAGTATTAGTTAAAGGGTATCCAAAAATTCCCTTTTCTTTTTTTTACCTTTTTTTTTTCACATGCCCCTAAAGGAAATTTGAGTGAAAAGATGAGAGCAAAGAGACAGGGAAAATAAGGTTATAAGCTAGCAGACAAAATAGCACTCAGCTTTTCCTACAGAAGTATTTTGGATGGGCCCCTGACCCCTGGGCTCCCTCTGCTCATGGCAAAAATTATGGGAAACACTTTTCTCATGGGGAAGGAGCAAATTTCTTCCAGAGTCAGCAAATCCTTCAGCAATGTAACCAGCGGGAGGTTATAAAGCATTAGCAAAGAAATGTGTTTGCAGTGAGTAGTGTTATGTCTAATTTCCTAAACAAACAGCTTCTTTTGCTGTTAAACTGTAAATGATGTAACAGGTGTCAGCTATGTTGACTCTTGCCATTATTAACAGTTCGTTATTTTTGGGAACATTCCAGCTCCTCCCACGTCCCATCTTTCAGAAATATGCTTTTCATTATCCTAGCATCCTGTTTTAGCAAGGTTGAAATGGCATGCTAATTAGTCATACAGATGTAACACAGGCCTCCTAATTTTAAGAATATTTGGTATAGGTAGTGAAGAGAGATTGTTCTCATTACAGAATCAAATTATAGAGTGCGAAGCCTGTATGAATAGTAACTCTGGCATTTACTTTGTTTATTAAGGGTGATATACTTGCTCCATATCCTGTTGTCTCCAGTATTTGGCAGTGTTCTTAGCAAGAACTGGTTTGGTTAATACAGCAGAACACAAACTTGGGGCCCCTTGGACTGTGGATATTTAAGAAGTCATGGCCTTGGTTTCAGAGAGGAATGCTGAAATAGAGGTAGTCCTTTTAAATACATTTAAAGACATTTCTTATATGCAATTTACTTCTGTTTACATGAGATGTTATCTAGAGGATGCTAAGAATTTAAACATCATTCTTCATCTGTGCTTACCAGGAAAAGCTGATTGTAACCATCTGCTGTAAAACAGACTCAGAAAGGGATGACATTTCTGGTTTCAAGTTCTTGCCTGCCTGAGTTCAGCCTAGCAAAATGGGAGAGCAGTGAGTACACTGTTGCATTGCTGAGACCTGGCTGAATACTGGGTAGGATAGAGGGGACTCTTCACCACTCTGTGAAAATGGAAGTAGACATTTCTGTTTGACAGTGCTGTGTGGTTGCATCCAATTTTTAAGTGCAATCAACAATCAGTTTGGCAGGGTTTTCAGCACTGGCAGGCTTTTTGCTTTGCTTGCTAATAGTACTTCTAATGATTTGTTGATAAATGATGAGTTTTGGATCCCCTGAGAAGCTCTGAATAGGGAGAACAAAATTTATTTCAGTGGGGCTCCATGAGAGTGTAAAGATCCACCTAGACAAAGATAATTCATTGTGGAATAACAGGTTGGGCACTTGACCTGCAGGGTAAGTAACTCTTTGACTAGCGTTTAAAATCAAGATAACTGAAGTTTTCTGGTTTTGAAGCACATTGATAGAATATGGTTTGAAATGAATTTTCTGTTAAAATTACTGCTTCTGATCTTACTGTCAGGCCTCTGATGGTGTGATGTTGTCACCTGAAATCCTCAACACCTGGCACCAGCAAGGGGGGAATGCCAGATGCTCAACACCTCTGCAAATCAGAATATTGCAGGAAGACATCCAAACACAGGACTGCAAATTGCCCTATGCATGGGAATTTCATGGCCCTGTCTGGTCCTGACACAACTGAGCGGGATTCACTGTGATAGACTTCTGCAAAGAGGAAGATGTTAAAAATTGTCAGGACACAAGTTCAGGATTGAGAGGAATGAGGCTCCAGAGGGTCTCATCTATGACTTGAATGAAGAATGGGAATGAGAAAATATGTGCTGAACACATTAATATAGAAGAGACAGGTTATCAATTTGGATTAAGAATTTTTAATTTTTAAAAATTATAACTTCAGTAAGACCTTCCCCTTCTCTTTTTGGCTTGAAACACAGTGACTTTCTGTTGTTGGTACAACATGTCTGGGCTACTCAGATAAATGTCTTAGAAACAGAGGTCTTAAATGTGTTTTGGATGAGACAGTTTATATAGAGACTTAAAAAGCATTGGTTAAGGTTAAAAGGTCTTTCATCTATTTGCACAATTGTCTTCTCTATAGTCAATCAAAATCTGTGGATCCTAAGGAGTAAAGCCTGTTCCTAAAGGTAAAAATCACTGATATAATGGTCACAGGTCTTACTGATTTTAGAAGAGATGGTCTTCCATCTCAAACCTGACCAGAATTCTGTGGTTTTGTAGCTTTCCTGCACTCCTGTTTATAACACTCCTGTTAAGGTCAGCTTTGGGAGCAAAGGCACAGTATTAGAGAAGAAATGTTTTCTCTCAGACAGACAATTTCTTTTGTCAGTTGTTTTATTGGTCAGTGTCCGGCATAGTGCTGGAGAAAGAAAGGGAAAGGCAGGAAAAAGGGCAGGGCATGTGGGGAAAGTGAGGGGTAACTGCTGGCCAACACTAGCTTACTTTGAATGCTGAAGTAGACATATACTTTACATTAAACACTGAGGTCTGGCTAAGAACTTGCCCTTAAACTTCAGACATTGCTTATAAATGTAATTGGCTATACTTCCCTGAAGGCTAGAAAAGCTTGACTGAGCAATTCCCTGCTTCTGCAAGTCCCTCTTTTGGGGAGGAAGTCAACTATATCAGGAAGATGCAGTAGAGAGAGATCAAAGATGTAAAGAATGAATTTTGGCAAAAATATGGAAACCCTCCAAGATTTGCTCTTGTACAGTAATTACCATTATTATTGTATTCCTCAGTTGTACTAATGACCCTCCTCTCCATCCAGTAATTTTGATATTTGATTCTAAATACCATGCTACACTATTACACTATTACACTATTATTTTTCAGACCATAGCAAAAGCTAGTTAGCAGCATATATAAGCCTTTGCTTTCTTTGGCCACAAGCAGAACATCATCTCATGGCTTGGACATCTGAGCTAAGTGTTTGTAGGATGAGGCTTCACTGACTCCTCAATTTTCTGTAAGTGCTACGGCAGGGTTGTGAATGGGGGAAATAGGCTTGGTGAAAGAAAAGAAATGTGCACTTCTGGTTGTTTCCTCATACTCCACTCTCCTCCCAGTTAGACCTGCCAGTTCACCGGAGAATGGTTTCTTACCATCCTGGGGAGACAGACCAGCCCAAGCCATGTCTGAGGAAAGAATGCTGTTTGTAGTCATTCACAGAAGCTAGGTCTGCCACAGCTGGGATTTCTGCTAGCATCCTGCTCCTCCACCTGGAGCTCCCCCAGGTCACCCAGCTGACACCTGGTCCATGTTTATCACCAGGCTGCAATTCTCTCCGTGCCCAAGCTGCTGAGCACAAGCTGAGGCTGTGTTTCCCGCTTTGGTCTGGAGCCAGTGCAGCACATGTGGGAAGAGTAGGTCTTTCTGATGCTGATTTCTGAGTGGAGTGCTGCCCTACCAGCCATGATCTGGGCTTTCCAGTGCACAAACTGTCTTCCAAAAGAGGCACTCAACAGTGGTACTTCCTTCTGAAGTCAGTGTTTGAGGACATACACTATGGATGCACACATATGATCTAAACAGTCAGTAAGAGAAGTATCCTTGAACAGTGTTTGCATGGCTTTTCCTGTAAACTTTATGGCCATGCAAGTGGCTTCAACTGAGGAATCCTGTCACTTATGAGCATACTTCTCCTCTCCTCAACATATCAGCCAGGCTCAAATTTCTCATGTTGCACGCATGGAAAGAGACATAGGAGGCTGATTGTTTGTTTACTTTAAAAATAAGGCAAACTTCTCTTGTGTTGTGCTTTCAAATGCTTTAACATCAATAAGTCTTTTAGAAACCATTCTTTCTACCTTTTCTTAGGATGAAAGAGGAATTAGCAGAATACAATAGCCTCAACATAGTGAAGCTCAGTATATTACAAAGACTATGAGTCAAGATTGTGTCTGTCACCACAGGTAAGAGGTCTTTGATACTGCCTGTATAATTCCGTTCTGTGTGATTATGGATGTGACCTGAGTATGTGACTTAAAAGGATTAAGCTACAGTTTTGGGCTAGGTTCTTAATAGGGCTTTTGTTGATGTCTGCATTGTCTTGTTTTAATAAAGCTATTTGCTACAAGACTGAATAGTTCAGTAAGTGCCACTGGTGAGTCTTGTGGCTTGTCCTGGTTCAAACTTCGAACATTAGTGAAGAGGAATTTGGTACACATTATAATGGTGACCCTATGATGCACATTTGAATATGTGCTCTTTCCAGACAATTTTAACTGCTTTTGTGACATTAAAACCCTTTTTTAAAATCAAGACATATTTAAAAATATATCTGTTTCAGGTTTTGAGGTCTTCTTAAATATCCAGTAACAATACTGCAGGTAGTGATGGGCTAAACTGTTAGGATGTACAGCCTGTCAGTTCTTACATCTGCAGAGGAAAGGATTATCTCTTCTCAAAAGCTATGAAAAATTCAGTTTTGCAGAAGTTCTGTCTCACTGGAAAATGAGCCAAGATTCACCCACTGAAAAAACTGTGGGTTTTTTTTTTGTTGGTTTTTCTTTTTTTTTTTTTTTTTTTTGTGTTGACATTAAATCAAAGTCAGACCAAAACACTGTAGATGCAAGTAGAGTTACCTGCTTTGAATAAAAGCTTAAATCATGTCATTTTACAGTTCTAAACCCTCAGCTGTTTCTCCTGGTGGCTGAAAACCACCTGGTGGCTATCTCAGTTCTTGGCTGAAGTTGCTGAGGAGCTCTGAGGCCATCTCCTGTGCTGACCCTGCTTCAGGGCCAGTGAGCTCTGGATAAAGGTATTTACAATCTACTGAAGCTGGGGTCAAACAGATGCCCCTGGAGCTCTCCTCAGTGTTAGTGTAGTGCCTTAACTCAGTACTGTTGTATCCCCCAGGACAAAGATCCATGTTGACATCAGTGGGTGTAAAGTGAGCCCCTGCTGCACCAGCCAGGCAGTGTTTGCTCAGCATGGTGGTGTCCCCACAGGATAAACTCCCTTTGGGCTTGCAGTCACACAGGTCTCCAAAGAACTTAGCATTCTTGTTCAGCTAGATTAACTTTTTCAGATCGTTCAATGTGACATTGAATTCAGTCTGAAAAATGCCATTTTCCAAAGCTATGAGCGACTGAGACAGGCAATTCAAATTTAGGTGCATGCATCCCTTATTTTCCTAATTACAGCCATGTACACTGTAATGCTGTTAAAGCTGAGTAGGTCTCTAATCACTCTGCCCAGGCTCTCTTTATGTTTCTCTTCTGTCTGTACTAATAAAGTAATTGTATATTTCAGTCTAATAACACTTGAGATGTGCCCCAACCCATCCTATGAAATGAGGTTTAATGAGACTTTGAACAACTTGTAAAAGACACTTCTGTCCGTGGCAGGAGGGTTTAGGCTAGGTGATCTTTAAGGTCCTTTCCAAACTAGAACACTGTCATTCTATGATTCCATGAGGTTTGTTGGTGGCCTGGAAATACTGCAACTGGTCCAATTTATGTGATTTAGTGCTCTCACAGTTTGGATCTAACCTTGGGTACTTTTGGCTTGGGAAAGTCAGAAAATGGGACAACTTTCTTTGTCCCTTATTCATATTTCTGTCCTTCCACAATATCCCAGCTCTTTCTGTACGCATCCATTTTTCTGGCCAACACACTACACTCCTCAAGAGACTTTGTGCTTTTTCACTCAGACCTTGGCTGGCTAATTTAAAATTCTGTTTGGACAAACTGCCAAGAGAAAAGACACCTCACATAATCATTCACTGCTAACTCTGTAAAGAACCTCAGCTGGGAAGAGATTTTAAATGCAGTATATTTACTTCCTTTAATTTTTTTTTACTGGGCTCATCCTCTGGCCAGTGCAGGGAAGATGATTCAAGTAGGAAACAGACACTGTGAATAAAAAGTAGGAACTTCCAGGTGAAACTGAAATGGAGCTACATCTGGTCATTTAAAGACTTAGAAAAAAATAGACTGTAAAATACAGTGAAAATAGTGAAATAGTGAAAGAAAACAGTGAAATAATGAAAGTAAGAGACAGATACTGTGAATAAAAGCTAGGTAACTAGGTACTTCCAGCTGAAACTGAAATGGAGCTACATCTGGTCATTTAAAGGCTTAGAAAAAAAAAAGACTGCAAAAAATAGTGAAAATAGTGGAAGAGGAAGAGAAGGAAGACTTGCCTTTTT
>VZTZ01052339.1:225615-245212 GCA_013400955.1 Drymodes brunneopygia
TTTTTAAAAGAAGAATCTACTAACTACAGTGACCAGGTGCTGAACATTTAGAAAAGTCTCTGTTCTTCATAGCAAGTCCAGGTGTTTTGTGATGTGTCTTTTGCCATTTCCCTTTTCAGATATGGAAGTTCACGAAGCTAACACCACTCAAAACACTTATTCAAGATTTTTTCTCAGATATTTAGAGGTTCTTGCTTAAGAATTATCTCCTTCTCTTTGTATTATCTACTGTAATCCTAAGCATTGTTCTTGAAAAAAAAGGAAAATATGATTCCTTGCTTCCAATGACCAGACTTCATTGCATTATTGCATAATTTCTAATAAAATTCTTGCTGAGTTGTATCTGTTTGTACATCTGTGTCAGGCTGGGGAAGCATTTCTTTGGTCTCAACAGATCATGTCTTAACAGTGGTATGCTGTTCAGTGAGAAGGTTGAAACAAAGGTGTGCCTTGGGCTGTGTGAGATGAAGCTGTCGGCCATAGCTGGTGTCTGGGTTTCAGGCCCTCCTTTCCAAGGCAGGCTTTGTTCTGCCCTCCTCTTCTTTTCTTGGCTTTATCTCTCCAACCTCTCATGTTGCCCATTCTGTTCTACCTCCCTTAGGTCTGCATCCGGCCAGATAACAGTGGGCAGTGCTTGTCCTACAGCTGGGCTTTGATACTAAAGTAGAAAGATGACAGAAAGATAAATACCCACTTGGACAGTGGGGATATTCTGGAGAAGTCTTCATTTTTCCACTTGCTACGTTTCATTCATTACAAGCCACAATCAGATTTGGTGCTGTTAGAATTAAAATAACACATCTTCCTAGAATTCCCTATGCTGTTCTCAGCAGGTGCAAACTAGTGTGGTTTCTTTTCTTCCTCTATCTCAGAAGGCTCCTTCAATTTTCTTTAATTAACCTCTCATCTTAGTAATACCTTAGCTGAAAGCCAAGATACGAAAATTCTTTAGAAGTAATCTTTTTAGAGGATTATAGCTGATTAAAGCACTATTCTGTGCTTAAAGACTTCTGCATACCTTCTGAACAGTTAGGGATTGCAATGGTTTCGGGAATATGTTGTCCCACTTAATTAAAGTACTGCTGTAAGCAAAATTGTGGACTTCAGATGCAAGGGAGGTTCTTTATGAAGATTAACATGCCTGGTTTTCAGTCTGGATGCTGTGTATAGCATGTGCATGGATAAGTGTAGGATGATTTCAGTATTCTAGAAAGTATGGGTTTTCTGGAACTGCTGCTTAAGCTCAGGAGCAGCATCTGCTATGTGTTAGTCCTACCACATTATGCTTCTGAGAAGTATTCTGCCTCTGCAGAATTTACTCCCTTCTGTACAATACAAAAATTATATCTATGACATTGTTTGGAAAACTCGTTTTGCAGAACTTTCATAGTGGCAGTGTGAGCTAAATAAAGAAAGTCAGTGAAACTTTAGAAGCATTAACTGAGACGAAAATCCATTTGTTTTGGCTGTGGTCTAAATCCATATGTGGTCTAAAGCCAAAATAAAGGCCCTGCTCCACAAAAGGCTCAATTTTCAAAGACTTTGGATAAAAATCTCCAGAGTCTCAGTAAATTCACTTTGATTGATCTCAATTAAAACAACTAAGGAACCTTCCTAAGTGCAAATTACTTTAATGGCAATAAGGTAATATTCCTAAAAGTCTTTCAGTTTGAAGTAAATTGGATGGTAGTTTAATTATGAGAACAATTCCCCCTTTGCATTAGTGAGGACACGTGGTCTGTGGGTTTTGGTTGAATGATTTGGCATGGAACAATAGACTTTTAAGAAAGAGAGGGAAAACGTGCATTTTGAACATGCATTTTGAAGTCCAGTTGTGAGTTACAAGAAGTGGGCAGACTGCCAGCATCAGACAATCCTTCATGTTTTTTGGGGTTATTTTTAGCCAGTTTTTAGCCTACCTTTTGAACACGTAGTGTTTGCCCTTTCTCTCCTATGCTTCTTGGTGTGTGAAAAATTCCTTTTCCATCCCTTCTTAGGTGCATAGAAAACCAGGCCAGCTCTTTACAAGTGGGAATATTATTATTTCCTCTACCACAGGGACATTGCCATTCCTCCATAGTCTTCATTAAGTACTGCTCTCCAACAGTGACAAATTGATGATTTTCATGGTGCTCAGCCTGTCTAGGATCTCTGTGACCAGGAAGGGGTAGAAAAGGGTTCATCCTGACCTCATGCGTGACTCCTGTGTGACAGACCAGACCCTAGCCACCCTCAAAATCTAGAAATGCTGATGGTCATTTTAGCTGCTGTCATCCATTTCATACCATGCTATCCGAAGATTCAAAAAGTCTAACCTTTATCTTTTTATTGCTGATGAGAAGGGTGTGGCAGCAGCTTTGAAGACAAAAGAGCGATACCTTTATAGGTGCTGGGAGCACAAATACAAATACTCATAATTTCTAGAACTGAAATTCTGTGATGAAGATTACACACACAAGCATCTCTTAATGCTGTAGGAAGTGTCCTGCAGAATGGTGGTAGCTGAGTTTCTCTTCCTACCAAATTGTTATGTGTCTCTACTCTCCTGGTCCAGTGAGGGACAGGCCTCTCCTGTCACACAGTCCCACAGCCCCAGTGGCCATACATGCTGCAGTACGGCTGCCCTGGAGGGCATGGAGGGAAGACCTTGCTGCTTTCTATCCAGCTATGCCTGGTTCCTCTCACTTCTCTCTTCATGGCCATGAAGAGGTGTTTTTATGATTTACAGCATGTATTCTAATCCCTATGGATGCATAATTTGAATAAACCTTACTAGTGGTGACGTGCTCTAGATATATTGAGGCAAAGGACTGCAGGGGTTGCCAAGATCCCAAAGTCTTTGCAGATGTCCCTTCACTGTCCTCTGCAACATCTGAGGGTCTAGCCCAAGACACAAAGACTTCTGGGGATATATCAAAGTCTTTAAAATTAGAGATAATAGCACTAAATATGGATTTCTCAAGGAAGCTACTCATTTTACTGGAAATGCCACTCACATTTGTCTCAAACATTCAGGCAATATTCTGATCTTTGGATCTGCTTGACAGAAACCAAATATTTTTGTGCTGCCTTGTTGGATTTTCCATAATGCCACTTTCTATGTCTAAAGCCCCTTCTGCAGTCAAAGGTTTGAATAATCTGTCTTTGGTCAAGAACTTTGTCTTTATAGGTTCTCTACATGTATTTGCCAATGAAAGCTGTCAGTTACACGGTGTCTTTGATCTTCTGACAGCTGTGCTCCATGTAAGACCTTGATGCATTAGAATGTCTTCTTTTAAAGTTGTATGAGATTAATAAAGATCATAATGCCAATGCTTGTTGTGTTGCAATACATGGTTTTATTCCCTGAAGGTGTATCCAAACATGAAGGGGATTATTTTTAGACTCATTGCTTGGTATTACATGAGGCTCAGTTAAGAGTATCACCTGTGACACAATGCTTTGTAAGCCTTTAACTGAAATATCAGTCAACTCTTTTCCACAAACACATGGAAAATATAGAGAGACACAGTTACTAAAAATAGAGAAGATTTTAAAAAATTACAAAGAATACTCACTAAGGAAGCATCATGCGCTTGATTTTCATTCCTCGTGCCCTTTCCTATTGTACCTGAACAGCTAAGAAGTGATCACAATTCCCAGCCCTCTTGCCTGCATTAACAATGTAAGTCAACATGAAAAAGGAGAGATGGGGCTGTGTGTGAGGTACATCTGTGTGTGTGTGAGTGTGTGTGTGTGTTCTTGCCTCCTTTGTGCCTCACGTATGGTGGGCTTTTTTTTCTATTTTTCAAATAAAATAGACTTTTACCAGTAAAGAAAGGGGCTGATTTTGACTGTGTCTTGTTAACAAAAGCTTGCAGAAAACTTTAAACTTACTACTGTCATATCATCAGTCTGCACTGCATGATTGTACCAGAAACTGAAAAAATATATTCCGTGCTTAAGTTTCATCTATGGAAACAGAAATACTCTCTTTCCTGTGTGTGCAAGCATTGAAATGGAAAGACTGAGTGTTGTACAAAAGGCTTGTCTTCTCTTCAATGCTCTGGCATTTATCAAGAAAAGCTTGGGTAATTTTGCTCTATCCTTTAGAAATTATGACCTTGATAGATTGCAAAAATTAATTGTAGTTAAGGAGTACAATAAGAAATGAGATGCTAAGTTCATTGCTGCAGTAATAAAACTGGTTTGAAGACAGCTTCTGCAATGATATTATCGATTAATGTGTCACAGACTTTAAAATAAGCTGCCACTATTTTAAACACCCTGTAAGGACAGTTATGCTGGTGCTCCTAATCAGACCACTGTACAATACAGACAAGCCATTCATCACAGTGAATTAGAAGCTATGTTTCAGCAAGCAAAAACACAAACACATAGGCAAACCCACAGCCATCTATACAGCTCAGAGAAGACAAATATTTATTGCAAGTTTTTCTGAAACCTGATAAAGTGTGTGGTCAGTAATCCAGGACAGTATACCCCTCTAATACGGGTAATGTACCTCAAAGAAATGTTTTTTTGCATGGTGTTTTTTTCTTAGGGTAACATAGGCCAGATTGTATCATATTACACGCTGTGTAGCTTTGAGTTCATTTTAATTTTTAACAGTCATCTGTTTTCTTCATCTGTACATAAGTCATGCCACAGGAACATCTGCTGCTTCTTTTCTTCCTTCCCATTGACTTCAGTTTTGCATTTTTGTATTGCGGTTTTGTTTCCATATGGGGGTCAAAGTCAGCTTGACTGTTCAAAGAAGGACAAGGGGAGACAGTGCTAGAGCATTACAGTTGTGCTGGATTTGACTCCTGTTTACACAAGCAACCTGGAAGTCAGTAGCTCTTCCCTATGCTGTCCCTCTTGCCCTTGTCACAACGACCTGTGGCTGGGCTGAAAACATTTTTGTCCTGTTTGCTTAAAAACTCTTTCGGTCTCTATGCTGAGGTGGACATAGGATAGTCTGTCCCTGTATTGTGACATTGTAATACAGTCTCTGGACTTTGAAAATTAGGGCTGTCAGGTTTACTCCTCAGGGTTGCATCCATGAGCCACTGTGTGGGAGCAAATTTTACTTAGAATCTCATCAGCTGGTTAAATCTGATGTGAATCTCATCACAGAAGCCTTGAGAGAAGTCTTACATCCTATGAGATATTTAATAATTGGTAGGATTTTGCATATTCTCTTTGTCTTTCTTGCTGTTTAGAATAGGAAAAAAGAAAATTAAAATTTGAATACTGCTGTGGTGGGGGGGTGTATGTGTACTACAAAGGAAATAAACTAGCAAAAGTGGGGACAAAAAAAAAATAAAGCAAACCTTAACAACAGCAGCTTAATTTTGAGCCTCAGCAGACTTAACTAGCAGAAGGGGAAAAGAAGATCTAGCAGAGAAGCATTGCTGAGTGTAAACACTACAAGGCACCTCTGAGTGCTCTTATCAAATGGAGCCTAAAAGTATTTGTAATTTGTGACTCTGCAGTCAGGGGCAGTCTTGCAAGAAAGGAGTGTTTATCGTGGATTTTCAGTACAGAGAAAACTACAGCCAAGCTGACCAGAAAGACTGGAATTTCATCTATCCCTCCCCCCTCCCCCTCTCTGCTATCTCTTTGTCACTCACTCATTGGATTTCTCTCTTTGGCAGCGTTTAAAACAGAAATTACTGGGTCAGTGACATACATTTTTCCTCTTTTTCTAGCATGATCTCACGTTCAGCCTCCAGCAGAAACACTGCTACCTGTAAGTATCTTATTCAAGTTTGTTGTGCACATTGAATGCTGTTGTGTTTGTGGTTGTAGCAGTGCTTAAACAGCTTGCAGAGTTCGGTTTGTTGCTGAATGTCGCAGCAGAGCAGCCAGACAGTAATTTTTGAGCTTGAGATGGATGAAAGCTCAGTTCTAACTTCGAGGAAAGCAGGCACAGGGTTTTGCCAGTGGTTTAGGAGAAGTTAACTTGAAAGCTTGGATTCCAAACAACTTACTTTATCCTAATATTCAAGTTGATATAGATTTCTCAACTATGCTGGCTTTCTTCCATCAGATCTAATAAAACTTTGTGGCTTGAGCTTTTATAAAAGCTTGGAAGAACTAAATAAGATTTCTTTGCTTATAATTGTCTTTTTAATGAGACACACTAGAAGAAATATGATAAAAAGCTCTGAAACATAGGCTAAAAACTTTTGATATTAGTAAGTATTTAAAAAGAATATATTTCATTTAGTTGGGATAACTTGTTTTTTAAATGCATGTTTTAAAATTGTACACTTATTTTACAGTAGGGATCTGTCAGCATTTTTACATTTTCGTGTTCATTGATACTGCTGATTCAGTTCATCTGAATTAGGCAGATGTTTATTAGTCATATGCATGCATAAAAGTTTATGTGTGCTCCTTAGCACACATGTGCTTACAAGTTTTGCATTTCCTGCTGATTTCTATGTATTTATCTGGAACCATCACCTTTTAGAAAAAAGTTGCTTTCACTGTGTTTTGCTGAGACATTCCAACAACTTCTGCAGATAATTATACACTGTTTCTTCAAAAGGTTATTAAAAGGGAATTTTGTAAGCTACATATTCTCTAGTTAGAAAATTCTACTATGCATAATCTCAGCTAACTCAGGATTGCATTTTACCTCAGGCAAAATGCACCTCTGCTGTTGACATGAGTCCAAGGTGTAACTACCTACAGGGTGTTATCTGCCATTCCTTAACTCAGCAAATACCTTGCCAAATACTTAGCTTCGTGGTGACCTGTAATCCTTGTTTGTAGTGCATGGAAGAAAACCATTAAATAACAAACAGAACAAGGGCTGCATGTGTTAAGTGCGTATTCTGAAGAGACAACCCCCTAATTTAATAGTTCATGATCCTTTCATTGCCCTGGGCTAGATTTTAGTTGCTGTAATTATATTCATCCTG
This sequence comes from Drymodes brunneopygia, assembly GCA_013400955.1. Classification (NCBI taxonomy): domain Eukaryota; kingdom Metazoa; phylum Chordata; class Aves; order Passeriformes; family Petroicidae; genus Drymodes; species Drymodes brunneopygia. The sequence continues at coordinate 232,530 of VZTZ01052339.1, forward strand.
TTTCCTAGGAATCTTGGAAAGCTCTTATTTGCTTTCTTTTAGCCTGTCCTCAAAAAAAAAATTGTACATTCTTTCTGTTTCTTGCAAACTTTTTCGGGTATGCATTAAAACAAATAAATCCAACTTTCAACCCACAACAACCATTCTCAATTTTCCCCTTCCAGCTTTGCAAAAGAATAGGGCAATTTTGATCCATCTGCTCAGGGAAATATCCCAGGCAACCAGAGATTTTGTCACATACAGAGAAACTCTTAAAGCCTCATCCAAATTCCAGTGAAGGCTTTGGGTGCTATTGAGACTTGGCTCAATGTCACTAGTGATTACAGGTATTTTATTCAAGTTTTAGATATTAAAGTTGAGACTTCTTGGTGCTGTTTCAGATTTTATTTTCAGTTTTGTGTTGATAGATAGCTGCCTAAATAATTTGGATTAATCTTTTGCTTACATCAATGTAGCTCTCTTCGGAATCAGACACACTAGTTGTTATGTTTGTAATTAACCATTGCATCATTTCTCACATGTGCACCAGCAGCCCTGAGGGAAAACCAGTTCTGGCACTTGGAGGAAATTTCTAACAAACCACATCTAAAGTTCTCAGAAACCCTCCTCTACATTGTCCCCAGTTTGGTATGTCCCTCTGTCAGCTCTACAGAGTCACACCCTCTGCCTCTTCAGAGGCCCCTTCTCCCTCTGCCTTCCCCCCAGGCTCCTCTGCAGAGCAGGCAGGAGTTGCCAGCAGATAGGCAGCTCCTTAGAGTTCCCCTTGCCAAATGTCCCTTGTTCAATGCCTTGGGCACACCTTTGGGACTTATTTCCCAGGCTTCCAAATCTCAGAGTCAGCTTGGCCAATCTATCTCTAATTATGGGAAAGGAGGTAGGTCTCTTTTCTTGTTGCTACATTTTTTTATACCAGGATGGGTTTATATTGGATCTCAGGGGAATAACTGGAGAGGTGGCTGGGAATAATGCCGTGTTTTGCAAAATTACACCAGGTAATTAACTTGGATCCTAGCAGTCAGATGGCTCTGTCTTTTCAGCTTAGAGCCAGCACATGATTTAGGGTGAAAAGGACCTCTGCAGGTAATTGCTCCCATCTCTTTCTCCAAGAAAAGCCAGTTTTATGGCAAGTCTGTCTTCCAAATTACATCGGGCAACTCAGGCCTTTGTTAGTTGTTTATTAAATATATCTGTGAGGACTCTATGAAATATGTTCCACTGCCCATGTTTTATCTTTTTTTTTCTTCTTTTCTAATAACTAATGTGAATTTCCTTGGCTCTTTTACTGAGTTTTGTATGTCCCTTCCCTGTGCTCCAGGCACTTTTCTCTTAGAAGTCTAAAAATAAGTAATAAGGCCTTTCTTCTTCAGGCTGAACAAATCCAGCTGTGTTGGCCTCTCCTCATAAATCATGTACTCCATCCCCATTGAGGGATAACAGCTAGTGTATGATATATCACTGGAGTGACATGGCTGTTTTACTTCTGGGACCAAAGCTGGCGACTTTCTGTGAGCTTGTACTGACACAGTGCACCTGGAGTTGCTCAGTTGTTTCAGTTGTTTTGGCATATAGACAGACCCTTAGAAAACTGATGAGAAAACTTCTAATTTCACAATACTGATTCTCCTGTGTTGTTCATGAATACCATTATTTCATTAGGCCACTAAGTATATCTGAAATACTGTGGTGCATTTGGTATTAAACAGTCTCTTAGTTGTATGTCCATTCTGGAAACACAGGTGACATGGCAAGGAATAGCAGAGGTGAATCAGGTTCAGCTGTGATATTAAGGGCAGAGAAGTAAGGAGACTGTAAGGAAGTCCAAAGCAGCCACAAAATGTGACAGTGCATCACCAGAAGTTGTGCATCTGAAGAGCAGAACACTGTCAATCAGTTTAGGTACCATGTAGCACACCTGTAACTTCACTGAAGCAATGACCTTCTTCATGGATATGGAGGATGTCGATATCTTGGCACTCACACCAAAACCTTCTAATTTTTGTTGTCATTTTGTCCTGAAAGAATCTCTTGCCATTCCATTTTGCTATGATTGTATGAGTGATTGAGAAAGTGAGGTCAAGCTTTCCAAGATCTTCACTTGGCCACCTAAGGAGACAGTCCTACAGCATCCAAGTGGAGGCCAGTGGCTGGAACATATGGGGCAAACATATAGTGATGCAGGAGCTGTGTGTGCAAGTTAAAGTAGTCAAAGCAAGACTGTGATACACAGTGACAGCAGGACCAAATTTGTAGCAGAGAATATCTCATACACCTACCATGAAATTGATCAAAATACTCCTGATTCCACTTGTAGACTTTCTGTTCTGTTTTTGACGCAGATTTAGAAAGGGCAGCACAAAAAACACTGCCTGCACCTGAAGTTTACAGCTGTACTCCATGCTGGGATTTAGGGGGCAGGCACCAGAATTAAGTTAGCCTGGGCTGTAGCAGAGTCAAGGTGCAGATGTCTCTACATGAGTGCCATTTTCAAACTGGTGATGTAGCTCTCTCTCAACGTCCACATCATTTTATGATAGCTATCCATGTGGGAGTAAAGAAAGTCAAAGCTATCCAGGCTTTAGTTTTATAATTTCTGATGAGGTGCCCTGTAAGGAAATGCCAGTGAATAAAGCTATTTTGCACCATAAATCCATGCCTCAGCCTGCTATTATGGAGCAGAGAGTTACTGGCATTATAATGAGATGTAAACATGTCAGGCATGAACTGCCTCTCAGCACTTTGCCAGGTCCCAGTCTGAACCTAAAATTTCTAATTATTTTCTAATTTAAATGTTTGACCATGCATTTAATTTCTTTTCCACTGGCTAGAATTCTACATTTCCTCTTAGATTTTCTTCAGACTGGTATGGTTTCAATATTTTAAACCAAAATGGAAAGACTTTCAGATAAATACCTAGAAAGCTAGACTTAAATTTTTTTTTTTAGACTACATAGTCAACATACATCTAACTTAGCATATATGTGAGTGTCAATGTCTTCAATCTTAAATCTGTGGTGAAATGAGTGGATCTGTCTTGTTTAACTTTAGGAAGTGACTAATTTTACAGAATTTCTGAACTGCTGAAAAACTGTTGTTTTTCAGTGAAATTTAAAACTGCGTGGATATGTGCATTCAGTTATAGGCTGCCCAGAAGGTCATTCTGCTGGAAACAGTGGAGTCAACAATTGTCTGTTAACAGCAACAAAGAAAATAAAGACGTGCAAGGATTTGTTTTTTAATTCACTTTCAGGAAAGTTCACTGTTTGTCGTAAGGTTGTGGCAAATAATTAGTCAGGGCATTAAAAATTTACAAAAAACTAAAGGAATGTTGACACTTTACTGTCTTGGAATTCTTATGGTCTTCTCAAATTTAGTTAAATCAATATAATTTCCTATTCTTTGGGCTGTAGATCAGTTACCTGGAGAATTGTATAAATTAAGCTTTTAAAGGGATTTCAACAGTGCCTGTTTAATGTCACAAGAAAAATTCATTTCTTATGAGGTTATATACATGAAAGATGAAGATCAACTGTAACTAGGGGCATGAGAAACTTGTGTAATTTATTTTCCATATTGTCTTGTATTCTTTATTTCCATTGAATTTTTCTCAGATTTTGGGCTTTTTTAAAAGAAAAATTGCAGCTTTGCCATGCTATATCACATGTTTCCATGCTGCTGTCCTGGCACAATTACATACTGTAGCAGGAAGAGTAGAGAGGCACTGGAAAGGTTGATTTTTTTTCTCATGCCTTCAATGGCAGAGAGAAAACAGATTTAATAGGAGGCCACCATCCCTTTAGCTCACTTTCTGGTATATTTAATCTGAATGAGCATCATTGCACTTTCAAATTATTTGGAGCTCATATTGTTTTATTAATACCTACTCAGTCCTACAGTTAAAAAGGTCAGTAACAAAGGATCCTACACAGCAAGGGTTTGTATGTGCATACAGACTAAATGTGCCTGGAATTCGCATGGAGAGCTGATCCATCAAGGGAGAGCTCTCATTGGTAGGTAGCTAATTTTCTGAGCATTTCTGCACTGAATGGTATTCAAAGGTGAAGTCAAGCTGCTGCTGCTTGAAATGAACTGCAATTGTCAGAAATGGTGGAAGTTTTTTGTATGTGTGTTTGTTGTTTTTTCTTTATCCCAATAGTTGCTCAATGCCTTATAGCAATTTTCTTTCTTTTACTTTTTTTCAGGATTAACAAACTTTGAAAGGACTCTGAGAACACATCTATTGTTTTGCCAGGCTTGACCAATGAATTTTATAAAAACCTAAGGATACTTTGAAAGTTCCCTGCCCAAATTTCAGTCAAGGAGAGCCTATTAATAGGAAGCATTTTTACCTGTGACTAATAATTTCTTCATCATATGGTGAAAGTGTGCTGGTGGAGGAAGAGGACTCCTTTTGTTAAGAAATTTTTTCACAGATGAAAAAAGGCTGGCACGCCCTTATAATATGAAGCCCTTTGAGAAAATCTGGTGGTTACTCCTGCTGTCTGTCGTATTAAGAGTTGTGTGCTCCTCCTTTATTAGTGTCAACCTTGGGGTGAAAGTGATGAAGGGACAGTCTGTCTTCCTGTCAGAAGAAGACCTCAAGTTTTCCATCCCCAGAGAGAAGGATGTCTGCAAAGTTGAAGTTGTGATTAATGAGCCAATAACACAGAGGGTTGGGAAACTGACTCCACAGGTATTTGGGCTCTGTTTTGCTGCTTTGAGTGTTGGTGTGTGCAGGTCTGGAAGAAGCTAAAAAGAGCTGCTTTATTGATTTTATTTTCTTCTTTTGGGTAGTGACTAAAAGGCATGAAACTGAATGGTGTGTGAGATTCAGCCTTTTGCCTAAGTAGACAGCTGGCAGAGAACTGCAACCCTGAAATCCAAAAGCTGAGCTCAGTAGCATGAGTGCACAGAAACGAGTCTGGTCAGAGTCTCCTTTCATAAGTGAAGAATGGGTATTTCAAAAATTTCAGTTAGGAGATAACTTCCAGCCTCTCAGCTGCTTGTTTTTCTCCCATGAGGGTAAACAGTACCCCTTGAGTAATATATAGCCCACTACAGCATTTTGGATTTTAGTCACGGAGCCACTACTTAAGGAGCAATTAAGAAAAAAATAATCTCATATAATAAGCGCGTTGTGTACAGCATTGTTTGCTCTGCTCTGCAACAGCCTAATTGTTAGCAGATGGCAAATACATTAAAACTCCCCTGTTTTCTGTTCAAATGTTAAGGCTGTAGGAATAATGAAATGTATTTCACATATTACCGTTCTGCTACTCATCTGCTTTACAAACTGCCCCTTGTGAGTTATAGCAGGAAGTTGAAAGTAGTAGTCATGAAGATGTAAGGTTATAGACAGAAAATGAATGGTTTTAATGACTCATAGCCAAGCAGGTTTTGGCATTTTGCGTGTTTGTATATGAATATAATTTTAAACCTCCTTTCCAGAGTTTTTGGTGGCTTCTGTGAATATAGGTAAAGGAGCACCAGTCACAATAGACTTTTCAAAACTTCTGTCTTGGTCATCACTATTATTTTTGCAGACCACTGGCAAGTACTTCAGCTGAATCAGCACTCCTAAGGAGCAGAGGCATACCAGGGAAAACAGGAGGTGATGGACAGGACAGTGAGTGATCTTCTCTAGAGACTGGCCTCAAGCAGTGCAGTGCATCTGCTGAAACTACCCCAGAGCTTGCTTTCTGCCAGCACAGGGAGACTGACCATAGTATCCCACCTCTACTTCCCCAGTATAGGTTGGTCCTTGACTCATGCAAACATGCAATCATTAATGCTGGAAAGACCTTGAGGAGCACTGCGTCCAACCATTAACTCAGCACTGCCAGGTCCACTATTAAACCATGTCCCTAAGCTCTACATCTTTACAATTTTTGAATGTTTCCAAGTATAGTAATTCCACCACTTCCTTGGGGCACTTGTTTTAATGCCTGACCAACCTTTTAGTAAAGAAATTTTTCACAATATGCAATCTAAAGAGGTGGAGAAAGAGAGGGACTTCTATGTGAAACCTACAGCAAACCTCTTCTGTGGACAATCTGTCTGGCTGAGGAGTAACTTTGCCTTCAATTTCTGTCTCAGCCTCTATGTGTAGTAGGACTCAGGTATTTTGAAATAGCCACTTTGTCCTGTGTAACCCAACATGTTTCAATCTGATAGCTATAGATCTTTTTCAAGAGGTCCCAGGACATGTGCATTTGCTGCACCTTATTTTCCAGAGGACTTCCCCTCTCCCAGCCCCACTTCTGTTAAGCACCTGCTCTTACATGGCCCTGAATGTGTGCCCAGGCCATTGAGTGTGGCTCATGGAAGCTGCAGGCAACCATGTAGAGGGAAGAGCTCTGCTGGGCAGGTGGTCATAGGGCACCAGGCAAGAGAGAGGCTGTGCCTATTAGTGGTGCCTGAGCTTTCACTATTCCTGAAAAAAGGTGCCAGAGTCCAGATCCCCTTGTGTCAATCATAATCTTTCTACAGGAAGTTCTGCAACCAGAAAAAGTCTCTGGTATGATCTGGTTTACTACCCTTAAAGTGAGTAATGTTCTGGGAATGTATGTCAATTTAATTATAAATTGTAATGGAAAAGCAGTTGAAGTGGAAAAAACCAAAGCTCAACAGTAATTAGGGAAAGATTTAGATTTCCTTTGTCTTACCCAGTGAATTTATAGACAATTAGAGTTGCATGTTCATACAAAAGAAAAACACATCAGGAAACATAAACCAGATGTTTCTTTTGGCAAACCAGATTGTGTCTCAGTACACATATAAACTGACTGTCAGTCAATGGTAACAAACCTTTGTGGAAAGGGTCTAAATTTTCCATCCCCTTGTTATCAATTAAGATGCAGAACAAATGATGCCTTAAAAATAAAGACATTAATTCTTTTATATGATTGCATACCCAGTGAGATGTATCCCAGAGTCACAAGGGAACTGGCTGATGTAGTAGTGAAGCCACATTCCACGATATTTGAAAAATCATGGCAGTCAGGTGAAATCTCAGTTTCCAGACTAGAAAAAGGGACATACAGGACCCATCTTTAAAAAGGGTAGATCTTTCCTGGGAATTATTGACCTGTCAGCCTCCCCTCTGTGCCTGGGAAAATCATGGAACAGATCCTCCTAGAAGCTGTGCTAAAGCACATGGAGAACAAGGAGGTGATTTGGAACCTCCAGCATGGCTTCACCAAGGGCAAATCCTGCCTGACGAACCCAGCGCCTTCTGTGATGGAATGACTCCATCAGTGGACAAGAGAGGGGCTTTTATCTGGTCTTCTGTAAACCCTTTGGCCTTGTCCCCCACAACACCCTTAGGTAAGCAAAATCCTGTTGACTTTGAGGGCTCTACACTGATTTATGGCAGTGAAGAATCTTACTTTCAGCATACAACATTGAAGCTATAAGTGTGTTTTGTATATAATACAATTTTTTCTTTAAGATAACATACCACATAACTACTTCTTAACTTTATTTTCCATTTTTGTAGAATATCAGATCAGACTATCCAATTGATTACTTAAATATCATGTTCCTTTATGTTAGTTTGTACTAAGACAGAAAGAACATTAAGTAAGAAAAAGATGTATTTGTTGGTTTTGTTTGAAAAAGAAGCAGAGCTCATATTTCTATGGCATTTGAAAATATACACAACAGAACAGCCATCACATAGTCAAAACCATCATAATATGAGAGCAATTTCGTTTTCTGCAAATTGTTCTTGTCTTTCCTTTCTAAGCAGTCCCAACAAATAAAATAAAGCATACTTTCCATAATACCACAGATTATTCCAAGAGATTAATCCATGTATATATGTCTGAAAATCAACTAACTCATGACTTAAAAAAAAAAAACAAAAAAAGAAAAAAAGGGAAAGACTTTGTAAAGTGCACTTCTTGATGAAAGTTAAAAGCAGGTAATAAATTTTAAAATTGCTAGGAATATAGAAAAATTATCACATTGCTTGAACATCTGAGAATAACTTCAGTGGAAGTGAATATTGAAATATTGAAAATATTGAAAGCTGAGAAACTCTATTCTTCCATTATAGAAGGATATAAGTTCTACTCTGTATAATGGCTAGAAAGAAACAAAGATCAATAATTCTTATATCTTTTAGTGTAAATCCACAAGGTGATCATGACGTGCTTCAGTTAATTATGCATTAATAATTAATTTAGAATGAAATTATTACATAAATTTTACACTGAAAGTCAGAGCATCTAAAGATTTTCTTTATTAGCTACGCTTTCAGTTAACCTTTTAGAACCTTACGAAAGTCCCTCAGTCATTTCACCATCCTCTAAAGTGGTAGGGGAAACGAAGACAATTCATGCAAAGCAGTTCATTTTCATGACTATTTTGTCATAGTTTAAAAGATTACTGTCATTAAGAAATTACCACTTCTTTTTTGAAAAAAAAAATGTGGCTAGTCAGTCAGCCATATATATATATAGATATATTAATTGCTATTAGTTATGGCCTCATTAGGTCTGTTAGTGAATGTTGAACAGATTTCACTTCAGTCTGTGGAAGTCCATATAACCTTTGTGAATACTGCCCTGAAAAAATGCAATCAAAACTGCATTTAGATTCATAGTGAAATGCTTAGGAAATGCAGTGATTTTGGTTTCTTGCTGGCTAGAATATGCCTTTTCTCTTTGTAGATAAGAAACTTGAGTATCCTCCACCTGCATGGACTGTGTAGGGATTCCCTGTTATCACAAGGATAGCATAGATATAGTCTTATCAATGCTAGGAGCTTTCAGCTGATGTTTCTATTGAGAAAGACCACTGCATGGGAACTATAAATTGCCAGTCTTTCAAACTGCAGTATCTAAGAACATGAAAATTGTATGCCTCAGAATCCAAATCTCTTTTCCAAAGAGTGGGTGTGTGAGAGTTCTACAAAGCAACCTTTTTTCTATCTGTGTCAGGCATGTTTCCTCATTGCCTTGCTTTCACAAGTCAACCTTTAAATAAATCAATCTGTCTGAAATAAGTGTCTACCTTAGATGGTTAAACCGTGGCCTGACAGACACACAAATTTTGCCTGTCTCAGGTATGTTGTAAGAATTAGTCTATTTTGAATTAGCTGATAGGGAAATATAGATACCTGCTTGTTTTTGTGCCGTGGATTACGCTGATTTTGGGGCTGGATGTTGGTATGGCACAGACATGACATCTGATCTACTAGTACAAAGCCAGGATCACAAAAATTGGGAACAACTCTGACTTAGTAAAGTTTCTAACAGAAAAATTCCACTGGGTTGTACTTTTGTAGTACAGCTGTAGTGGCCATAAAGCAAGATTTACTATATAATCAAGGTATTGCCATGAGCAACTTCAAAGGCCAATAAATCTCACATTACAATGCTGGAACTGCTGACTTTTCAGCGCCACTGCAGTTGTATGTACTGAGGAATATATCTACACCCTTAACTCCACAGGCTGTAGTGGTAAAGAAGGTGAGGTCAGGCTATTTGTTGCACTGGGGAGAGACTTGGCAGCCTGAAACAACCACATGTGACTATTCTAATTGTGGAGTGCTAGCAGCCCCATGTTTGAGTGGTTGCTCTGGCTCTCACTTGGAGATTACAGAACAGGTAAATACCTATTCATAGAAATGAACTACATACTAAAAATTTCCTCAGTCTGATGCATTGCAGGCACTCAGAGAGAAGTGGAACAGATGCTGTGAAGTTAATGTCTTTGGCAGTGTGGTACCAGTCTACTCTTTCTTCTTCATAGGTTTTTGACTGTCACTTCCTTCCTAATGAAGTCAAATATACCCACAATGGATGTCCGATCTTAGATGAAGACATGGTCATGCTTAGGCTGTACAGGTAAGCAGCAGCAGGAGATCACACTCCACTGTTACCAGGAGCCCAGCTGACCTTAGCAAGAGCAAGCAGTCTATTTTTTTACAATTAAAGCATGTTCTGCTGTACCTGCTGTAGCTACTTAGCTCCAGTAGCTGCATCATTAGTCAACAAGTGACCATGTGTGTACAGAAACATTTCTCACCATGTGTTGCAGATGTGTTCATTTAATGTGCATTTTGTATTGCTAGCTTATTGCAGAAAAACAGTGATTTTTCATTGTGCTATGGAAAGTGACAATAGTACTTTCAGAGTACTGCATGTTCTCTGCTGCCCTGCTGATAGGGACTCACACTCTCATATATACACAGAGAGTAACCTCTTCCTTCACACAGATAGCCTGCTTACAAGTAGGGGCATTTGTGCAGCAGGATCAGGATTATGGTGAATCAAGGCTTCAGCAAACAAGAGAGAAGAGGGTTCAAGTAATTCAGTTTCAAAGATGAGGACAGTGCCCAAATCACAAAGCAACAGAAGATGGGATGAAGCATCACTAATTTTCTTCTGTCACTTGCAGGTTTACAGAAACAGAAACATTTGTAGAAACATTCACCCTTCATGTGCAGTTACTTGAGCCAGACTGTAACATCATAAAAATGCGCTCCCATGCTTTGGAGGTCCCTGAATACTACGGTCTGTCCAGGGTGATTGACAAGAATGTCCTCACCTTCGATTATGACAGGAAGATAAACCTGGATTGCACCATTTCCATAATCTCTTCGGAAACTCACCTGCCTGCTCATGGTCAGCTTATCACCGGGAAAGTGCAGCAAGACCAGTTCCGTGGAGATCAGCCACGGAGCTTCTTCCCTGGCACTAGTATGATGAGCTTTTGTTGTTTGCATTAGCACATTCAAAGAGACCCAGCAGATTAAGTCTGCATCAGTGGGTTGTTTCAGACGTCCTGTGTAAGAGTGGGTCCTGTGAACTTTAACGAGCAGCTCGAGCTATCATGGGCATGAAAGGGACATGAAGTTTTTGTGAGGCACCACACAGATCACAGATCTGGGTCAATAATTCCTTGACTGCATTCTGTTCCATGTGGACCAATGTGACAGCTTTGTGAGTGCCAAGACTCAGTAGAAACAACACAGGTAGCTGCTGGAGGCAGCACCAAACCAAGACACCAAGGGAGGATGGAGTTGGAAGAGGTTAATTGAAAACAAAATCCTGTAGGAGAAATTAAGTCAGGAAAGGAGCCCTACTTCTCATCACACCGTCTCTCTCAGGGTTACTTCAGTTACACAGGCAGGTTCCCCATGTTGGTTTCTGCTCTAGTAACTGTTTCGCTGTTGATGTCCTTGTGTTACAGAGCACAGCCTGGGCCAACAGTGCAGAAATGGGAGCTGTACAGTGGGACTAGGAGTCATTAACAACAAAAAAATGAGCTGTGAAGAATTTCTGAGGATGGGCATTCAGTATCGACACCTTGATCCCCCCTCACCTGACACTGATTATATTCCTGTGAGATTGGATCTCTCAGACAGCAGAAGCAAAACTCTGCACAAGGTAGATTTTTATGCAAGTTTATAATGTTTGATAGTCATCCTGTGGGGTTTTTTTGTTGGTTTTTTTTAGCTTTTTAATAATTTCTTTTGCTCCTTGTCACATTTGAAGAGAGATAGGGAGCCTTTAAGTTTTTCAGTTCTTAGAACTTTACCAGTTAAGCTAATGAAAGGCATTATCTCCATGCCTCTATGATTAGACCATTATGGCTACAAAGAAACACCTCTGGTTGATTACTGTCAGAAATAAGTAGTTTATCCTGAGAGAAAAATGAATTCTGGCATAATTCCACAACTTTTATACAGCATGATCTGCACTGACTTCAGCGTTTACTGTAATTAATAAGTTAAGAGCTCTGTGAACATATTCAGTTAATAATAATTAATAACTTATGCATGTTTCTGTCAGATAAAGTTATTCATTAAACTCACATCAAATTAAGTAAGTTGTTTCAGCCTCAAAATAAAGACACAAATAAGACTAGTGAACCTGAAAGTCATATTCATGGTGTCTCAATATTTACTTTAGGCATTTTCTAATTAAGAAATTTCAACTTTTCTTTTAAAAATAATTATTGCTTTAACATGTACCCCAATTTGCCATGTGAAGCGAAAAGAAGTTGAATTTATTTTTTCCCTTTACTTTGCCTTTTCAGTTGTCTCATTTTTTTTCCTGTTGCAGACAGAGTATGCATGGCTCCCTGTTCGGATTAGAGGTGCTGTTCCCAACCAAATACCCAAAGCTGCCCCAATGGCAAAGTTCATCCTGGAAGTAGATCAATTTATTTTAACCCCTATTACAACCACAACCATTGATGCCGAAGACAATGAAACTCCAAAGTCCCTGCTTGTATTCAACATTACCAAGCCACCTCCACAGGGCTTTATCACTCACCTCTCTGACCACACAAAATCTGTAGGCTCCTTCACGTGGAAAGATCTCAATGACATGCTCATTGCTTATCAGCCTCCAAACAACAGCCACACAGAGAGGAGGAATTATGAGGTAACAGTGGGATGCACAAACATTTTCTGCTTTTTACCTCCTTAAGACTGAGCAAGATGAAAATAAATGAAATTATATGTAATGGATATTTTTCAGGAAAAAAAAGTTTTAAAAACTATGTGCAATGCAGGAGCAGATGCAAAATCATTTACCACTTTCTCTTATGACACATCATCTTAACTACCACAAAATAGATGTTTATTGCTCACTACATAAGAATTTCTTTGTACTGGAAACCTTTTAGTCCCTCTGGCTGAGAAATATCTAAACTAGATTTTTTTTTTT
>VZTZ01052339.1:245241-313383 GCA_013400955.1 Drymodes brunneopygia
GAGTAGTGAAAGAACAGTGCTTGTACATCTACCCAAGAGCCTTTGGAAAGATCAGTGGTGCCTTTTCCACACAGCTTTTATCCCTGCATGATGTTACTACTGATCCCTGTGACCTGTGCAGAGGTGACATATTTAAAGTCATGAAAGATGGACCAGTTAAAGGCCAGGATTGCTATTTGGCCTTACAACCTACCCGCTGTGATAATGGTGGTTTAGGGATAAAAAAAAAGGGACCCCCAACAGTTCCTGCTGGGAGTAGTAAAAGCATGTCACTAACACAGAGAGCATGATGCAAATAATGAATGAGATCAGGCTTCTGTCTGCAGGTTCTTGAGTAAATTATGAAATAACAGTCTGATAAGATACTTAAGAAATTATGCTATCAAAGCAAAGTGGTTGGTTCTAAAGTAATAAAACTGAAGAAACAGAAAATCAGAGCAAGGTAAGCTGAGGAAAGGGTTGCAACGGTAACAGTAACTGGCATCTGATGCTAGCAAGACTTGTCTCATTTTTTTTTCTTGGCTGTCACAGGAACCTCCTTTCCCTGTTTCCTTAGAGTGAGGACCAGACATCCTACTAAAACATCTACTTCTTAAGTGCCTCATCTCTGTTCTGCTTTCGGCATTGTTTGATTGCAGGTTCAAGATTTTGACAGTTCTGGAGTTTGACAACTCAAGAGTTTGATATTTTTTAAATTTTTCTTTTTCTATACAAGTGCATATATTTTCTATCATATCTGGTTTTGGTCCTACACCTCTTAAAAGAGCAGGAAATGTCTCCTCTGCTTTTTATTACTGGTTAAGAACAGCTCCATATTAATTGCTGAGTTAACTGTACCCCAAACAAAAATGAAAATTCCACACATTACAAATTAAGTTTCACAGAATTCACTGCAAAAAGCAAAGAAGGCAGGTACTCAGTTTTGTGCAGAACTTCCATGGCTCTTTTTAGATGCTAAATCAAGTTTTGTTCATTAACATATTATCAGACACCTGTAAGATCTCTCAGGAGAGAATGCACCGTGTTGTGTTTTGAAGTAGATTCGGTTTCCAGTTTTCAATAAGCAGTTTATCTGTTTTCACAACAGGTGGAGTTTGAGGTTCATGACTTCTACTTCAAAAGGAGTTTACCAATCACTGTGCATCTTTCTATCAGAACAACAGATACAAATGCCCCTCGGGTTTCATGGAATACAGGTGAGATCTTTTTTGCTAAGTTTATTTTGCTTCAGCATTAATAACACCTTGACACACATAATTGATAAAGCTCTAAAATTCAGATTTACACCTGGAGTTAAGGATCACTAAACTGAAGGAGTATTAATCTATTTTTCCCCTATATCCATTTTGGAGAGAACATGTTATAACACCTTGAGAAAGAGCTAATGTCTTAACTGAAATGAAAAACAAAGAAAAAACGAAGTTACAGGAAAAGCAGATTTATTTATATAGCATTTTCTTGAAGAATGAACTGTACATAAAAAAGAATAAACATTAAGAGAAAATCTGATGGAATAGGAATAGTGGGGTAGTATGTGGGAAAGACCAAGGCTTGTTGGTGTTGTTTAAAGTGGAAGTGTGCAAAAATGAACAACTAGGAAAAGAGGGCATGATATACCACCAGCCATTTAAAGCCTGGATACCTTACAGGGTTTAGGCTAATTCAAACAGATTTATAATGCCTGCACTGGAAAAGGAACAGAGCTTCTCATCTAAAGTGCATTGATATTTGAACATCAAAAGGAAAAGGTATAAGATCAAACACATCTAGAATTTAACACCAGGGAAAGTGCAGTTTTCCTACAGTAGAAAAGGAAAGGAGCTGGGAAGACAGTACTTCATGTCTATCAGAGAAACCTCACTTGAAATGACTGTCTAAGTAAGAAGGAACACTGTCCTCTGCCAGGAAGATCAACATATGTTTAACTGCAAGCTCACTGAAGAATCTAAATGCTCAGTTTCAGACATTGTGAGATTTCAAGTGCAATGCTGCTGTTGGTACAAATGACCAGAAATATGCCTCATTAGATTATCAGATAATTGGAAACCAGATGTCAAGGGAACTTTCCTGCCTGACCTTTCAGATGCCCCTCAGTGTGAGTTACACTTGCACCATGCAAGACTTTGACTGCTGGGACTGAAGCCCCTTCACAGCAGGTGGCTCCAGTGACCTGATGGACGTCCTGCTTGACTTCCTACACTTGCCACATGCACACTATCAGAAAACTGTCTGTTACTGGCTCAGTCTGGGTTTCCCATATTGGAATCCTAGCAGTCTGTTTCCTTTATATAATTTAACTGTGGTGAAGCAACACAAAATTAGCTCAAAATAATGAGCTAACTCTGTTCAGGGACCCTGAACAAAGGAATACCTGACTTTTATACCCCACAATCTGTGTGTATGTGTTCCAATGGTGATATTTGTTCTTGCTGTTCATCAGGTCCTGCTGTCTCTGGGTGACCAGCCACATCCTGTTCCCTTTTTTAGACAAAGGGTCCATGCCCATTCATTGTCCTTTGCCTGGGACTCCAGATACTTCCCTCCACCCAGGGCACAATGTGCAGCTTGAACAAAAAGCTACCTGCACTAGGTGCTTTCTGCAACATCAGAATTGGTTATTTCTCTGAAAAAGAATCTTTAAAGACAATGAACTAATTCAAGTATGTCAGAAGCTGTTATCACACTTTTATGTGGCCTTTGAATCATAGCATTATAGAAATATTAAGTTTGAAAAGAACCTCCAAAATTATCTTCATCTGAATACCACCATGCCCACTAAACTTTATCATGAAGTGACATGTCTACTTGTTTTTTGAACACTTCCAGTGATGGAGACTCCACTACTGCCCTGGGGAGATTGTTCCAAACTTAAATCATTATTTCAGTGAAGAAATTTTTCCTAATAGCCAACCTAAACCTTCACTGGAATGCCTTTCACACTTAGATGTGTGGATAGAATTAAATAGTCTGGGATTTTTTTCCTGGTTGGAAACACCTTTAGAAGTGTTAGAGGCTGACAGTGATGTAACCCTCTGCTCTTTGCAGGCCTCAGTCTCCTAGAGGGGCAATCCCGACCCATCACATGGCAACACTTCCAAATTGTAGACAATGATGACATCCAAAACGTTCGCTTGGTCACAGTTGATGGCTTACAGCACGGGCAGCTGTCGGTGAGAGGTAGGTAATTTCAACTCCAGAGATTGGAAAAATCTCTCCTATGATAAAACAGCAGCTCTGCTCCCTCTGCTGACTGCCTTCCCCTGCTACAACCATGCCAGGAATGGGTATTAAAACAGGAATGTTCAAAATTCAGTGTTTAAACCTTTACTTTCCTAATATACATTTACACTCCAAAGGCGACACTTTAAAGAAATCAGTTATGCTTTCATTGAGAAGGATGATTTAGGAGAAACACAGTGAACACATTTCCAGTTCTTACGTTTTTGCTTGCAGATGTTAAGGAATGCCAAGTGATTTTGATTTGTTGGCAAATAGAGATAACATTTGGATGTGGTTGTTACTGGCAGTTTTAAGCTTTATTTCAAAAAGTGGAAATTAAATTAGACTTCTAACTCATTAGCCTTCTCTCTTATCAATACTACTAGTTTTGCTCTGCAGCACATGAGATGCCACAGTGCTTGGGAAAAAGGTTATGTGGTGGAAATCACTGCTCTTGGCAGGGTGGGAACATGTTGCCACTATCAGTGCTGAGTTTTTTGATAGTTGAATGTGTTCATGCAAAATGCGTAACCTAAAGACATAAAGAAACTATTTGAAGAAAAGGAAAGGTGGTGTTTTGAACATAGCAAACACCGAAACTATTTAGAAGTAAACTTAAACTCAGGAAACTCCTGATGAGTGTCTGCAAGTCCAGTGTCTGCAAGACCATCCTCCTGCAAAGCTGCAGATGGGAAGTGTGTGGTGTCAGCAGTGCCAGGGGAGCTCAGCCACAGAGAACGTGTTAGGGAGGCTGTGCAGCCAGGATCCACCTCCTGCTGGCAGCCCTGCCCTTGCGCACTGAGTTTGAGGGTTTCTCAGACTACCACACACCAGCCAGAGGTGGATATTTCATCTCCAGTGACTGCACCTTACTCTCCTTTGTCTGCATAGGTAGGTACATGCCAAGGGAAACATCACCCTCATTTTTGGCAATTGTCTTTTTTTTGTAAAACCTTAGAGGAAGGCTTGGCTCTTTTTCTTGGTGGCCCTGGGGAGATCATACCCTTTAGTGCCAGCTACAGTTCTTGAACCCTTTAACTTGCCTGAATATTTGTCTGTATGCATAATGTTTCTAGTGAAGCAGAGATATAAAACTGTCTTATTACAGACAATAACTTCAATATAACAAAATCCCCACATCATTATAATCTATGAAATCCTGATCTTTAACTATCAATACTATTTTCTTTGATTCCTAAAATGTATTTAAAATGCTCTGATAAGAAAGTAGAGGTTGAAATCAAAGTGGAAACAATTGCAGTTAGAAATCCTTGATGTCTCCTGTTACCTATAGTGACATTTGGAGGATTTTCTCTGCTGTCACAGTTGCAAATTCTGCATTATTATTAGCTATTCCAACTCCTATAAACTCATTTTGGTAGGTGAAGTTACATTTGATTCTTCTAGTTAGAAATATGTTGCTCATCTCTCTCCCTCAATAATCTTCATATTACTGAAAAGGTACTTCTCTGGGCTGAGCCACACATTTTTGATGTGTTTTCCTCCACTGTTTTGACAGGAGGGAAAGGATTCATGTTCACAGTCTCTGACATTCAGGCTGGAGTTGTTCGCTACCATCATGATGACAGTGATTCTACTAAGGACTTTGTGGTGTTTAGAATTTTTGATGGCCCCCACAGTATTCGTCATAAGTTTCCAATCAATATCCTCCCTAAAGATGATAGTCCTCCATTTCTGATCAGCAATGTGGTCATTGAAGTTCACGAGGGACAGACAATCCTGATTCAGGGCTCCATGCTTCATGCTTCAGACATGGATTCCAGTGATGACTACATACTATTCAACATTACCAAGCCATCACAGGCTGGAGAAATCATGAAGAAACCAGGACCAAACTTGATAGGTAATGAAGCACATCCACAAAAGCACACTTTTCTTTGTCCCCTCCTTTTAAAAACACAGTAAAAGTTACAGTCAGACATCTTATTTTGGCTCAGGACAAATAATGGCAAATTTGGACTTCTTTCATTGTAGTGTAAAACCCTGTTACTAATTAATGTTGGTCTCTGCACTAGGATAACTGTACCTGTGTACAAAATTTAACCTGTAATTCTTCCATTCTGAGTCTATTTTCCTACACTATTTTTCTCTGGAAAAAATGCTGGGCTAGTGAGGCCCTAATTTACATGCAAGGATCTGTGACAAATTCAGAGCTAATAGATGATACTGATTATACGAAATGATGAGAAGTCTCTCCTTCCATGTAAGAACACAGAAATTCCTGTACTAGGCTGTAAAGGCTGCTAGTCCTGCAAATTCTTTTTTGACTTCTGAACAGGGCTTTTGGCTTGTTTGCTGTCTTGCTTCATTTTTTGAATGATCTTTAAGTGAGACAGAAAAGAAGTTGTTGGTGATCTTCAGAGAATGCAGAAGACAATGAGAGAACATTTCAAAGGACTTGCTCCAGTTACAGTGAAAAAGAGGACTTTATACTTCCCCAGTTACTTGCACAGCTAATGCATAACTTTAATTTAGTATTAAAATAATGGAGTGTTCAATGGAAGATGTATTCTTCATTTCAACAGGGTATCCTGTCAACAGTTTTCTTCAGAGGGATCTATTTAATGGAATAATTTATTATCATCATTTGGGAGGAGAAGTATTTGAAGATTCCCTTGAGTTTGTGCTATGTGATAGCCATGACCCTCCAAATCTCTCAGAGCCACAGGTATGAAATGAAAGCATCTTTGCAGCCTCCTGAATTTTTTCTTCGAATGGCTGATATCTTAAATGTTCTGACAGGCTTTCAAATGAAACTGGTATAGATTTTTTTCTGATGGCAGTCATCACCACAAACAGTGTTCTTCAGGGCTATTTCATGTTCTTGCATTCAGGGGGGTAATTCTCTCCCTGGCTAAATAGAGACAAGTTCATTGAAAAGACTTCTTCCTATACTATAAAATGAAATTTTGAAAATAAATTGTATTTGGAGAAACAACCCTTCTGAAGTCAACTGAGAATAGACTATTTTTTTCATGCAAGAGTCCAACACATTGAATTCAACTTTGCATTTAATTTAAAGGGAAACCTCTAAGATTCAAAAGCTTTGCCTTTAACTGTTACCTCCATTACTCATATGTTGATGATATGACATGACAGTCACATCCTGTATCTCATGGTCCAGTGATACACTTCTGTGGCATGTTGGTAAATAGCTACTTGGGACACTCCCTTACTGGGAGGAATGGCTGACGGTTCTACTGTCTCCCCAATTTCAGGTGATGATGGTTCACATTATCCCTGTGGATGACCAGCTACCCAGAGAAGCTCCTGGAGTGACCCGTCACCTGGTTGTTAAGGAGACTGAGATTGCTCACCTAACTAAGAAACATCTTCACTTCATAGATGTGGAAGAGCAAGACAGGGAGCTCACATATACCATAACCACTTCCCCATTTTTCTCTTGCACCCGTGGGTAGGTGCAACCTGACATACCTCAGATGGGACAGGGGAATAACCCATGTAAGAGGGGCAGCCTCAGTGGCAGTAACAAACTTGTGCCTCAGGTTCTTCACCTCTTTGTTGAAAGTGCAGGTGACAATAGCTGGATGCTATGGATATTGATGATTAAGGGTAAGCTAGAGCCTGAAGCAGCAGAGTAATAGATAGAGTAATAAAAAATAGGTAATGCATAGTTTAACAAGAAATAAGAAGCAGGAAATCTTGTGAAGTATTTTCTTTCCTCTTGCTTGATATGCATTTTACACTGACTTGTGGGATCCCGTACAGCCTCAAGCACAAGTCACAGCACCTCTCCTAACTGTTAGAATGGGGCTCACCTGTGTCTGCCCCAGACTGAGAAGAGGAGGTGCTGCAGCTTTTTCAAGAATATGTATCAGGCACTTGTGATTTTGGACTAGGAAGCTGTGGAGCAGAAAACAGGCAGAACACACGGTGGGAGCAAGGGAGGCATGGAATGGGTGTAGTAGCAGTTTACATCATTGGTGTTGTTATCTCATTAGCACATCAGCAACAATTTGCTAAGTGAAAATTTTAAATCCAGACATTGTATGGTTTAAGCTGAAGATCAACACTTTCAATTTTGACTTTAAGCAGAAAAGGATCATTACATAGCTGGGGGAGAAGGCTATTTCCCTAATCAGTCAAGCAGCCATATGGTTATCCAGTTTGCCAGTTATTGCTGTTGGAAAGCTGGGTTGCTGGAAACTGGTTAATTTCAGAGTTTTTAAGATGCATGAAACTAGTATTAATTAACTTTTCTACTTAAAGATAAATGCAGGTGTGCAAGCAACAAGAATGTGATGGACTAGACTTGCAGGTGGGGTAAATGGTGTCTGGGGTGTGTAGAGACATGCAGCAATTCCTGCCCTTGCTTACAAGTTATGAGATGATTTTTCATGATCATCCTGAAAAGTTTTTCTTTTGGTCCATTTTCTCTGGTAATGTTTAAATGGATAACAAGGATGGAAGAAAAGAAAATGTTTTTCCTTTCAATGCAGTTGGAAGTGTGAGGCTGATCTGAAATGCAAGACTGAGCTACATGGCTATTTTTCTTGTTCTTTGGTATTGCTAGCCAAGATGTGACACATATATTTTTGTGTAGCTACTCCGATGCTGGGAAGCTGTTTATGGTGGACACCATCCCCAAATTGGCCAAGGATCCTGCAGCTCTTGCACTGCGGTCATTTACTCAGGTTTGTTATGTTACCTGCTATCATAATGAGTTCTAAACAATTTTCAATAGTTAGAGGTGTACAACTTTTATTTGACAGGAAAACAAGAGGTAAAAACTGAGGAGCAGTACTATCACAGGCTCTGCTTAAGAAGCTCAAAAACTCTGCTATTCCAATACCAGATTTTAAAACAAATTTCTGTCATGCTTCAGTTTTGCAATATGCAAACACAAATGTCCTAAAACCAGCAGGGGCTTGGGTAGGCGAAACTTGGCTTCACATGATATAAGAGGAATGAAAAAGTACACAAAATATGGAAATGAGACCTTGAACCGTTACCTGCTTCATCTCAGTGTCTCCACCAGCAGATTTGGTACATGATGGAACAGGCCAGAACAGACTTTTTTTCAGGATTTTACAGTACAGTTTTCATGCTTTTGTAGTTTGACAAATAGGTATTACTAAAGTGCCCTGCTTTATATCCTGTTGTATGATTAAAGCTGCATAATGATCATTGCAGTACCATAATGAGAGTTCTGACCCTACAGATCCTAAACTGTGTGCCAAATGTGGGTATCTGGGTGCAAGATTTTGATGTTTCTATCACTGGCCTGTCCTTGCCATGAAACACAGGACATGCAGTTACTATTCACACTGATAAGGACAAATTCAGCTACTAGGGGAGATATTAGCTTTTATTAGTGGTTTATTTTAAAGTCACAGAAAAGGTCCTTAGATCAGCATTTCTAAAGGGATCCATAAAGAATTTCAGGCCATCACCTCTGCTATCACTTCTAAACCATATCTGTATTTTTTGCTACAGGTTTGAGTACTTGAACCTGTACTCACCTAATTTGTACCTAAAGATGCATTTAATCAAGGTATGGTTAGTAGCTAAAGAGTACATTCAAAATTTTTGAAATTTATTTTAATGGCTGGATAACACCTAAACAGGGGATGATAAAGGTTCCTAATGTCATGGATTATGGATATCCCCATTATCTCCTCTTACAAGCACCCTCTTCTCTTTTTGTAGCATGCTGTGAACTATATGAAAGTGGCTTACATGCCACCCCTGCAGGACATCGGACCTGAACCTCAGCAAGTCCAGTTTATTTTTTCTGTCAGTAATCAGCATGGAGGCACTTTGTATGGGATCTGCTTCAATATTACAATTCTTCCTGTGGACAATCAAGCCCCAGAGGTAGGGTGGTGGTGAAAGTGAGAAGGAAGGATCTGGAAATTGTTTTGGGGAGAGACAGAAATGCAGAGCTCTGATTTTACTGAGATAAAAAATGAATTTTCCATGGGATCAGGGTTTCAGAGTCTTGCACATAGCTTACATTGGGATAGAAGTAGAAGGTAAAGTCTGGTGAGTGTACAGTGTGATTTTTTTGTGCTAAGCTGAGGACTACTTTTGGCATCTATGTATCTGTACAAAAACATATGTGTTGCATCTTGGTTAGCAAAACTGCGTCCCTATATTTTATTTTGCTTAATCCCTCTGGAGGTCAGAAGCCCCCAGGAATGGTATGAGAACCAGGATGCACATATTATAGCCCATTGTTGGTAATTTCCTTAGCTTTTTCTAACACAGCAGAAAAGAGCATGTCCTTTGACAATTGTTTTTAAGATGTCAAGCATCCTTACAACAGAGAAAATGGGAATAACACTGTTTGATGTGTGTTTAGAGCTGCAACAGCACAGAGAGCTCATCATTTCTCCTCCCCACAGGTTTTGACAACCCATTTGAGAGTGGAAGAGGGTGGCATGACCCCTATTACAGAGGGACACATTGTCATCTCTGACGCAGACACGAAACGAGAGCATCTCTCCCTGCTCCTGCAGAGGCAGCCACCGCATGGGGTAGTAGAGCTGGATGACATTCCCATGAATGGAGGTGACAGGCTTTCCTGTGAGGACCTGCGTACCCGAGCAGTCAGGTTAGAAGAGTGGTGGCTGTCTTTTGTGGTGGCTAAGGCTCTCAGTTGAATGAGCTAAAGCCTGAAGTGGTGCAGGGTGCAGAGGCTAGCAGTGTCCACCATTGCTCTGGCAGAGCTGCTCCAGGACAAGTGTGCT
Source organism: Drymodes brunneopygia (assembly GCA_013400955.1). Classification (NCBI taxonomy): domain Eukaryota; kingdom Metazoa; phylum Chordata; class Aves; order Passeriformes; family Petroicidae; genus Drymodes; species Drymodes brunneopygia. The sequence goes on from VZTZ01052339.1 coordinate 255,195, forward strand.
GGCTGAGCCTTGGGACTGCAATGCCAACATGAAATGAGCTGTTGTGTGGCCAGAAAATGGGAGTCAGCATGCCTGCTGCAGTTAGGTTTCTCTATAAAGCACTGCCCCAGACAGGTGAGGAGACAAATTCTGTATTCAGCCATGCAGTTCCTGTGAAGGCAGCACTGGTTGCCAGCCTTTTTTTCTTTTAAGGAACTTGCATGTTTTTTAAGCTTGGTTAGTTTACCAGAAGACTTTTATTAACATTGATTGATGTAGAGATGAAAAATTTCCTTCTTTACTTGTGGCAAGAACAGGACATGACACATGCATGCAGAGTTAAAGCTCCCTGGCTCTATTTCACTCTGTTAGAAAGCAAGCACCACAGTGATGACACGTGTTTGGTAAACACCTCACAAGCAGCCAGGATGTAGATCACAAAGCCTTAGGGAAACCTTTTTCTTGACTGATGAATGGTGTACCTTGGGGATTTTCTTCTTGTAGGAGACCCCAAAAGCATTTTGGAGAAACTCTGATCCAGAATCAGCAGTGTTAGGTGGACAACCTTACACGAGGAGCAGCTTTTTATACTGGGAGCGGTACATGTTGTCAGGCATGACCAGAAAGCATGGATTCTTTTTATCTGGAAAAATTTGTGTAGCTCTATAACCTTTTTTTCACAGATATCGTCATGATGGCTCTGAGACTCTCACTGATGGTGTTTTCTTTGCAGCCACAGATGGCATCCATTTTGTAGAGTTCATCCTGCAGGTCAAGGTCAGTGTGTTGCATGTTTCTGAGAGCAATTGTCTCGGTGGAGGCAAAGAATTCAAAGCTTGACTTATGAAAGTCCTTGCATTACCTGGGACACTGGAAGATGATGGATATGTTAGGCTTCCATTTCAACCCTAGGTTTCAGGTTCATGTGGCAAATTTGAGAGGAGTTTTGACTTGCATTTTATACTTAAACTATAATTATCTAGTTTGGTTTACTTACATCTTTTTATTTTTAATCCAGCTTGTTTCTTTTTGCTCATAGAGAAACCTCAATTTACTCTGACACTGGCATCATACTGTTTGAGTTGGAAAGCAGTGTATTGAACCAACTGGCTTCTGCTGAAATGAACAATAAGAAAATCTTAAATTATTTTTCTGATTAGGTGCTGCCCGTGAATGATGAGCTACCTGTTATGCACACAGGCCTTGTTCCCGTGCTCCACTGCCTGGAGGGTGCAGAAGTAGTCCTCTCCTCAGAGTACATTTGTGCCACAGATGTGGACAGTGATGACATGGAACTGGTGTTCATGCTGGCCCGCCAGCCCCACCACGGGACAGTGAGGAAAGCTGGCATTGCTGTGGATCGTTTCTCCCAAGCTGATGTCATTGCGGGTTTAGTCACATACAAGCACACTAGTAAGTGAGCTAAGGTCAGAATTAGACTGGAAGGTGGTCAGACAAGTATTACCAAAAAAATCTCAACCTGAATCCATGCCTTTGCCGAAGTCCAGTAGGAACTTCTGAGTTGTGACTGGGGAAAAAAATAAACTGGCTTTAAAAAAGAGGGCTGATGATAGGCTATAAAATCTTCTAATACATTCTCCAAATCCCTGCTTGAACTGAAAGTTGTATTTGAACAAATATATGAAAGCACCATAATCCTGGAGGAACTCTTGCACTGTTGCTGACAAAAAATCTTGGGCTTTTTCTACAAATTTATTGTTAAGTACAAACTCGAGTATTTTTATGTGTTTCATGACAGTGGAAAAACCTTTTGGTTCTTCTTGCTTGTCTGTCCAATCTAGAAGGATATCTACTTTGGACAGTTCCTAGTCTTTCCATACCACAAGGTAAAGGAATTTCTGACTTTCTCCATGAGAAACACAATGTTAAAATGATGTTATTTTGTGGTTTTATTGTTAATACCTTTTTTTTTTTTTAAAATTACTGGCAGGAATCAAGGGCTGGTTAACCCCCTTTCATTCTTAAACTTATCCTTTCACTGGGATTAAAGGGGCTCCCTTCCTACAGCTCTGAATGATGGTTTTAGTTTCTTTTACCTCCAAAGGTTTTGGTTTTCTGTTTAATTATTCTGTGATTTTGTGTTAGCATGGAGAATAGATGTGATATTTTCTAGCTTGGCAATGTCTAAAATGAACAGCTGGTATTTGAAAAAGAAGTACTTAATTGTGGCCACAACAACAAACTTTTCTTCCGCATCCTGAAGACATCACAATCTGTATTTCAACGACAATATTTTGCAAGGGCAATGAAGTTTTGCCTTCCAGGGTGTAGTGTTTGCAGTTTCCATTTCCAGGTTTCTAACACTAAATGTGCTGCCAGCACGTATTGCAAGAGAGTCTGGGAGTCATTGCCTTTCCTTTGTGGGCTGCTTATTGATAATATCTTGAAACAATGCAAGACTCAGGCTGCCAGAAGTGCTGACAGCTGGAATGCTCTGAGCCACAGATGCTTCTTGCAAGGGGTGGCAGTTCCCAGTCCTGTATCAGCCCACATTTTAAATGTGATTGCATATAGGCATAATATGCAGTACAGAAATAAAGTACAGCAATGAAGTACAGCTCTTGTTATAGTCCATTTTGTAAGGGTAAGAAGCATATAGGAATACATGTATTACTTGCTATATTAAAAAGTTTTTAAAAAAGATATTACCATTTGTCATAGAGGAACATATATATAAAAGCAAGATTTTGCAACATTCCTTGAGGAGTGCAGAAAAGGCAATTTTTCTACATAATATATACATTTTATACATACAGTAGTGCACAAAGAACAGAATCTTGAGGACTATCAGCCATTTTATTACATTGTAATATAATATCATAACATTGCAATTATAACATTATAACTATTATAACAATACCAAGACTATCTTCTACACCCTCTTATTATAGCATAGAAGTGAGCTGGTTAAAATTAATTATAAACAACAAACAGAATCTCTAACCAAACAGCACCCCCACCAGCCAGAATTAAGAATTCCAGTAATTTTGCTGCTGCTTTCTTTTTATTCTGACTTGATACTGAAGACTGTCCTTGCAGGATAAAAATTAGTCTTCATGAAGTTTTGCTGAATCATTTCTTCTGAACCATAATATTTTTTCCCAGGTGGTGAGATTGGCCTGACTCCTTCCATTGAGATATTAACCTTGATTGTCTCTGATGGTGAGGCTGGCCCAGGTGTGAAAGACTGCTGCTATGATGGACCTCCTTCTCCTTCGGTTTCACGTCGTGATCCATTTCCTGTCTACGACCTTAACATCACTGTACTTCCAGTGGACAACCAGCCTCCATCAATTGCAACTGGTGAAAGCTTCCTCTCACTACAGCAGTACAAATTGGCCTACACAGTACTGTAATGGCTGAGGACTCAGGGTGGCTTTGTTTGTTGTTTGGTTTTTAGAATTAGAAATAGTTAGTTGAGATCAGCATACAAAAGTTTTGGACCAGAATTTCCATCAGTTTTATTTTCCTTTGTTTGTACAGTGCAAAAACCCAATCCAGCTGCCAGTGCAAATACGAGCTTGCTGCTCTTCAGCTGCAAGTTTAAAGCACGTGGTTAGAGATGAGAGTGCTCAAATCTGCTCCCCACCATATCTACATGCTAATTGCTGCATATGTAAGCTATGTCTAGGCAAAAGTGATCAATATCTTGTCCCTGAACTGAACTTATGGCCCAACAGATATCAGGTTTATACAGGGCAAAAGCATAAACATAAATAGAGATATTTATTTACTTTTGAGTGTAGAGTATAAAACAGAAGTTTGGGCCTTACACGAACAGAGAGAATCATTATTACCTATATTACTTATATTTAATTCTTTTAGCAAAAAAAGGTAAAAGCTATGCATTAATAGATGTGAAGCTGAATTTTCACAAGTACTCCTCAGAATCTAAGAAACTCAGTTAAAATGGAAATAGAGTTGACAATGTACATCTTGTCCAACTACAGCTCATTGTTTGAAATTTCCATTGATTTCCTGGGCTTTTTAGTGTGGTCTATGGTATGCATATTAAAAGTATGTTTTCCATATGCTTGTGTCTTTCAATGTCATTTTTTGGTAAGTATCAGTTATATGTTATGTATCTCAGAGAATATTTAAGCATATGTATGAGTAGTTTTGTAATTTGCAGGCGCTCACCCAAGTAATGCTCTGGAAATGAAGCATTGTCCCAGAAGGGAAATTAAGCAGTGATGCATGAAAAATTGTTCATTATGAGCAATTCTTAAACACTCTTGTATAATTAATGCTCTGACAAACAGAGGTAACAACTGTTTTTGAGCAGTATATAAACCCTACCTAATAACTTAACCAGTAAAAGAAATAATTTCATGATCTCCTTCTTCTCTATTTCTGTGATGGCAAAAGCAGCGATGCTGGTGAAAGCAGAGAAGAAAACATTAAAACAAAACCCCTCAGTAATTCAGTATTTGTTGTATTTCCCCCCTTAGTTATTATTTCCGTTGTTATTAACAAAAACAACAGTAAAATAAGCTCATGACCAGTAATGCTTAACACGTTTTTGTGCACAGGTGCAAGCTTTGTGGTGGAGGAGGGCTCCTCAGCAGCCATGACCACCAATCACTTGTTTGCCACTGACCCTGACACCACTGCAGACGACTTAGAGTTTGTGGTGGTTTCTCCTCCCCAGTTTGGCTACATTGAAAATATACTGCCTTCTCCTGGATTTGAGAAGAGCAACATTGGAATAAGCATAGGTAAGTCCGAACAACTTGTGGTAATTGAGCAGATTCGATACGGAGGGCTTGTGGGAGGCTCTGCAGTGGGCTCTGGTGTGCAGACGCAGGTGTGGGCATTAATGTGGGCTTATTGAGGAACACAGGTGCTGGCAAATGAAGAGCAATGGGACTGTGAGGGAGGAGTTCAAAGGCAGACTGAAGCCCTGCAAATGGGAGGAACTGGCCCTTGAAGTAAACAAGACAATCCTTGTTTTATACATTCCAGCTGAGATCTATTAGAAGTCATGGTATGAAATATTAATCTGCTCTCCCTGCCTTCCTCTTCAGTCCCCCATAAAAAGCTCCAGCGTCCCTTCACCTACATATCTGTCAATTAAATGCAGTAGCCTAGGTCCCACATTCCTTTCCAAGTTACAAAAGTGATAGAGATGGTGTTTGACTTAGATGGTGATTTCCCTTGCCCACTTTCAAACTATGTAAGGCAGGTCCACCCTCAGCAGAACAGACTTTGGCTTGCTTTGTAATGCTGCCAGCTTTTATCAGCATCTCCAGTGGGAAACCTGCAGTCAGTGAGCCTTTAGGTTCTCTTTTTTGTGGGCTGTCAGTCAAATAAAGTGTTACTAGAAAAATAAAATCACAGAATCATTTAGCTTGGAAAAAAAATCAAGTCCAGACATTAACCTAGCACTACCAAGGAATCTTGGACCTCAGATCTTTTCCTACCTGTTATTTGAGCTGGTTTTATGTGGACTCAGTTTTGCAGACTGAACTGAAAAATGAGAAGCTTCAGAATCCCACCAGAAGCGGAATGATGCATTTTTTGCAGGGGGAAAGGGCTTATGTTCTGCAGTAACGTGCAATGTTACTTTTACAGCCAAAAAATGTCAGAGAACTTAAAAAATTAAGTGATTTATTCTTCGAAAAAAGACACAGTTTCCATTTTTGAAATGATGGATAAGACGAGAAGGCATCAAAATATTGAGCTAACTCATTTTCTCTTTAAAATCTGCAGGCTCATTTCAGCTGAAGCACCTGAAAGCCATGAATATAAACTATGTTCAAGCCAGGCACTTGCGAATGGAGCCAACAGAAGACAAGTTTGTACTTTATGTCACTGATGGGTTGCATCGCTCAGCAGAGACTCCATTTTTTGTGCTAATCAGCCCAACCAATGATGAAGTTCCAGAATTCATAGTCGGGAATATTACTGTAAGGAAATAAGCAAAACGCCCGTGATAGAAATACTTTAACCAGAAACCACTCTTTAATATAAACAAGAACTTTATCCTGATACCTGTTCCTCTGCATATTTCCCTTACTTTGTGTAGTTCAGCCTACTTCAGGAAACAACCCAGTGAAATCCCAGGTAAACCTATAAGACAGAGCTTCAGTGGGATAGGAGCAGTGCATAGCTCTTGGAAATTTGCAGTTAAATAAAAAGAAAGGCTCAAATCTTTAAACAAATAAGTCATCTAGAAAGCAGATCTTTAGGCTTCTTATACATTCTCAAGAGCTTTCATTTTTTTTATAGAGTGTTTTTTATATTTATGGCATAGTTTCTCCCCTCTCTGTAGACTGCTTTTAATATAAATAAATCTAATAGTTCCGAGTATAAACTTACTCTTACTGTAAAGTAAAAAGTGCATGTATAAATTTATATGCATCCATATTTTTAGGTACCTTTATGTTTTTAAAGGCTTTCTCCTTTGTGTATTTCTGAGCACTAGATTTGACATTGACTTATTTAATGTATTTTCTATTAATTTGGGCAAATATGAACTCCTTATCTCAACTTCTCTATCACTGTAACCATTTACATTCTCTATGTCTCTCAAACTGGCTGAAAACAGTAGCTGGTTAAAAAGCTACAGGGAAAGGAAAGGATGAATCAAAATACATTCTTGTACACAAAAATACCCCACTCATGAAACCACGGTAGAATTCTATTTTTTTTTTAATGTAAAAGAATTGGATGTTTTTTTCTTTCACATTCAGGTTCAAGAAGGGGAGATGACAGAGCTGGATCTGTCTGTTATCAGTGCAGTTGATTTCGATGTGCCCCAAGACCCTCTGGTATTTAGGGTTGTGCAGAGGCCCTCATACGGATTCCTTATCAATGGTGTTCATGGCAGTGATATTCTACACTATAAAGACTTAATTAACCATGATCACCACAGCCATGGGTTGCTTGTTCATGACTTTTCCATGGAGCTACTGAGGAATGGTAGGTGAAACATTCTTCTGACACTGGTTTTTCATTCCTTTAATGAGGCAAGTGGCACACTAAAGTAATCTTCATTATTTATTTATTCACTTGCCTTATGTTTATTTTCAAGACAACATTTAGGAATGGAAGTTGTTCTATTTAATGCTATTCTTGTATATTGATTTTAGGAACTGTCAATAAAATCATCCTGAGAGATCTCTGTATCAAAAGGGGTGGTAATATGAGTAGAAAAATCATCTGTCCTGAAAAAAAATAAAAGGAATAATGTAACATTATGCAGCATCATCAAACAGATTTGTAAATATTTTACAACACCTAGAATAGAAAAACAACAAGACTGATTTAAAAACACATTAATTGATCATGGGGTTAAGTATTTCTTCAAATGATCAAAGAATCATAGAACATTTTGGCTTGCAAGGGACCTTTAGGGGTCAACTAGTCCACCTCCCCTGCCATGGGCAGGGACAACTTCCACTGGACAAAGTTGCCCAAAACCTCATTCAGCCTGAGCTTGAACACTTCCAGCATTCCACAACCACTCTGGACAAATTGTTCCAGTGTCTCACCACCCTTACTGTAAAATATCTTGTCCTTACGTCCAACCTAAACCTACTCCTGCCGCTTGTTATGTCACTACAGGCATTGGTAAAAAGTCTCTATCTTTCCTATAAACCTCCTTTAGACATTGAAAGGCTGCAATATACCATGTCTAGCAATACAGGTACAAACTGGGACTTCACAGCCTGGCATGATTAGTCAGCTTGCTGTAAAGCAGCAAAGCTATTTCAAGTACATGTAATGAAAAAGTGTATTTAACACTGCAAGAAATATGGTGGATTCTTCCTGAATGTGGCTATTGAGTGAAACATGGAATCTATTAGTATAAAGAGGGACATGGACTCAATACTTGTCACTGAAACTTCAGTTCAGCCCTCAAAACCCAAGGAAAGATATTTTGTCTCTCTGGCTGTCTAATATGAACCTTCAGAAATATCAGGTGTCCACCCCAAATTCTTCTGCCTTCCCAAGTTTTGGTTTTGACTCTCTTGACTTTTTCCTTTGTTATCCACAATGGTGAATGAGCTACCTTCAGCCTAGAACTTCTGATTTTCCAGTCATAGATACAAGGCCAGCTGTCCTTCCAAGGCTTCTTCAAAGCTCCCTGAAGATTATTTAAAGCACCAAAAAGTATTGCCTGGCAGTTTCATCCTTTCTGTGGTCCCCATCAAAGTGATTTGGAATGAGGAGAGAAGAAATGTACCTTTTTCAGGTTGACAGAGACCTCTTTTTTGGAGAGTCTCTCCTTTCTTAGGTCAGGCTAGTGACCTTGAGTCAACAGTATATTATTAGATCCCTGAACAGTGGGTCATCAAATTCATCTTCTGATAGCCAAGGCAAGTTTATTGTTATCCTAGCAGATGGTGAGGGGAGATTGAAGAAAGGTGATTGAAGCAGAATGAAATGATGTGAGGAATTTTGCAGGACTCAGATTAAATTGTTCTTTCCATTTCTCTTTCCCATTCTCCCTCTCTTTTTCTCTTATTTTTCTCCCCCTTCCTGCCTCACACAGGAATGAAGCTGATGTACATGCATGACAACTCTGAAAACCTGACTGACAGCTTTACAATTCAGCTATCAGATGGAAAATATAAAGTCCTCCGAACCATTTCAGTAAAGGTCATCCCAGTTAATGATGAGAAACCATTTCTGAGCAAGTAAGTCACATGTTCCTGTTTCTGACACCGTGATGTGTCCAGACAAAATGATGGAAAAGTGAAAAAACCATCAAATCACGGAATCATACAATCTTTAAGGTTGGAAAAGGCCTTTAAGATAATCAAGTCCACAGCCTACCATGTTCCCACCATGTTCACCATTAAACCTCGCCCTGGGCATCTGATGCAAAGAGGAAGCCATAACTAGTAACAGATTAATGTCAGTAAAGATGTTTCTATGCAGGTCTCTATCAGTCTGTTTATCAAAAAAATATTTTACTGAAAGAAGAGCATGCTTAGTGATGCTCTATATTAAGCAGATTGAGCAAAAATAAAAGTGTGTGGGGAAACACGTTTGTTGTGTCTTTCACAAGTTGCTTCAAGGTGCTTGCAGCTGTTGTACCTCTGCTGAACACTGACCACCATGGTACTATTTTTCCTTCCCTGAGACAAACACCAGCCTAAAACACCTCTCTGAAAGCAGCTCTGGATTTTGGCATGAAAGGATCCACAAGGTTGAAGCAGGGGAAGAGCTTTTAGATTATAATTATTTTCTTTTATACTCTAGAACTCTTTTTCTCAGCCACTATTCACCTGCTGCAAAGGCACACACTAACTTCCCTTACACTTCAAAGCTAGGTGTTGTAAATGAATTAGACATGATCAGAAATTGCCTGGCAGACCATTTATAGATAGGCAGCTGGCTGCAAGAGAGCCAAACCTCCTGGACATTTTAAAAAGGAGCTCATCCCTTGGGATCTCCAACTGATGACTTGTCACAGAGCATCCATACTTGTGACTGTTTTCCAGCCCCAGACAGGCAGAGGGGAAGCTACGAGTACAAAGGTTTTGTGGATATAGCTCTGAACCTCTAAAGTTTGCATTTCAGACTCACAACCTGTTAAGCAGACTGCCACTAAGGAGGGAATTTCTGATCCCTCAGGGTATTTGGCCTACTTTCAGATCAGGCTTGCACTTCCCATTGCAAAGAATTTTTAATTTATTACCAGGTAGAACTTCCTGCAATAACAAATGTTAGTTCATTGGTTAAAAATTTTTCAATTACCACCTAATGCTAACATGAGAGAATATAAATTTTTAGTTAGAATAAAGAGTATAATTTATGTATGCATATATCATTTACTGATAATTGCCTCTTTGTTCCTCACATGCTATACCTTGATCTGCCATTGTCCAACCTCTCTCTCTGAAAGAAGATGATGAAGTGCAAGAAGTCAAGTGCTTTTAGCTTTCCCTGGCTAGATGCAGAAACTGTTGCTTCCTTGGCCGGCGATGTTAGGTCTCACCACTTGTCATTCCTGTGTTCAGCAATAGCATAGATTGAGACATCTACTCCCAAAATAGTTATTCCTTTGTAATAAGTTACTGCCTCCTGCCTGTTATTCCTCCACTGAGATGAGATGTGCTGCCAGTATTTAAGCAGTAGTGCTTTAAGAAAATGTTTCGTTTGGCACTGAAGCAATTTAGCTGCCACATTCAGTCACTACAGCTTCGCTGTAGGGTACAAAGTTCCTTATGCTAATGTAGTGTTTTACAGGTGAATATTGGGCAGTACCTGTAAATTTTTCTTAACCTTTTGATCTTGGGGCCTTTTTGATCTTCCTTTCCACCCCAGGGATTTTTAGCTCTCATCTCCATTAGTTATGGTCAACAGACTGAAGAACCTGTGATGGGATGTTTTTGGCTGGCAAACAGTGCCTCTTATTCACAGTGATTGCCAAAACCTCAATCTGTCACCTCTTGGATTGCATCCTGTAGCAGAGAGTGCCCTTGGGGAATGTAAAGCCTTCACATATTCCCCTTGAGAGCTTCTTCTCAAAATGAGATGTGGGTGCTAGAAGGAGCATAGAGAAGAAGCCAGTTAGATCTTGTTGTGCCTCTTACAGATAAAGGTGAGCCTTGAAGACTAGTCATTTGAAAGACAGTCATTTCCTAAATGATCAATCCGTTCATTAGAGCCAGTATTGCTGCACTCTATATTAGCAGTAATAATACAGTCTATTTGTTTACATGGTCTTCTTTCCATAAATTGTATGAAGGTAAGCAGAACAGGGTCCAGGGGAATAAGCGAGATGTGTTAAATCAGTTTGGTTTAGGTATCTTTGTCATTTCTCACCACTGTAAGGAGAAGCTTCTCTGTACTATTTGCCTTTTTTTTTCCTCTTCTGAGCTGAAATAGGCACCCTGCTTCTATTCTTTCTGCAGTTGTCATTTCTGTCAGCATTTGGTTAATCCATATTTCTGGCAGAGAAATTGCATGTTGAAAAGGTTCCTTTTATTGCATCAATACATGATTTTTAATTTTTTCAGGAAGAATGATATAGAGGTGAACACAGGTGAAACTCAAATAATTTCTAGTGCTGTTCTGTCAGCAGAAGATAAAGATACCCCCAGGGAGAGAATTTACTACTTATTTGAAAGACTTCCAGAAAATGGTCAGCTTCAGCTCAAGGTTAGTCTTTGTATTTTAACAAAAAGCAGGCATACAAAGAACTCTCTTTTTTTAGGGCAAAATGAAGTTCATCTTCCTTTTCTCCCAAATGTCTGTTGTATTTTGAAGTAGACAGCTTGGCCAGTTTGATTGTTCAAAGAGTATTTGAGTCAAACAATGATGCTGTCCCAGAGGCTTTGGCACTAAAACCCAGATCCTGATCAGGAGGGGATCATGAAGGTAAAACACATGGCAGATCATCTGAGGTGAAAATTGAGAAAGATGCTGGGATTATCCCACAAAGGAGGAAAATCAGGCTGGGGGGAATAGGGGGAAAGTCCTTGATCAAAAAATAAAAGCCTTTACTTCAATTTCTTCAGGGTTCGAAAGCATGGAAGGAGTTGCATGTGAAAGAGTAAGTAGTATCTCAACAACTAGAAAAAAACATGGGGGGGAAGGAAGGAAAAAGAAGATGATGGAAAGGATATATCAAGAAGAATGGCAGAAAAAATTAGAAATGGAAGAAGAGATGATAATCTGTTGATGTCCTAATATAAGAAAAAGGAACAAAGATAGAAAAAAATTGCTCTTTTAAATAGTACACATATATGATAGAAATAAAATTTCATTTCTAAAATTTGTGAGCTTAGAAAGCATTTTGGTGCTGGATCTCAACATCAGCCTGTGGATCACATGAGTCTTGTGAATTAAGTCTGAGTCAAGAGACAGCTGCTGACTGGAGTCTGTCAGTTTGAACATGTAGGATAAATAAAAATATCTTAGCTCTCTCTCCTTGATAACCTTTGCTCTAGATCTAGTGATGATGTTACTGCAGCTAAATGTCAACTACATGGATCAGTCCAATAATAGCCAACAAGGCTATCTTCAGAAAAGCAAGAAATTTTATGGTATTTCTTTTTACAGCTGAGGACCTCTGTGGCTCTAAATTTCCGTGCTTCCCTGGAGTTATTTCTGATACTGTTTTAGCTATGATTTTGCATAGAACCAAGAATAGATTTGTGAAATTAAGAAAAAGAAAATAGAAACTGGGTCAGGAACTATTTAATTTTCATCTTGGTGGCTGATTGAGAAGTGTGCAGAAATTTATTTCCTAGAGTAAAAGTGGCTAAACTCCATATTACTATATTTTATTAATGATCCTTGTATCTTCTCCCGCCTTATATCTGCTGGAAAAAACTCCAGTTATTTGCTGCCCTTCCAAACATAGTATGAGGAAAGAGCCTAGAGAAGGAAAGCCAGGTAGCTGCCACTAACAGTCTATGTAACTACAAAGAAACACAGTTAACTGGGAAGGATGTGAGGGTGATTATCAGTTAATGAAGGAGGCTTATTCTTTCCAGGTAGGACAAGGCTGGGTGACTCTCCAAACTGGAATGAAGTGCACTCAGGAAGAGCTGGATATGAACCTTGTGAGATATGTCCATACAGGAGCTGTAGGGTCCAAGAAAAAAGACAGCTTCACATTTTACCTCTGGGATGGGTACAACAGATCCCCAGCTGTGGACTTCTACATAAACATCAAGGACTTGGAAAAGGGTAAAGATCCACTAAACTTAATGTTTTACAGTGCCTGTTTCTGAAACAAAGATATTTGAATATGTGTCCTAATCCTTTCCTTAGCACTATATAGGCCCTGGCAAGCCATCCTGTAGAACCTGTAAGTTTAACTGCTTGGATTTCACTGTTGGCCAGGTCCTGGGATTTGAAAAGGCTCTGCAGAATGCAATGTGTTGCACTTTCCCTCCCAGGAGTCCCAGCTGCTTTTTAAGTAGAGCTGAAAACATCTTTCTGTTAACTAGCTTTATGTCTGAGTAAATCAGCACAGAAAAATGGCAAGGATATAAAAAAGTACTCAATATGCTGTTCTGAAACAGCCCTGTCTCCCAGGTTATTCTACAGCCTTATAGTCTCTGGTTTTTTATTACGTCTCTATTAGAAACCTAAAGGTTTACACTGCTAAGACTGGAAAACATGTCAAAAAAGGCTGTGGTCTCTTCATCCTTGGCCCCAAAAGGAGAATAGTTTTCAGGCTCAAATAGGATAAAGCCCCAAGGAACGTGGCTATGGCTGATCTCACGGCTGACCCTGCTTTGAGCAGAAGGTCAGACTAAAAATGTCCTGAAGTCCCTTCCATGCTAAATTTCTCAATAATGTTACAGTCTTATAGTTTTTCTACTGGTGATGGTTTTCCTGTGACTAAACAATGCAGAAGAGACCTTCCAGTTCAATTTGTCTATTTCAGTGTTGTTTTGTCTATTCTGCAGGAGACATTGCTGTTTCTACAGAACTTCTTAGAGTGCCAAAAGGAGATCGCAGCTACATTACTACTGATGTCCTCCTTGCACTGGATGGTTCTGACAAGCCAGAGGAGCTCCTTTATGTGATTACCTCCCCACCCCAGTATGGACAAATAGAGTATGTCAGCTATCCTGGCATCCCCATCACCAGCTTCAGCCAAATGGATGTAGCACGGCAGATCGTCTGCTATGTTCACAAAGCCAAGGCAGCTGCTCCTGAAGATACTTTCAGGTAAGGTGTAGTACTCCACCTCCCAAACTCTTCCCCTTGAATTTTTGGGGTATTTAAAAAACCTGTACTACACAACACAAAACACTCCCAAAACTCCAAAAGAAATTATTAAAAAGAGCTGGAGACTCTGTGTGAATTCCCAGTATTTATATAGCCCATCTATTTATACTGCAATAAAAATGGCTGAGAACAATTTGATAATAAATGTTTTTGCTTATTGATGCTGTAAACATAGCCAGAGGCACATTTACTTAATGATAGTAGCTTCAACATTATTCAACCCAGGCATACACAGCTGTTAAGATTTAGGTGGGAGAGAAGGACTGAGAACATACTTGGTAGAATTTTCCTTTGGTTTCTTGCTACAGCTGGATGTGGTAGCATCCAAAACTGGTCCATTCAGGTATTAAAGAACAGCTTTCTTATCTGTTATAGTTTATCATATTAATTTAACTATGGGTTTTCTGAATCCCTAAGTATTCTGGAATACAATGAAAACCAGTCCACTTAATCTATTTTGACACTACCATAGCTCAGAAATTCATGTAGACACTTGAATTTTTGGGGTAAATCCATAGGTTTACCTACAGGCTCATTTCAGCAGCCTAATGATAATTATTTTCACCTATGGCTGAAATTTTCCACTTAAAACAGTTTATGCTAGGTGCATTCCTAAAGTGAGTGTTTCCTCATCCTGTTCTTAAATGAACCTCCCTAGGTTATAAAGAAGAATGATACAATGAATTATCATCAGATAAAGAGCACGTGTATTGGTCAAAGTCTTGTGGACAATTTTGTAAAAAAGATCAGAATCAGGAAAAACAAAATGTATCTAAAGAAAGAATGCTTACTTTTTGCCAATATTGGTAATTTTCTCTGAAAGCAGCTTTTGACAGAAGATGGACTTACTATAAAATTCAAAATTAAGACCTTAATATTTTTCATTTGTGACTAAGAAAAATTAAGGATTTAGCTCCTAAGAGCTGCAATTCAGAAAAGACCCTTTTTACACTCTCCTAGAATAGATTCCTGATCTGACTGGCTTTTTCTGTGAGGCATGATGAAGTTCAAGAACATGTTGCATCTTCCAGTTTGAGAGCTTTTTTGCAGGCAAGTCAAGCAAGTGGAGGGGCATGGAGACATCAACTAAATCTGCCGATGATACTGGATCAGGTAGCATTGTCCAAAGTTGACCCAAAAGTAATTCTGAAACTTTCCTCAGAAGAAACATGTTTAACTATCCCTTCCACTACATTCAGTGTAGTGGAATTTCTAGTTAGGAGATTCGTCTGATCCACTTGTACTCACTACAGAAAAAGTGAACAAATACTCCCTGATTTTATGTTTCTTAACTGTGAAACACTTTCACCAAAACTAGAATTAGATTATACAAGTAAGGTTGCAGTCATGCCAGCCCTAGTTTAGGAGTGGTATAGTGGCTTGTGTCAGTATGACTTCCATATCACACTAATAAAAGGAGATCAAACAATTCCAGGCAAATTGCAAATGTGGATAAACCCAATGTCTTCTGTTTAGGCCAATGGCTAAGAACCAAACCAGAAAGTCAGCCTTTTAAAAGTAAGGTTATGATGCTTTAATAAATATTGATATTTGATAACTATTTTAATCCAAATAATTATGTTCCTTCATGTTATCATTTGGAAAATAATTTGGTTTTGTGTAGACATATAAATATTCTGGCAGAATAGTACTATTTCAACAAGGATTTAATTATATGGGTAATTGTGGGAGGAGGAGGAATTAACTGACCAGATTTTTACTTCCCACTGAAGTACTTCCTTCAGCCATAAATTTACCTGTATTGTTTGGTGCTGTTGGCCTGGAAGAAAGATTTGGCAGTGCTTGTTTGGACAGATGACTTCAAGTGATTAACAACCTGACATCAGATGCTGGCAGCAGGATGCTAAAAGAACATGCTAATGTCCTCCATTTTGACATGCTGGCTTGATTTTGTAATGAGTTGGCACTATTTATGATTCCATTTTTATCTTTTAAATGCCATGACAGATGGTAGGTCCTATAGCCAATTCCATTGCCATCAAACTGCAGAAAGCATGAAATGTTGGTAGCTGTGAAATCAAACCATGCAACATGTCCTTCAAACTTTGCCTGGGAATTGTACTCTAAATTTCATCAGAGTGAGAATACTGGCTGCTCTCCACTCCTGAGGAAATTACAAAGCAGACATAAACCAGAAATAAAGAACCAAAATCTCCCAAAGTGCAGAAGATGGACATCTTGGACATAGGCAGTTTCATCACCTGTGAAACTGAGTAGTGAATGAAATTCATTGTAAATTTCAGTCTGATGTATACTTGCAGGGCCTTTGTTCCTATCTGGTATTCTGGAGAAGGCTGGATGAATCTTCAGTTTCATGAACTGAATTATCTAAGTATTTCACTTAAATATTGTGAGACATTATTCAAATGTTTTTACAGCAATCAAAAGAATGAGAGAAAATTCGCTTCTGCTGCAATCCTCCAGGCATTTTGAAAGAAGGTTAAGGTCTTGACTGAAGGTGCTTTACCCATTTCTTCTCCTTACATAGTACTTATCCTCATTATTCTAGTTCTGTATTTGCCTTCAGATAGCTTACTAATAGCACAACCCTTTTACCATTGGCACAATAGCATTAGGTCAGTGTAGACAGATGTCTCTAGGTTCCCAGATGGGAATACCATCCTCAGTAAACATATTTCTAACTGCTACATAGTCCCTGGTCTGCCTATGCTCATTCCCATCTGTTTCATGGCATAGTGCCAGTTTACAAGTGATCAAGCTCTAATCATCCAATGTTGGTGAAGGGAATGAGGAGTTTTAGATGGACAGTCTGTGTGACACAGTAAGCTGCTCCATGACCTACTGAAAGTCACTCACATTCAAGTCATGCAGCAATACACTAGGTGTTGACCCTGTAATTTTAAAAATACTTCTTCAAGGTCTGCAGTCAAGAGACCAAGTGGAAACAGATAATCTACTAGATGTCAGCCAGTCCCCATTTCATTTAAGTATGGTAGAAGAGTGTTGGTTGGAAAGCAGCCAGCTAGGCTGGCCCTCATACTGTCTGAAACAACTGTCCTGTTCTACCAGAGACGAATTTCTTTGCACAGAAGATTCTGCTCTGAATCAGGCAGAACAAACCTGTGTGAAAACCACTTTATAAAATGTTTTTGCATATAGTGTGCAGCATAATCACTGCATGTAGAAAGACATGTAATTCATACATGGTATAAATTGATGGGACATTAAGGATCATGAGACATTTTCAGAGCAATTTTTAGTTTCATATACCCTCAAAAGTTTTTATTACAGGAATGAAAATATTTCATGCAATTATTTTCAGAAGAAAATACATAAATAATGATCTTGACAATGAAATCTAAGATGAATTTTAAAGGACAAAAGATTGTCTTTCTCCTTATTTTTGACCCCAACTAAATTTAACAATAAATTTCTGCAGACCATGCTGTCACTCGTATGGCAAAAGCCCATACCCAGCTGGTAGGCTTCTGTCATGTTTTAACTGCAGCCGGCAGCTAAGCACCAGGCAGCTGCTCGCTCCCTCCCCACCTGGTAAGACTGGGGAGAGAATTGGAAAGGTAAAAGTGAGAAAATTCATGGGTTGAGATAGAGACAGTTTAATAGGTAAAGCGAAAACTGTGCACAAAAGCAAAGCAAAACAAGGAATTCATTCACTGCTTCCTGTGAGCAGGCAGGTGTTCAGCCATCCCCAGGAAAGCAGAGTTCCATCATGCACAACAGTGACTTGGGAAGACAAATGCCTCCACTCCAAACGTCTCCCCCTCCCTCCTTCTTCTTCCCCCAGCTCTATACACTGAGTAGGACTCCAGATGGTCTGGGATGTCCTTTGGGTCAGCTGGGGTCACTGTCCCGGCTGTCCCCCCTCTCAACTCCTTATGCACTTCCAGCCCAGCCCAATTACTGGCGGTGCAGTGTGAGAGTCAGAAAAAGTCTTGATGCTGTGTAAGCACTGCTCAGCAGTAACAAAACCAAAGCATCCTTATGTTATCAACACTATTTACAGCACAAATCAAAACCACAGCCGCATACAAGTGACTATGAAGAAAATGAACTCTACCCCAATCAACAACAGCAGAGCTTCCGACAGATTTTCTCTATAGCTTTGGGCACCTTTCTCTTAGTTTTGAAAGGAAAACTATCTGTAGTGAATAATCAAACCTTTAGTGTATCTAAAGAAACATCATTACTTGTGAGAGAATTACAAGAATCTATGTGGCTATTGATAGAAATTCCCAACATGGAAGAAGAATTGTGCAGATATGACCATCTGATAAATTTATGCTATGGATATCTACGTTTTTAACATTACCCTATGCAATTTGTATGGTTCTGCCCAATATCTTAGTATTTCAGTGAAACTTTACTTTATAAACAAACATAAATCAGTTCCTCTGAATATATGAAAATTTACAGATACAGTTAGTGTCTAATTAACCAT
Organism: Drymodes brunneopygia; assembly: GCA_013400955.1. Taxonomy (NCBI): domain Eukaryota; kingdom Metazoa; phylum Chordata; class Aves; order Passeriformes; family Petroicidae; genus Drymodes; species Drymodes brunneopygia. Next base: position 273,343 of record VZTZ01052339.1, read on the forward strand.
GAAGTGAGATAAGGCTGAATCTTTTTCCAGTTCGGTTTTTCAGATAGTTTTGGGGACATTGGGTAGAAAATATTTGTAACAGTGAACAGAAAGAAACCCAAACCAAACCAAACCAAACCAAACCAATCCAAACCAGACAGGTCATGCACTTCACATACCTCTTTCTGTAAGCTGTAGGTGCTACTGTCAGGTAACCAAGTGAAGATAAACTTTAAGGATGTGTAAAATATGTACCCCAGAAGCTACAATAAGCCCCAGGCAGCCTTTCATTTTAGATCTGCTCCACCTGTATCTCAGCTAGAAGACTAGATTAGCTCCATTATGACTGTTGATTTTAATGCCTTTTCACTGGTATTTGCTCATTCCCTGAAGGTGCATTGTAACTCTTGTCATATACCTGGCTGTCTTCTTTCATGTTTTTAAGTTCTACATCCACTCCACTCAGTGCCTGGGTTTATGCTCCACCCAGCTCTTCTACTTTTGCAGTATCAACACAGGCAAGTCCTGTAGTAAAGGTCTGCATTATCATTTCATTTCAGTACATGGTGAATCAAGAACAGATGCTGAAGACTGCCTTGCCTCTCTTTGCCAGATTCATCATCAGCAATGGACTGAAGACTAAGCATGGGACATTCAAGATTGCCTTGGAGGCAGTTGACCAGTCTTTGCCCACTTTATCTAGGAACATGGGGTTAAGATTAATGGAAGGAGCTATGGCACCTCTTACTCCTGATGTCCTGCAGCTTTCAGACCCAGATACTGTGAAAGAAAACCTCACCTTCCTCTTGGCTCAGCTCCCCCAGTACGGCCATCTCTATTATCGTGGGGCTGTGTTACTGCAGGATAATTTTACACAGCAAGATGTGGACAACAGGGATGTTGCATACAAGCACCGAGGTGGGAACTCCCAGATTGACAGATTTACATTTGTTGCCACAGATAGGACTAACCAAGGCTTCATCGTGAATGGGAGAGTGCAGAGCGAGCCAGTGGCATTCACCATTCAGGCAAGTGTGACCACAGGCCTACTTAAGAAAGATAAATAGCATGATAAGGTCAAAAATGTAGCAGTTTTGATGACAGCTGGTACTTGTTGCAGTCTCTGATTTAACTGCGCAGCTAAAATGTTTGCTTTCTTCGTTCCATGAATAATTAACCTGGCAAATTAACTACTTGCCAAAATGCATGAACATAAGCAAGTAAATACTTATATACTTAATATTGGCATGCTAAAAATTTTACATAGGAATCTCAGCTATGGGAAGGATAGAACTTCTCCTGCTCTGCTTTCCAACTTGGTGCCTGACCCTGTGATTTGCACACACGTGGATGTGAGGATGACTGTTGATCTTCATGTCACAGGAATCTTGAATCACAGCCACTTTGCTCCCCCACCTGGACATCCTGTCTTCTCTCTGAGAGTTTCTGTAAGATGCTTGCTCTGATTCTTCATTCTTTAGTAGAATCTTTCTGTTCACTTCCCATTTCCCCTGTTTTCAAGTCCTTCATACTTTGTCATAGGCTCAGATACGCTTGCTGTGATTTTTTGTATGTGTCTCTGTGGCATGTTTCAGTACACAAAGTAGGCCTGGTTGCATTGCATGTCAAAATTCTGTGTTTCAAAACACTCATACTAATGAAGTGGCTATTAATATTTCCTGATGACAAATTTTCAAGTTATATGATGAGTGAGGAATACTATTTCAGCAGAGGGTGAGATACAAGAACGGCAATAACCATTGTGGAATGCTAGAAGATTCATCAGAACTTGTGAAAGGTGGCATTGCTATTGTAAAACACAGGTGGCAAACCTTTTCTGGAGTTATCTTTTATTGTGAAGAAAATGACATTAAAAATGAGGACTATAGGAAATGTGGGATATCAGGGCAGAGGTACAAAGAATTTGCTTTACGGAGTGTACCCCAGAGTGTACTGTACCCTGCTGCATGTGGCAGGTGATGGACAATCTGGGCCTGGAAACTTCTGTGAAGTACAACTTAACTGGAACTCAGGTGTCTGCAGCAGACTGTGAGCCAAAGTGGCTACTGCCACCCTGATCTGGCTACTGTTCTTTTAGCAAAAGCAGGACGGAGAATATCCTGATGCTGTAAAATGAATGTCTTACTTTGATTTAGGTGGATCATTTGGATAAAATGGCACCAAAAATTATTCATCTCCATTGCTTTTCCGATGTGGAACTGTTGAAGAATGGCAATTATGGCATCTACATTACTGCCAAGTCCCTGAGGGCATCTGACCCCAACACAAAAGATGACAAAATAATTTTCAAGATTTTGCAAGGTCCTCATTATGGCTATCTGGAAAATATAACAACAGGTGATTTCTTTTATAATCTCTCTATTATGTGCCATACCAGACCAGATTTGAAACCCTACCCTGTCAATCTTTGCTTGATAGAGAGAATCAAAATTTCAAAATGCAAACTGTGGGCAAAGTTTGACTGTAGTAGCAAAACTTTACAATGAAACCTGAGCCTTACGTTTGTTATGAATCCTCAAAGAGTTTGAGATAATTTTTAAGAGCTGCTGTTGAGAAACGTTTTTATTTGTATCAAGAAATAAAAAGATTAATATTGAACTTAGCCTTTTGATAAACAGGTTACACATGAAGAAATTGGCGGGGGCTTATAATGAACGGATGTTGCTGTCTAGCTATAAACCTGCATTTCTCTAAGTTCAGATTCTCAACAAAAAGAAAATTTCCAAAGAGTCTGTATGAGCTACATGGCTCTTACTAGCAGGCTTTTTGTTCACCTGCATATTACTTGTCTTTCCTAGGTGGATTCATTCAGGAAGAATTTAGCCAAAAGGATTTAAACAGCAAAATCATACTTTATGTCATCAACCAAACACAAGAAGTGAATTCAGACAGTTTGGAGTTTCGAGTGACAGATGCCAGTGGGAACTCTGCGGCACCACGAAGGTATCTCTGCTCCTTGGTGACATGGGCTGTGCTGCACTGTGCTCGCCATCCCCTGGGGCAAACAAACAGGTGCTGGGCTTGAAGCCATGCAGACATGGACACAGCTACAACTCAACCTGCCATTGCTTTAGGTAGAGTAGAGAAGGTTTCCTCCCCTGAAGAAGGTGAAATGCAAGGAGTTGGCTCCAGGTTAGATTGCTTCACAGTTCTCAAGGGCCTTCAGGGCCTCACCAGGAAACATAATGTATTTAGTGGCAACTGGGCATTTGGAGATCTGACATGCTGTGTGCTGAGGGATGGGACTACTGCCTCATGAACATGGTCCTGCAGCTGAAGGTTGCTTTTGCCCTTAGCTGATGACAATGTATTTTTCACAAGCTTGAGATTGCAATGGAGGGGATGCTCTCAAATAACAAAGCTATGAGAGCCATACTTCTGCAAAAGAGCACTGAAAGAAGGTGGACAGCACACAGCATCTTCTTTGCCATCCACTGCATGTGTTAGGCATACTCTCCAATATTTCCTTGGAACATACCATAAGCCTCATGTAGAAAAATTAGAATATCATCCGAACTGTGCTTTGATGATAAAAGCCAGAAGAGCCAGTAGCTCTTCAGAAGAGGCAACGGTTCTCCTTATTCCTGAATATAGGGCTAAATGTTCAACCAACTTATTTAATCATAAGAACTACCGAAAAAAACCCAAAACAATATACTTTTCCAGGGCTAAACTGGCTACTCACAAACCAGAACTCATGGTGAAGAAAGAGGAGCAGAGAGCTGTCCCCGGGGGCGGAGCACTTCCTGCACACTGGAGAGAGGACAGGGACTGAGCTGAGCTGAGCTGGAGGCAGCTATGTTCAGGCAGTTATGTGCTGTGCCAAAAGATGTCCCCATGCACAAACACATCTGAGCACGGGCAGCCTGAGCACTGCCCAGCTGCTCTGTGTCGGCTCGCGGTGGAACCAATATTAAAACCACCATTATGTGATGCCACTTCCCATGGGAAAGTGTAACTCCTTGTAAATGAATGGCAATGCATAGCACAGCTTCAGGAAAAGAGCAAAGAAAAACCACTTTTTTGCAGAAAATAGGTGTTACAGTGAAGTTATCCACAAGCAGACCAAAGGGGGATTTTAGTGAAAAAAGAGTATTTTAATACTGGATTTATAAGCTTCTGAGATATTTTCCAGTTTAAAGTATTTTTCACCTAATGATCACTGGTTCAAAATACATGATTTATTGTTGATGTCCCAGCTTTTATTTGAATGCTGCTGGACTACATCTGGCACATCCATCTTTTTTGGCAAAAATAAAGCAAATCAGCTTGTAAATGGGTTTCCCACAAAATTAGCATCAGAGGATAGAGGAGGACAGGAGAAACTTCCACTGGTGATAGAGCTAGTCAGCTGTGAAAGGCCTAGAAGTTCGTTTTAGTAAAGTTCAAATTGTAAATAGCTCATCTTATTTTCTTTCTTTGCACTCTCTTTCATTCGTCTCTGACTCTCACTAATTTTTATCACTGCTTTAAAAAAGGAAAGACCTGTATTGACTATCCTGTGCAACAAACAATCTTCTCAAGTTCAGACACTGCTTCCAACCCCCATAAACAATTCTAAAATTCAGTGTATGAGACACCTGGAATCAGACAGGGGAAAGGTTGTAGAGTGAAGTATGCCGAGTACTAAAGTAGGGGAGGAGAGAAGGCCCTTGCACAGAGGGAGAAAATCCTAGAGCATACTCTGTATCCTACAGGAGGACAGTTAGAGGATAGATGAAGGCAGATGGGTGGGGAGGAGGATATTGCTGACAAAAGACTGGGGAGTGAGAGTATAATAAAACTGTAAGGTTAAAGGGAACCAGGATCAACGGTGATAACTTGTCTTGGCCTATTGTTATGGACAAACTGCTCTTCTCAAAGTTACTGCAGAACCCCTCTGTCTATGAAATAAGGCTCAGGAGAGGTTTAGAGTAGGTCAGGGCTGGTCTGGAGGATTTATTACCACCTCTTCCTAATCAGTTAAATCACACAAGTGTGTTGATTTGGAGACAAAGACTCAGTTTGTGTATTGGCTAAATCAGCAGTCCGGAGAGAAGGCTCCTCACACAGCCTCTGAGCAGCCACTGGGGGTGGCTGGCAGGTGGCTTTGCTCTACACTCACATTCCTTCCTCTCCCACAGGCTGGAGCTACGGTGGTCTCGAATTGAAATGCTACAGACTGAATATGAGGTGTGTGAAAACACGGGAGTGGTGTCTCTGAAAATTACCAGGGTAGGACACTCGGTGGAGTCTGCATTTGTAACCATGAAGGTAAAGCCAAAAGCCAACATCCTAACTTAGTTATAGGAAGTACAGACTGTTATTTTATTCCTAAAGATAATTTAGTAATCATCAAAGAGGCCATGTGATTCAATCCATACTTACTGGGACATTGTCCTTGCTACTACAGATGGCTGAAATATTTCTGACAAAATTTCCTGAGTTTTAAGCAGAAATGCTAATTAACCAAACCTGGAATGTTTCGGAGCAGCATTTCAGTTTTGATGAAAAAACAGGGCAGGCAGCTTCCTCTGGCACTGTGCTCAGAAGCTTTGTTTCTAGGATCTGACACTTTAAAATCCAGACTTTGGGTAATCTGAGGCCTTGGGGCTTTTGTTTTGCCTTCTCTGGCTGGAGGAGCCCAGGAGGTATGGGGGCTTCAACTACACAGCCATGGCAGTCTTGTCCATCTCTCCCCCTACTGCCCACAGCCTAAGAAAAGTCCCTATATCTTCAATGACTGACTCTAGTCAAAAAGACTAGATTGAAAGCTGCAGGCTATAATTTTGTAAAACAGTCTTTGTGCAACTTGCCTTCACAAATTTTGTCTTTCCTCATAAAATGGAAGTTCCAGTATTTTATCAGGTCCCCTTGCTAGAGAAATATCATTTTTTCCCTCTCACAGTTTCTCAGGATTATAGTCCTAATTAGAAACATAATTTTGATTTTCCTTCTACTGAAATTAGTGGGAATTTTGCTAATGATGCCATCAGGGGCCATCCTGTCCTATCCTTCACTGACTCTGGTGATTCCACTCTAGTAGTCACTTGCAGAAACAGACCAGTGAAATTGATTCCAGCACCAAGAGCTGGAACACAAAAACAGTGTGGAAACTGGTGTCCTCTGGTGTCACATATGAAAATTCAGGCAGTTGCTGGAATCCCTATGTTTACATATGTAGGGTTCACATCTATCCTAATGAGTCTTTGGGGATGACAAAAGGCTCTGTGGTCAAACAGAGCTTCTTTCAAGATATCACAAAGGGCCAAATAGGAAAACGTGGCCAGGCTGTTGCTGCTCTTCTGAGATGACAGGTTGTGCTTGTCCAGGAGCCAGGTGTGGCAGGGTCCCCAGGCATGGTGAACAGCAGTGTTACCTGGTGTTGTCAAACAACAATCTGAGAGGGAATGAGCAAAATTTTAAGATAGGAAAATTTTTTTGATTTTTTTTTTTTTAAAGCCATGAGCAAGGACACAATGACATTTGCACATAATGAGGTTTATTCTTCAGGTCCTTATCCTTTTTTCCAGCCTGAGTACATGTATGGGTTGGTCTGTCTATTTGAGACATTAACAGTACCTTCAGCACACAGCAGAATGCAGTGGTTTTGTGAAATGGGTCACAGCATGGCATTTACTGTTTGATTTCTTCTCAGGTGAATGAAATATCTGCTAGGCTAGGAAAGGACTTCACGGTGACTCCCTCCAAGCTTGTTCAGTTTGATCCAGGTATGAAATAGTGCATTGAATAACTCTAAAATTAATTCATTGATTTTGAAAGAGTAAACTCTTGCTTTGGAGAGTGCAATCTATTACATATCTGTAACTAGAGAAGCTTAATAGTGTTTAAGACTTGGGGTAATTTTTTGAAAGTGCTATGGGTTTCTCTAGTGAATTGATATCCTTATTACTTAACAAGAGATTGTCTACAGTCTTTTACATCAGTTAAAATATCAAAAGGGCTGAAATGACATCTCCTAGACTCCCAACACCTAGCCTGGATAGGACTCATCCTGAGCTAAGCTGTGAGATGCTTTAAAGACTTCAGTCATTATAGGTAAAGCCCAGGACACAGGTCAAATTTAGATAAAACTGAGTACAGCTTAGGTTATTCAAGATGTCCAAGGCCCTTTTTCATTCACATACAAGCCCAAAGTTACTCAATAAAGACAAGAAACCAAGAAAAACCAATGGTATGATTTGCCTAAAAGGTTACACTTCAATCTCATACAGTTTTTGATCCATTTGCAGGAATTTAAAATAATTATTCCATCTTTAAAGTTAAGCTTTTCAGATAGAAACCCTATGAAACATTTTCTCTTAAAAATCACAGTGGAAGTCCTAAATCTGTGTATTGCAGTGCGATTTTGCACATCTACAGCAGCATTTTGTTACAGTGTATGCACTTCAACTGAATCATCATTGCCGAGGAACAAATTCAAACTTAATGTTATTTGGAAGAACAGCAGGAGTCCAGTCAGTCAGTTGGAGCACAATAGCATACACAATCTACTCCATTCTAGCTGCAGACATGTTAATTAATCTATTTCTTTGACACCCTGATTGATTGAACAGCACTTAAAGAGTAATTAAAATGTTTATTTCTGTTAGGAGTGTCAACCAAGATGTGGAATATAGCAATTACCTATGACGGATTAGAGGAAGATGATGAAGTCTTTGAAGTAGCTCTGAACTCCCCTGTGAATGCTGTTCTTGGCACACGGACAAAAGCTGTAGTGAAAATTTTGGACTCAAAAGGAGGTATTCTCTTTTGATCTTCATGATTAAGAAGGTGGGACAATCTTGGCTGAGTAGCTCTCCATTTTCAACCACAAGTTGTTCCTAACACTCACTGTTTGATCAAACCACCTTATTTCTTTTTAGAGAAAACAGGTTTGACAGTTGCAGACCCTTTATTCTCTCACACAGTCATATGCATCCTCTTAGGAAACACAGCATGGAGAAAGCAATGAGTACAAAATGAGAAAAGTGCCAGGAAAGAAACCACTTTTCATAACAACATGAGTTCATTTCTCATTTATTAAAGTGGGAAAAATTGGTTTTAGATCCATTACAAGTTTTTTCCCAGTTATTATTTAGGAGTTGTTACACGCCCTCTAAAAGAGATTTATTTTCCTCTCAAAAATGAAACCTAACAAATTAACCCGTCTCTTAGGAATACATTTTCCAATGCTTAAAAACCACAGTCCACAACTTCACAGCAAACAGCAATGATCATTACAAAGTTTAGTCCTTGAAGACTGCGTTGTTATTGTGTTTTTCAGTGATCAAATGTGGTGGGCCTAAAATCAGACCAAAAAGGAGGCAACTGTAGAAACAGAAACATAGGAAAACTGTAGAAAAATACAAATAACTAGAAGAGCAGCTGCAACCTCTGACTGCTGAAGTGTTTTTCCTTCATTTAGTGAAAAAATATTTAAAATATCCACCTTGCAATGAATTAGACTTCATGTTGCAAAAAAGTCCCTTTAAAATTTCAGATTTATTTTCTCCTAAATGTTCCTAGTGTAAATCAGAAGCTGACTGACACAACGAGTTCATTGAAAAAACAGTGCCCTGGATTTCCAAGAAGCTTCTCTGGGCATGATGGAAGTATCATCAATGGTAGTTAAAGATACCTGACCAAAAAATCCAGCACTTCAAAGCCCAGTAGAAGCATGAAAACAGGTATTTTCACTAGATGCTTGGTTGAAATTCTGACCTGTGGGCAGATAGATGCATCACATATAAAACATACTTACATAGGTAGTAGTTGCAGTTATAGTCATAAATAACCCCAGAAATGAGGGTGACTGAACAAACAGCAAATCAACTGCTTCAAGTGAAAGAATCATCCAACTTTTGAGGACAAGCTGTTTATGTGCCCCTGTCAACATGACTAGCTATCTGCTCATGCAGTTAGAACTGACCATCTGCCATTTTTTATGCTTTCAGGTCAATGCAGCTATTCCCGTTCTTCTGGCCAAAGCAAGCATGACTTCTGGGGGAGAGGCACACTGTTTCCAGTTTCCTCAGGCTCCTCATCACCTTCCAGGCCTGGCAATGTTTCCTTGGAAGGGATCCCACTGCCCCCTTCCAAAGGGATGAGAGAGCATGGAGGGGACCTGCAGCAGGAGCACAGCTTGGCAAATCGGTCGAGGACCAGGCTGAGAGTAACTGGAAATGGCAGAACAGTAAGACACTTCTGCAGTTCAGTGATGAAGTGATTTGTGAATTTATTGTGATATGATATCTTCATTAAACCGTCATTTTTGTAGCAATCCTATCTGACCACACAATAACTGTAAACTGCATGAGTTTGTTTTGAGTCAGACCTGGGGGCTATTTAAATAAGCTGTAAGGAAAAAGCCAGAAACAAACCAACCTGATTTTGAGGATCCATGTATGCAAGAGAGGAATAAAAACAAGACTTGGGGGAGGAAACGGGCATGCAGCAACTTCAGCAATTATGAAGCTTCTAATCTTGTAAAAATTATGGGTAAGTTAGAAGTCGGTGGAGCCAGGCAAATGTATAGAAGCCATGCATCTGGTACTGAAGTTCTAAAGCTGAAAATACTGTTAGCTTAAACAGGGAATAGCTATTTAAACCTTGCACACTGATTTTCCTGCTTCAGCTATATTGATTTAGCTAGGTATTTAGTAACTTTCTGCTATTGTGACCTCAAAAGTTACTGGAATCTGTTTTTATGAACAATGAACATTACACTTGTAGTTTGTGCTTTTTAAAGGTTCCTTTTAGAAATGGAATGTTTCTGTTCTAAAAGAGAAAGAACTAAACCCAAGACATGCTCTGCATGATGTATAACCTAGTAGTAAATTTTACATAAAGTCTTTTTGTTTTTATACATGAATATACCCACTTCATTCTACTGTTCTACATTTTTCAGGTTCATCCTTCATCTGTATTTAGAAATGAAACAGATGTGGTTTTCAAAGTAAGAGTATTATGGGTATTGGTTGGACATTTCCATGATTTCTTTCTGATTTTGCTCTTTCCAGGCTTTATCACTCTTAATAATTTGTTATGTCCAATACTTCATTTTTCTATGTATCTTTTTATTTGGTGTAATTTCCTTTGATTTACAATAATTTGTATAATAATTATTTTTTATTATTTATTTAGTTTATTTAAGAGCTGCTTGTATGTACTAACCCTCTCTTTTCTTCTCCTGTTCTTGTGCGTGTGAAATGTAAAATGAAGTATCATGGGATTGTATCACTCAAAATAGAGGATGACACTTCCTCAGCTGAAACCAACAAGAAGGTACAACCACAGATAAGTGTCATTTCCTCTATGAAAACAGAAATCCCACAGGCTGATAAGGCAGAACTTGCATCTGAAAAAAGAACGAGACATAAGGTATGAAACCTTTTTTTTCTACGGGCATTTTCACCATCTGTTTTCAGTCGTGCTGTTTTCCAAAATGATTCAACACCTAGAAGGGTTTTCATGGCATAAAATTTTAATATAGCACCTAATTAATCTGTTTCATTTCACTTGTTTTGTGTAATTATTTTCCTTCAAATGTTCAAATGACATTTTCTCTTTCCAGGACTTTTACTCTTTTCAAAAGGCTTGTACACCAGATTTAAAGGGCCTCTTGCATTATGAAGAAAGCACTCAAAAGTTATTTCAGTGTGATGGGATAACATGGAAATTCTGGAATTCTCAAAGCAAGGTAAAAGTGTAGCCATGCATATGTATCTAAGTCAGAGCATGGAGTCTATGATTGGTGAAACTCTGAAGCAGAGGACCTTCCTGCAACTGTTATTTACTTGAACAACGTTGTCCAGATTCAGGTTTGCTTTCAGCAGAAGCAAAAGTTTCCCAGGAATATGATGAGGACCTTACTGCTGGGGCTGCCTTTCCTCTCTGTCATCCACAGGTGCTCCTGGACAAACCACATGAGCACTAGTGTCTTGGTGCTCATGACAGTGTGCTAGTGACAGAGAAGGAAGTCTGTGTGAGAATAGGTGCAAGTCAGTAAAAAAGGCTTACTTAGGTATTCTGTAAACATACCACTTTTCAGCCATGCTGAATTTTGTTGCACTGCATTCCCTGAACAGAATACAGGAGGCGGAAAATGGTGTCCAAACTAATATAAAATCTTCAGAGGATTTTTGGAACTGATTCCAACTGTCACCATTAAAGCTACTAATTATAAATTGTAGGATCCTCTGTCAGGCATTACTTATTTAAAATTTTTAAGCAATGCTGTAGCTTTATTTATACACACCAAATTTCATGCTCGATTTAATTCTGGGCACTAGTGCAAAGACTATCTGTGCACAGACAGAAGTGTTTTACCTTTTCCTCTTTTATTTCAGGAGCTAACTACGAAGAATTGTCCCTCTGGATGGAGTTACCATGAGGGCAGTTGTTACTTCCTGGTAGTGAATCACAAGGTGACCTGGAACACTGCTGCTTGGGCTTGCAGAGAACAGTAAGAGACCATCATGCATTTGCTGTGCACTGCTGTTGCCCTGAGCTGAATACCGCTCTTGAGGACAAATTTATTTGGATAAGCCCAGCTTTGGCTGTACTGCACAGCTCCCCCCAAAAATTGAACAAATCCTGAGATTCAAACACAGTGGATGATAGAAATATAAGTCTTATAATGTTTCAGGTGGTGATGCTATCTTAATCACAGCATGAATTCCCAAAGCTGTCCATCTGCAGGAAGGATACTTTCCTAATGGGAGAGTTAGTCTGGGAGAAAAGAAACTCAGAGTCAGCAAAGACTCAGAATTTCATCCTCTCTTACTCACCACTTCCTTGGCACTACCTCCTCTTGATATAGTAATGGTAAAATATTGCCAGCTCCTGTGTACCCCACTATATTCTTCTGAAGATGCAGCTTTGAAGATTCTGTATCTCCTTGAAAACTTTTACATTCAATTTAACAGTACATTTCTGACTTTTTAAGGATATAACAACAACAACAATAATAATAATAATAATAATAATAGTTGTGTCAAAGTAGGAGATAAAAAAAACCTGCCAATCTTGCTTTTTGCACACTTGCTTTGGGATTTTGGTTTTAGGGGTACTAGGTTAGCACTGGAACAAGTGTTAGCCATGCAGCTTTTACAAGGATAGGCGTGCCCTGTACCTTGTCCTGGATTGTGAGTACCAGGCTGGAAACCAGTCCGAAAAATAGGGTGGGGCTTAAACAGATCTCTCCATTACTATATGAAAGGGAAATTAAAACAGGGAAGAGCTGGAAATGATGGAAACAGAATATGTTCCATAAGTAGTGGAAGGACATGCTGAACTGTGAATCATGGCCAAGCATGCATAACAAACATTGATTCATTCCACTCAGTTATGCCAGATCATATTGTCTTGGTAACACGCAAAAGAAAAATCTTAATACAAATACCTCCCAGCTAATTGAATATATTCTTTACTAAAATCTAGATGTTACATGCACTTGTGAGCTCACCCTGAATATTACCTTATTACTTGGATTACTTAAAATTTCAGCTCCTGGAATTGTTTTTTATTATCTGCTTTTATTATGCTACTTGTTAGCAAACAAAGCTGTAAATTGTGAATATTTTTATATTTTTTTGAAGGCTTCACAAGTGAATTGGAACCATATGTCACTCTACTGGGAGGTGTTTCCTATCTTCTAAAAGAGTGTGATCTTTGTGACCCATATTTTTTGTAGGTGGTAGCTTCTTGATGAAGTTTGCAATATAGATATAAAACTGAATAAAAGTAAATAAACATAAACAAGAGTAATTAAATGACAGTGTTGAAAAAGCTACACAGAAAATCAAGGCATATCACTGAGTCCACCAGGAAATGAATCCTAGGGCAGTGATAATTCAATTAATGTCATACTAGCACAGACTAAGGAAGATTTATTCCAGTAAATGGAGTACTCCTGGCTTCCATCTGGAACTGATTTACAAAAGTACAACTCCAGGAACATGCTTAAACGTGACACAAGAACATCACCTATTAAATTTTGTTTTGCGCTTTTCTCCAGCTCCTCCACAATCAACACCACCACTAATTGTGGTGTTTCAGTTATTAATACTGATTCTATTGACATTTAAATGTTTCCAACAGGGAAATAAAACTATCATGGAGGTCAGTCCTCAATTTTCAATAGATCAAACAAATGAGATGTTAAATGAAAACATGAGAACTGACTTGCAGTATATCAGCCAACTTCCATAAAAAAAAATAATTTTTATTACTACAAAAATAGCATAATTTTAAGCTTCTATTCATTTGTCTTGCTAGAATATTTCTATTATATAGAATAGGGAAAAGAGCACAAGCATTGTTTAAATTGATTCACTAAAGTCTACAAGTAACCAGCCTCCTAGCCTTTTTGAGACAGCCTTTCTATCCTGAGATGATGGACTTGGGAACAGGCCATACAAAAAGTATACAGAAGTGGGCAGGCTGAAGAGTGTCTGGAGAAGGGCCACAAAGATGATCAAAGGACTGTAAAGCATGCCATGTGAAGAAGGCATACAGGAGCCCTTATCACCATGTTTCTGTAATTAAAGGGTGGCTAAGAAGAAGATGGAGACTCCCTTTTTACAAGGAGTCACATAGAAAAGATGAACAGCTACAGGAACAAGTTACTCCTGGGAAGATTCCAATTACATGCAAGGGAAATTTTTTTTCACTGTGAGATCAGACATTAGAAGACTCTCCCCAGGGGCATGGTGGATTCCCAAACACCAGAACCTTTTAAGGTTTAGCTAGACAGGGTGCTGGCCCATCTTGTCTGGACTATCCTTTTGCCAAGAAAGGTTGGAACCAGATGATCCTTGAAGTTCCTTCCAACCTGATATTCTGTGATTCTATTCCATCAAAGCAATGCTATCAATCTATTGTGGAAGCAGTTTTTGTCTGGACACAACTACATATGTATGGGCATATTTGAGTTTTTATTGACATATATTGCATCCATCTGTTACAGGTGATATATAACCCTTCCTTTAGTTTCCATGTGCAGGGGTAGAAGCAGACAAAAATATGTGCTTGTCCTGGTGCAAGTTTCTATTGTCAGTGTTAAACTGGGGATGGGGAGGACAGGGAAATCTCAGTTAATTGCTGTGAAAATTTTGCACGATTTCTAACCCTTCTCCAAATCATTGGAGAGAAAGGTGGTTTAAGAACTCATTTCTCTAGCTTTGTTTGTATGCATGAAGAGGCTCTTGGCAACAAGAAGAGAAGCATCTGGGGGATATTACGGCTGAGTGATCCCATAGCAGCCTGATTTAGGAGCAATTTTGATGATTTATGCCACTGCTCTTGTTTATCCAATAGGAACATGTCCTCCCCAAGGGTCAGTACAGCAGGGCTTACTCGTATGTGAGATGGTTTCACTGCTGCCACTGAAGGGGTGGAAGAACTGGATAGACAGAACCCACACTTATGTATTTTGCCTTGTTAGTCATATTATGCCTTTATCTTTTCTGAAGTTGAACATTTAATTAAAGCTCAAATATGACTCGATTTCGGGTCCTTTACTGCTATCTGTGTAAAGCAGGACATGTTATTTTGTTTGATGGTACTTCATTAGCTACATGTGGCCTCCATCCTTGGGAATCACAGGCAGAACCATATCTAAAGTAATAGATTAGATTCCTCATGATGGCTCAGTGTTCCCGAGAGCAAAGCAGGCGGCAGCCCTCTTCTCCTAATACTGGTTCTCTAAGCGACTGGTTTAACTCATATTATTGTGTGTGACTCCAGCATAGAGATCCAGGAGCCTAGAGTAATTATAAAGGCCTTGTGTATGCTGTCTGACTTTCAACTGCCAGTCTGAAGTGCTGGGCTTCTGCAAGCTCTGCATCATGTCTGCCACTCTCATCTGAATGCTCTGAATGACACGAGGTGTTGTAAGCAACACCAGACACCTATTTCAAGGCATCAGGATAACTCCCTGGGTGACCAAACAAAAGACTGAGATAAGCACAGCCTTTTAGTCACCACCCACCCCCTTCAGCATCAGCATAGGACATGGATTTACTACAGCAGTTCAAATAAAATGTTGTGTCCTGTGGAGACCTTCATACTTAGTCAAGTGTACTTTTGCTGATGTTAAATTTACCAAAATGGTAAAAGACCCTTAAATGTATCAATTTAATGGAAAATTAGTAAAATCTTTGTTCTAAGTGTTTTCCATATAATACTTCAAAGTCAATAGCTACCCAAAATATTTCCTTAATTTGTGCAACTGCTCTAAGATAAAGGATGCTCTTGACTTAATAACAAAAATTCTAAAGCATGCAGGAACAATTTTAAATGGATGGTTTAGCACAGAAAAAAGTGATGTGTGTGGTTTGTTGTGGTTTCTTTTGGTTGGTGTTTGTTTGTTTGTTTTTGGTTTTGTTTATTTTTTTTCCCTAAAAAGGCATTACAACCTCTTATCTTGACTAATTTGCATTAGGAGTGTTAGATGCACACAACTCCATTTTTTAATTTCCGGTGTCTGATGCTATGCCTCGAGGTCCAGTGAGTAACATTATGGAAATGCTATATTGTTCCAGGTTAGTTCTCATTTCCCTATAATACATAAATCCCCTAACTAGGTAAAACAATTAGACCAGTTGTTTCCTCTTCAGTAATGTGTTTCTCAAGCTGTACTTAGACAGCACTCCTGTAGAGAAAAGATTAGATAACACTATAATTATTGCAGTGCTTTCTTTTCACAGTGATGAAGTCTCTCCCTGGTACATGGATTGAAGTCTGAATCTGCTATTGCTCAGACCACCCCTGTATGTCATAAATGATAGAGCAGTTACTGACACACATTGATGCTTTTAGGTTTCACATTTTCTAGGACAATCAGAACAACAAGAGTAAGATATGCTCACCTAAAGTAAATTACTTAGTTCCTGGCTTTTGAGTGTCCTTAAATAGAAACTAGATTAAATGCTCTATTTTTGTTCTTGCTCACCTAGTAGTGAGAACAGAGAAACTGCTGCACAACACTCTTCTCAGAGGTGCATTTGAGCAGTGCAACCACAGTCACTGTGCAGCAGAATGGAATCCTGCTGCTGAAGCACTTAGCCTGGGAGGACACCCTGAATTAACTATGCCTGCTTTCCAGGACTCTGTCTGTAGTAGAAGATAGAGTACAAAACTTCCTAATAGTGTTTGTCAGTGTAACAGCTTTGTTCCTAGCTCACCAGAGATTCTCTGCCTGGCAGACTGACCCAGAAGTGGGGAAGCATGTCACCCTTGGGACACACAGGCACATCTCCCCA
Organism: Drymodes brunneopygia; assembly: GCA_013400955.1. Taxonomy (NCBI): domain Eukaryota; kingdom Metazoa; phylum Chordata; class Aves; order Passeriformes; family Petroicidae; genus Drymodes; species Drymodes brunneopygia. Next base: position 289,590 of record VZTZ01052339.1, read on the forward strand.
TGATGAGAGGCACAGCTGAAGCCCTGCTGCCATCTTCACTGGGTGCAATTTTGGGGGCCTCTACTACAGTGGTTGCACAATCCTGACTCCTACCAGACAGTTCTGAGGCTGTTCTGCCCACCTCTAGCTGAGGAGAGGGTACACAGGTGTCAGTGAGATCCTTTACATGCTGTTCTCTGGTGGCCCAGGAACTCAGACAGCCCCTGATGGGCCCTTCGTTACGGCGCAGTGCTTGCCCCAGGGCAGCTGTGATTGCACAGGCGGGGGCTAACACCCAGCTGTCCTGCTGGCCTTGGCAGATCCACCATGCAGTGTGGAGCAGATGGCAACTCCATCCCCTGCTGCTTTAGTTGGCCTGCAGGGATAATGGAGGAGAACTTTGCAGCAGGAGCATCCCTCCTCAGCAACACAATGAATTTATTTCGTACCCTGATCCTATAGGCCCAGATTAAGGAATGGTCCAGACTGCTTCCCTATCTTGTGTGACATCATATGGAATCCATGGGATCAGTACTCTTAGATGACAAACAGGGCAATAAGGGGAATGGAGCTCCAGGCATAGATCTCTTAACTGGGCAGCAGGCTTAATGGTGGGCTTTCAATCTACCATCTGTTCATGGTCTCCATCGTGAGCTCAAGTCTACCATGCCTTTCTTGAGGCTGGTTGCTGCCCCAGCTCTTAAAGAAGACAGTCATCACTTCATCTGGAGCAATAGTGACCTTTTGTCTCTGTTATCTGGCAAAAATAATGAAATTAGCAAAATCCTTACAATGCCATTTACTTATTCTGATAAATAAATAAGTAAATAAATAATAAATAAAAAAGTTTTTTTGCTCTCTTAAAATGTTTTTGTGAGCAGTGTTGTTTGCTCTCACCCCATCAACTGTCATTCAGGATATTCTGGGAGGCTGAAGGGGTTTACATCACTTTTAGACTGAATGGCAGTCAGAGATATGGGACAACAGAAATGTCAGCACCAGAGGCTCAATATCAGAGGGATGGCAACACAGCAGGTGTGACGTAAAAAGGTGATATGATATCAACACAGACATAAATAAGAAAGTGGAGCCACTGATGGCTGACAGTTCCTGGCAAATGTGAAGAATGACATTTGTCTCTAAATGCCTAAAGATTCAGCCTAATCCCTAAATGGCTTAAGAGCAGCCTGCTGGTGCTTGTACATTTGGTACTGGTTGGAAGACTTGCCAGTGGCAAGGCCACTCTGTGGCCAGGGTTTGCAAATCCTCCTTTGGAGCTGGCATATTGTAAGTACAGAGCAGGGCTTATGCATTGACTTAATTCAGAAACAGTGTGCTTAATACAAACCACAACTTCTCTCCAATCTGAACTAAATGTGTAGTCACTGCAGACCCTCTGAAGAAGATACGGCTTTTCAGAGCCTTTTCAGATACCAAATTTCTTGTGATGAGCAACTGGGGGAACCCGTGGGATACCTGCATTTACCAATTGCATGTTCATGGGAGGATGGAGAACCAGAATGTCTCAGCTGAAACCCAAAATTGAAAAGGATGAAAATGCAAAAACAAAGAAAGGGTTGGGATAGAGGGGGGGAAGGAAATGGGGGGGGGATTGATGTAACTGTCTGAATGTGGATTTTAGAGGATGCGTGTGTAACTGTGACAGGGGAGATTTAGATTAGATATTATGAGAAGGTTCTTCACCCAGAGGGTGGTTGGGCATTGGAACAGCCTTCCCAGAGAAGTGGACACTGCACCAGCCTGAGAGAGCTCAAAAAGTGTATGGACAAAGCTCTCGGGCTCATTTTGTGATTCTTGGGGCTGCCCTGTGCAAGGCCAAGAGTTAGATTTTGATGATCTTTGTGGGTCTCTTCCTACTCAGGACATTCTATGATTTTGTGATTCTATGATTACTTTTCAGAACCATATTACCACTAAAATGTATTATTCAAAGCTTCAGTGCTATCAAAACATGATTTAAAAAGGATATCTCCTGCTCTACTACCAAATAGGTGAAGTGGTATCTTTCAGTGGCTTGGATTTCAGTGTAGGAAATTTATTATTTTATGGAAAATAAGGTATCAATAATTGTGCCAGTAGTTTAAAACACAGTATTTCCTGTATACATTTCCTTCAGCTGATTTAATTTTTCTGTTAGAAAAATCAGACTAGGAGTTCGGTTCCTCTCCAAGTAATCCACAATTTTAAGACTTCATCTTCGTGCAATTAATTATTCCTTCATACCAGTAAGTTGTGGTTTTCCTGTGACTTGTTATTTACATGTTTTATACTAGAATCAACAACCATTGTTGATTAGTTGATGGGAGCTGTCTGTCACTCTGTGGAATGCTAATTACTCTGTCTTCTCTGTTGAGCCTAGATACCTGGGGAGCCTAACAAGTGTGGCTAATGAACAACACATGCAGTGGCTGTGGGACTTCAGTGGGAGGATGCCCTTTTGGATAGGCAAGTAAATTGTCTGCAAGTCTCCTCTGCAGATTGCAGTGCCTGTACATGTTGAAAAGCAGAAACTGCTGCAGCAGTTCAAGCCCAGTTTTCAAACACTGTATTGTCCTCAAATTTCTGCTGCTTTTATTATTTCAGAGCAAGGCATAAACTAAAAGCTGTAATTTACCAGACTACTTATAAAAGTCTTCACCCAAAAGATGAGTTTATCGTGATATCTATTGCTGGACTGTTTTTGTCTTGGAATCTTTCCTATTTTAACACAAGTTGATGAAAACAGTAATGGTACAGCTCCCACAGTTTTGTTTATCTCATCTTTCTTTTGACTGTTACTTTATTTATCACTAATTTAGCTTTTTCTTTTGTTTTGTTTTAGCTTAAATAATTATTTATGTTACTCCTAATTTAATGGTGTCCTCTTGTGTTAGAAATCCTATGAATTATTAAGATGTAAGCTAAAGAACATTATATCATTTCAGATTTTGCTATTTCTTAATAGGCACTTTACATTTAATGAGAAATGGAAAGAATTTGGATAGGTCTTCTTAGTACCTCCTTTCTGTGAGTGACTGCCTTAGCTCATATACTACTGCTACTGCTTTCTTCTAACTCTTCTTGTTTCTGCTGTACTGTCCTCAGTTTGGTTCTTTTTCTCTGATTCTGAACTGCAATTATAGTAATTTTCTGAGATGGAATTACTAGGTATACTAAATTAACTTCAAAAAATACAGTTAGTTTTGGATCATGATTAATGGTATAATTCTGTTAACCTGAAAGAAATAAACTCGGTTGACAGAGATAAAGGCTACAAGATTGCTGTGCCAATTTTATTATTTTGGTCTCTCCTAAGAAGACAGGTCATGTCTGAAATTAGGCCACACATATTGGTCTTAGTAACTCAGAGGCTAGGGGAAAAGATATGTTTTATATTGTACTAATTAACACAAGCTAATTTTACAACTGTTGATTTAAATAGTGAAATCAGGCCCACAAATATCTGCAGAATTTTATATTCAGAAAAAATCTGAAGGCATCTGATGCTGCCCAAAGTCCTTGCTATTTCAAGTATCAGAAGAGAAACCTATGAGGTGATAGACACGTAATAGATGAAAGGAGAAAAAACCATTTTAGATACGCAGGAAAGTGTATTTTCCTTTATTCATATGGCACAAACTGTGATTCAAGTGGCCTAATTAAATCCTGAATTGTGTTTTGCTTGTGTTCTACAAGATGTTTTCTTTTTCTCTCAACATGAAATTGTATGCATTTTAAAAAGAAGAACAACATATAGAACAACATGACTCTCTTGGCATCTGGCTCCAGTGACAATAAACATCACTGATTTGGTCTTACTGATTTCACACAGGTTTGAATGACCAAGTCAATCCTGGACATTGGGAGTGGAATGGTGGAGAACCTGTAACCTACATAAACTGGAGAAGAGGCTCCTATCACTTTCCAATGAGAGGAAGAAATTGTGTATTTGTGCAGAAGCGAGGAAAATGGCAAGCAATTGACTGCAAGAAGGTCAAACCAAACAACTACATATGTTCAAGAAAGTTGTAATGATGGAGGATGTCTCTGAAAGCATATGGACATTCCTGTTATTTCAGTATGTTAGCTGCATTCGAAAACCATCCTAATTATCAGCAAGGTTTATTTTATATGCTGCCAGAGGTGCAGACGCACTGGCCTCTAACCAAGCTATAGAGATCAGTTGCAAAAATGAAGTCCAGTTTAAGGTTTTGAAATCTCCCCAAAGACTTTGATTTGTCATTTATTCATATTTTTATACCAAAGAGCTGGGTCTTAAGGCTTTCATCACACTTCTGTTAAAAGTCCTTTTCTTTAAAAGAAAGTACCAAGTCAGTTGATTTGCTTTGTTCTTTAGGAGGGGCTGTGAACTGCAGTTTTACTGTGCAGTCACAAAAAGAGGAATACTGCTGGAACTGAGGGCAGGCAGTTGGCTTAAAAGAGACCTTCTTGGGTGATGACGGGAGTGACATCATGTAAGTACCGGAGTTTCTTTGGTGGATGTCCTGGTACACCTTAAAAAAGTAACAAGGGCTGTACATTGCCTGGTGACAGAGTACCAATAGGAGCAAAGCCTTGTTTATCTTCTACCACCCAAGGTCAGCTTCAGAACCTAATGGATCTGCCCACACAGAGTTGCATCTGTTTCACATTCCTAATCAAAATTTTTCTTTTTTTTCCAGGAATTGCAGGATGATGCTGTAATTTTTAGTGTAATTAAATAATGGGACGTCTCTAAATCTAATGTTATAGCAAATGATGATTTATTTAAAAAATATGTAAACTTAATCCTAGGATATTATCTTGGGATACATGAACATCAATAGGATTTATATGTGTGTATAAACCAATGTAATCGTGAGACATATTTTGTAGTAAAGCAGCTATGGCTTTTGAAAAGTATTATCCTAAGTCCTTATTAGGGATTTGAGGTTTTTAAAAATAATATTTAAAAATCCAGATTTATTTCTGAGAAAGGTTTTAAACCCAGCAATTAATGGGAAAAAAACAGCTGGCCAGAACTTATTGTTTTAGATATATATAGTTGCAGTCTAACCATTTTGTAACATTATAGTAGATTTATATTTGACATGTCAAAAGCTTGCTTTTGGATGTTTTTACTACCAGCCTTAAAATTACAAAAAAACCAACATGAAATGTGCATCTAAGCATAGGCTTCCTTAAAAAAAATTAAATCTCCTCTCAACAGGACCCAGTGTATGACAGCTGGTTTGGAACTGAGTAGGGTGAATTTGCCCTGTACCTATGAACCCTCATCCTTCCCATCTGCCTGCCTGCTGCTAGCAGTAGATCCCACCCCCTCGCTCATCTATTCAGCCAGCCTCTGGATCAATTTTGCACCAGAGCTGCAAAACCTCCTTCTCAGGTTCCTCATAGCAATTTGTCAGTCTTGCAAGGGACAGACAGAGCAGAATTACCTCTCCTCTCTGGGCTGAAGGACAGTGTTTCAGGGGCTATATATTCCTCCTCTTTGCCTCTATCATGCACGGGTTATCCTTCCTTCCTCCTTGCCTGTGACAAGTTAAATCAAAATGTGAGCAATTGAACAGTCTTTGCACATAGGAAAGAACCTTCCTGAAAGGACTGTTGCCAATAAATATGAGTGTATCGCAAAATCAGAGAAAAAATGTACTGGGGGCAGAACCTCCTCACCTTTATTCTTGCTATCAACAGATGCAGACAAAAATATTTCCAGGATTTCTCCCCCTTTTTTTTTTTCATGGTAATATTTATGACAAGTTTCTAGACACTTTTGCTAGACACAAACTCTTTTGTTAAAGGAATTTTCTAGGTCAACATAGACATGCTACTTGTCCCCAAACCAAGGACCCTTGAATACCTGGTTTTAGGCTTGATTTTATTTCTGGAAGTTCTCATTACAGGAAAAACCAGGCATTTAAAAAAGCACTCGCAATATCTCTTAGTGGTATTTTCTAGAATTGCAGGGAAAATTGACTGACACATAAACATAAACTTTTATTTCTTTAGGACTTTTTTTTAATAAGAGCTGTAGAATTTATTGGTGCTAATTTGATAAAGCCTATTGAGGTTACTCAAATACCTCTCCCAATTATTTAATAAATGAATGATATCAAAAGAGTGGGGATTTTGGCAAAGGTGCTTTTTACTCGATCAGGAACTAATAAATTGTTCATGCCATCTGACAAAACAGTGACCTCAGGTTTGCTTTTGTGAGAGTAGGGGAAATTTCCCCTTTTCTATACTTCATCTGAACTACTTTAAAGTGATTGCAGAGTATGAAGACTTCACTACACAACAGACTCTTAGTTGTGCAAACTTCATGAGTTTACTGGTTTGATTATATCTAACACAACACACTAATGAAACCAAAATTCTTGTATTGCAGAGCAAGTATATTTCTGCCCTGAAAGGCTGCTGAATTTTTTTTCCAATACAATTAACTGTTTCAAATATTTACTAACAAAATTTATTTGTTCTGTCCTTAAATAATTCTTTTTTTCACAGATTTTTGCACCCTTTATTTTTATTATTAGAATACTGGACTTCAAAGAACAAAACAAATCAGGAAAAGCAAAAATAATTTTTTTTCTAGTGACATAGGAAATTATTGATTCTAAGAAGTTTAGTAAGGGATGGATGTACAGTCCTGAGGAGCTATGGGGATTTTTTATCTTCAACATTTTTGAATTAGACTGTAAGTAAACTTCAGGAAAAATCAATATTTAGAGGGTCAGCACCACCAGGAGTATTTCAAAAGGCTGAAAGCAAGAAAAAGGAGCATGTAAATTCTGGTGTTTACATATGGATGCCACAATTTCTGGATAAATAAAGGATTTATTTCACCAGAACTATCCATATATCCGTATCAAAGAGCAACAGAACCAAGATGCTCAGTGAAAAGAACCTAACAGTTACCTTAGATTTCTATACAGGGATAGGGTATGTGAGCACTGTGTGTGCTTGTCACTTAGAACCACTTTCACTCCCTGTCAAAGATCTTTTAAATATGTTAGTATTTCAACAAACTTGACAGGGAAGTAGTTAACTTAAAGCCGATGGTTATGAAAAAAAATGGATAGGCAACAGGTCACAGGAGCACTTATTCTGAACTAAAATATTCTAAAACACTTGAGTTTTTAATAACTTTTTATCTATCAATTATTTAGTCTGAAAAATATCAGAAAAGTTTTCCAGATCTTTCTACACATGGATACTTTATTGAATGTCTTCAAGTCTTTATTCACTCAAATTATAAAAAGAACTTTGAAAGAATTATGCATAAGATTCAGTAAATCCTGGTGATTCTACATTATTTACATCACAAAATTGGTGCTACTGTAATTCCTCTATTCAGAACACTATATATATTGTTATGTTTAACTCTGTAATGTGTGTTAATAAAAAAAACCCAAAATATACTTTGGTGATTATGAATTTCTTTATTTCAAAATCTCACAAAAGCTTGTTTTCTAGTGATAATAACTATAATGTTTAGCATAGCATTAAATGGACTTACAATTAGGCATAATATACCTGCTTTTTATTCTATGCAGCTTTTGAATTCAGTTTTTTCTTCTGTTTGGGCCTGTTCTTGAGCAAATACTATAAGGACATTTGTACCATGAGTTAATCACATTTAAAAGAGAAGGTGTTATTTATTTTGAAAAATGAATCTAAGAAAAGATAAAGGTCTGCAAACAGATATACAAGAAGAAGAATGAATTCAAGCAAGACTGTCAGTCTATAAAACTGAATTTCAATATGATTCTTGATTTAGAGATGAATGTGAAAACAGTCATTCTCCCTCAGAAACCTCAGTCATCTTCAGGGGAGAGAGGGAGTTTTCATCTCTTACTAGCTTTAAAAAGATATGCTGACTGTAATATGGGTAACTCTGCTACTCTGTGTTACTTAAATACTTCTTGGTATCAGTACACTTATATGACAAGAATAAAACAGGCTTTTGTTTTCAAGGCTTTTTTTTTGCCATTGAGGTAATGTATTGTTTTCAACCAGAAGTAGCCCTAATCAATAGGATCTAATTAGACAAATCCCATGGTTTAGAGGTATAGAAGACAAGAAGTCCAGGAGAGCTGGTAAATATTCAGGATTCCTCCCAACTGAAGACCAATGTATCCTCATGAGCAAGAAATCAAATAAAGCTGGGAAGAGATCTACAGAGATGAGCAGAGAGCTACTAGCAAATCTCAAACAGAATAAATTTATGGAATGGGGAAAAATATGGAAGCTGTATGGGAGGCCTATAGGAATATTGTGGGTGACAGAAGACACAGACAAGGCAGAGTAACTGAATTCCATCTTTGTGTCAGACTTTATTGCTGAGGGCATGCTTCAGGAATCCAAGGATGGGATTTTAAGTAATTTTAAGGCTGGAGGAAAGAGAGGAAGGCTGGAGAAAGGAATATTTGCCCTGGGCCATAGAGGGTTTGGTCAGAGATTGGCTAGGCAGACTTAACATCCATATATCCATGGGCTCTGGTGGGATGCACACACGGGTGCTGAGGGAGCTGGCAGATGATGTTGCTAAGCCCACTCTGCATCTTCTTTGAAAAATAATGGAGGAGAGGTGCCTGATGACTGGAGAAAAGACAGTGTCACTCCTGTCTTCAAAAAGGGCAACAGGGAGGACCCAGGAAACTTCTGGTCAGTCAGCCTCACCTCCATCCCTGGAAAGGTGATGGCACAGATCACTCTGGAGGCCATGATCAAGCATGTAAAAGAAAAGAAGGTCATCAGGAGAGTCAGGGTGGACTCACCAAAGACAAATCATATTTGACCAGTCTGATGGCCTTCTGTGATGGCACAGGCAGATGGGTCACTGAGGGGAGAGCAGTGGATGTTCTCTGCCTCAGCTTCAGCAAGCCTTTTGACATTGTCTCCTACAACATCCTTGCAGGTAAGCTCAGGAAATGTGGGTTAGAGGAATGGACAGTGAGGTGGATCAAGAACTGGCTGAAGGCAGAGCTCAGAGGGTCATCATCAGTGGAGCAGAGTCCAGCAGGAGGCCTGCAGTCCATGGTATTCCCAAGGGATCAATACTGGGACCAATCTTACTCAACTTGTTTATAAATTACCTGGAGGAAGGGATCAAATGCACCCTCAGCAGGTTTGCTGGTGACACTAAACTGGGGGCAGTGGCTGATCCACCTGAAGGCTCTGCTGCCATTCCATGGGACCTTGTTCAGCTGGAGGGTTGGGCAGAGAGAAACCCAATGAGGCTCAACAAGGGCAAGTGTCGGGTCCTGCACCTGGGGAGGAACAGCCCCAAGTGCCAGCACAGGCTGGGGCTGACCTCCTACAGAGCAGCTTTGTGGAGAAGGACCTGGGACTCTTGGTGGATCATCAGCTGTCCATGAGCCATCAGTGCCCCTGTGGCCAGGAGGGCCAATATCATCCTGGGGTGCACTGGGAAGAGTGTGGCCAGCAGGTCGAGGGAGGTGACCCTTCCCCTCTGCTGGGACCTAGTGAGGCCACACCTGGAGTGTCTAGTTCTGGGCTCCTCAGCCCAAGAGAGACAAGGAGGTGCTGGAGAGGGTCCAATGGAGAGAAACAAGGATGATCAGGGCTCTGGAGCTTCTCTCTTATGAGGAGAGACTCTGGGAGCTGGGTCTGTTTAGTCTGGGGAAGAGAAGACTGAGAGGGGATCTCATCAATCCATAGAAGTATCTCAAAGGTGGGTGTCAAGAAGATGGTTCCAGACTCTTTTCAGTGGTGCCCAGCAACTGGTTGAGGAGCAATGGCCAAAAACTAAAGCACAGAATGATCCACCTCAACATTGAGAAGACTTTCTTCACTCTGAGGGTGGCAGAGCACTGGAACAGCTGCCTGGGGAGGTTGTGGAGTCTCCCTCTCTGGAAACACTCAAAATCCACCTGGATGCATTCTTGTGCCATCTGCTCTATGTGATACTGCTTTGGCAGGGGGGTTGGAGGGGATGATCTCCAGAGGTCCCTTTCAACCCTAATGATTCTGTGATTCTGTGATTAAGAATCTGGTATCTGAAGTATTGCATATAATCAGAGTGAGCAAAAGACTATCATTTTATGCATACAAAAGAAATTTTAAGATAAGTCTACATAAACTTTTATTTTAATAAAAGAAACCTTATCTGCATCTTCCTTGGATTATATTACAAACATTTTGTTGATGGTGTCAAATTCGTCAGTGAATAACCTCTTTCTCTCAAATTATTCACTACAATCTAGGAAGATCCATCTTCCTGAAGACTGAATTGTGTCTTTGCCCAGACTCCTTTTTCCCTGTCCCACAAGTTTTTCCATGTCTTTCACCCTATCCGATGCCTTAGCAATCTGCAGCAACCAGTCACATACCCAAGAGAACTCCTCAGGCTGGGTCTGAAATTGGATACACTGTCAATTAGGCAGTACATATGTGCCAGTACCCTTCAGGAGATGCTTCAGGAGGAGGATACCTGTACAAAACCCAGCAGTCTGAACAACTATAACAGAGAGAGAACCACCCATTGCATCCTGTGTATGCACCTACACTCAGGAGGACATGGGCCAATACATGTGAAAGGATGCTCATCCTAGCCCCACTGAAGACATAAAGAAACATTTTAAAGTGTGAGCACCTTCATTTTGGCTACAGTATGAAACTTAGTGCTGTTCTTAGATCTGTTTTGAGAACACAGAAAAGAAACAGAAATATGAACAGGAAAACATAAATGAGTGAACAAAGAAACTGGGCAACAGAGGACTTGAAACAGAGGGGAGTTTATGATGTAGGGTATCTAAGGCTGGAGGAACAAAACTAAACAAACCTACTGTCTGTTCTTTCATCTCATACCTTGTTAAAAGACTCTTGGTTTCATAATTAAAAATTTCCCATGAGGCCTGTATGTGATCTGTTTCCCTGAAACTCAGTAAAACAAAGACCACAGATGGCCTTCTTTGATAAGTACAATTATTGGAGAATAAACTGCATAGTGATAACTCATTAGTTCTGAGGTTTTCATATCAGATCTGTGAAAGATATATCTGCATACAAGTTTGTCTACATAGGATGTGCTTTGAAAATTATAAGATATTGAATTGGATTTTGTATATAAAATCCATTTTAATGATTTTGCCATCAATCATGGCATGATGAGACTATTTAGCTCAACAGAAGGCAAGTAATTCAAGCATTGCCCAAGAATTATTTTTAGGCATCAACTGGCAGTGTAGATAATGTCCATTAATGACTGAATAAACTTCAGCTTTGAAACAAATGAATAATACCACTTTGTATTTGCATAGCATTTGTCATCTATAGACCTGACAGTTTTAAGAGGATGGGAAAACATTCACAGTGACTATTTCTAGTGAAAACAGAATTTCCTGAATAAATTGCTACTATGAAGGCAAATCAAATCCTACTTGAAAGACACTGCTGCATTTAGCCACAAGATTCAACAACCAGAATACAATGAAAACATATTATGCTTATATGAAAGGATAATCAGGCAGGAAAACAAGTTTTTAGAGAAGAAATAGCATTGTTTTTTTGTAGAAAGCTGAGATTAGGTCTATTTGGAAGATAATGATTATGTGCCCGGTCCAATCCCTGTAGTCAATTATTAGTCTATGCAGTTGATGTCACCACAAAGTAATTTGCAAATGCTTGCTATTTTTAACTTCAGAATGACTATCTGAGCTTGCTGTCTGAGCTGGAATACCTTCCTGCAATGCAGGCAGGCTCTTGCCTAAGCTGAGAGTCTGAGGAGAAATCTGCTACCTCTACACAGTTGTATAGGCAGCTGACTTCAAAACAGATTACGGCAGCGTTCATATATTGAACAAACCATGCCCAGACGTACCATGTCCCCTATCTTACCGACTTTGCCTCTTGGAAAGCAGCCATAGCATACTAGGCATGGAGGAACAGTGTTAGACTTGCTTGGCAGAGCTGGCATGTTGCTTTTGGGTCTCATCAGATCTTAGGTAAAACCATTCAAACCCCAGGAACTAGAACTGGCTTGACCTAGAAGTGAGAGCTCTTTTATCAGCCTTTGGGTTGCTGAGCAGCTTGCAGAGTGACTTGCTGACACTGCTTTGCTTCAGTCTTCTTCCCTATCCTTCTGTAAATAATGATTTGTGCATTTACATCTGAAGGCCTCAAAGGCCTTTCTCCTTGCTATATGTTACATGCCAGAATGGTATGTACCAGGAATGGATTCTGATCTTGACTTTTTTTCATTGCCATTGCACCGCAATCTCTACAAATATGTCAATTTTTATACATTCCTTGTTAGTATTTACACTGCTGCAATAACCAGGGCCATCTTTAGTTTAGATAGCCTGGGAAGCCAAATCATTCCAGTGCTACAATTTACTTATTTTTTATCTGTGCATTATCAGAGACATCCTTAGATGACCTGAAAATATGTATCTTGCTTCAAACAGCCACATTTCACATTTGAAAGGCATTGGCAAAAGTGTCAGATCCTTTGAGTCAATATAATACAATATAATACATAGGTCTGAATATCAGCACAGTCTTGGGGCTCTTCAGCAACTAAAACAGAGAGGAAAAGAAGAAAAATTCAAAATTTAATGGTCTTGACATTGATGAATAATTTTCAGTGACTGTTACCAGTACACATCAGATACAAGGTATTTGAGCTACAAAAGTCAATTGCTTCAGTTCAAATTGTTGGCAAACACAGGTATGACATGAGGATTCAAACTGCAACTCTAGGCAATAAATTACTTCCCTTGAAATTAAAGTCAAGTAACATCATACATCTAGTACACACAATTTTTCAAGCATAATACAAACTTTAGAGTCTAATGATAGACTTTCACTGAAACAGGAGTGTGTGGAGATTAGAGTACCTTAAAGGGAAATTATCTGAAGGAGAATTTCTTTTTTGTATTTTAATATTAGAATCACTGTTTGCAATGTTTATGAAAATAACCTTTTCTTCTCCCAAACTTTTCTTGATATGCTGTTCTAGTAGATTATTTTTTCTTCCATATTGCATGGTAATTTTGCAAAAGATGCCTCTGTTTTAAAGTCTAGTAGTCTTTAAGTATTTCTGTTTAGACTTTGATAGCGAAAATCATAAATATGTCTTTTCTAACATGTTTTATCTAAATGTTCATTTATCATTATCACTTTATAGGATGCCTGGAGGGGCTTTGGTGCCTGAACAGGATGTGGCACAGCTAGTTAATCTTTGAGAACCCAGGAAACAGAGTTTCTTCACCTTGAGACCTTTTGCTCTGTGCTGGTGACGTCTGCACTCCAGCAGCTGCAAACCTGCTGTGAGGATGATGAAGCAAGGGCTAGTGCTCCCTGACAGATTCCTCTGACTGTCTGAGTGCCAGTCTGTTAGCCGTGCAGACCTTGGGTCATATCCCAAATCTGAAAGTCCAAAGTTAGACTTAACTTTTGAAAACACAGTCTCTAATTGAGCTTACTATTTCAGCAAACTGTAATCAGCTTCCTTTTTCCTCTTGTAATGAAATAACACTCCCTGTTTTGACAGTCTCTGGCTGTATGGAATGGAAAGTCAAAATAAACAATGAAGACCACATTGAACATTCTAATACACAACCTCAAATGTTTACTTAATTCCTTGGCCTAAACTAGACACCTTATCCAAACATTTTCTCTGGTTGACTCTTTCTGTCCTCCACAACATCCTGGGTTACTAGATTTTAGATAGGAGCTTCTAATACACATAACTCAGATTGAAAACAGAGTTTCATTAGCACAAACTTCCCTATCATAATTGTAATCTACAGTAAATGAATGCAATTAGCCCCACCAGGGTCTCCCCTGAGCCCACCTCTCCTCTGCCATAATCTGCCTCTAGGTTCTTGTATAAAGCTAGCATACTACATTCACTGCAAAAGCAGCAGATCTACAGGGTTGCACTTTCCAGGATCATGTCACTGCTTCTCCTTCAGATGTTAGTGCTCTCATGCCTTGGAGCCACAGAACTACAGAGAAACTCACAGCAAAGGAAAAGCAGAAGGCCATTTCAGTACTTCCTCTACCTGGACAAAAATCTGCTTGAAAGTCAAAGTTCTCCTGAGCTGGTAAGCGAGAACCCAGTAGGAACTGAAGAGACCCTGAAAGTACCAAGCTTTTTTGTATCAATTCCACAGACAGCATCTGGAAGTGAGAAGAAAGAGGAGAAAAAAATGTCCAGATTCATACTTCCCAGCGCAGGACTCCATGCAGACCAAAACCCGAGAACCTGGGTTGCACCCAGAGAAATCTCTCCAGTGGAAAACTTCTCTCCACCCCATTATTCCAGCAAGAGAGAGTCTGAATTTCCCTACAGAAAAGATGCCAAGAAATTTTGGGACCACTTCATGTTAAAGAAAAATTCAGCATCTGAAGAGGTTGTCCTGCCAATCAAGACCAATGAAATGCACAAAGAAAACTGCAGAACCCTGCCTTTTACCCAGGTAAGAACAATTGTCCAAGATCAACAAACATGCCTTTCCCTCTGTCTCTTGTAATCAGCAACTCAGGGACATGGGCTATTTAAGTGGCTAAGTCAAAGGGCTTCAGAACTCTTGCTCATGATAAGTGGCTGAAAGACACTGATGAAAAAGTCTTAGTCTGATGAGGCAAACTGCTAAATTGCAGCACTGGAAAGCCACAGACTCAATTTTCATACGGTATTTATTACTTTTGTGCACAGAAATTCGGACATAGTCTAAGCAGGCAGAGAAGTGATGAGTAATTATCCATTCAATGAATATACATCTCAACTGTTTGTAGATCTGACTTATGATCTCTCTCTCTCTCTCTCTCTCTTCCCCTATATATAGATATAGATGCTCTGTATATACATATATAGAGTATATGTGTATGCATATACAGAGTCTCAGGACAAGTATTTAGAGGAAAAGCTGTTTTTTTCTTACAGCTAAGCAAGGATTGTTTTCTCTTATATTAATTAGAAAACTGATGCTTGTATCTAATTCTGTGCTAAGAATTTCAGAGAACTGGTAAATTGTCCCATGAATAGATGAAGCCATTCTGTCATATTGTAACATGAAGACAAGCAAACAGTATGGGTAAAAGTGCTGTATTCCTCGTAAGTCACCATCTATTCTCAGTGTTTCTGTAATCACAATCTGTCAAGGACCATGTCTTTTCACATCCAGAACTAAATTTATTTCACACAGACACACATAGATACAGATGTTGCCTAGAAACCTGTACTATTTGTTCCGAGAAGAAAAAACTGTGAGTTTTTTTTCCTTTTTTTTTGTTCATGCCTTCTAGCAAAATCTGTGGGCCATTTCTGCATCAGAAACCTTAAACTGCTTTCTGTTTCAGGGTGTTACTCATAATGGCTGTGAGAAGGTGACAGTACAGAATAATTTGTGTTTTGGAAAATGCAATTCCTTCCATGTTCCTGGTTCAGAAGATCATCTTTATACCTTTTGTTCTCATTGCTTGCCCAGCAAGTTCTTCATGAAGCGCCTGGATCTGAACTGCACTGATTCTGTTCCAGTGGTCAAAGAAATCATGATTGTAGAAGAGTGTAAATGTGAAACTCAGAAGATTAAAGACCCTGTGATTGGATCTCTAGTGTCAGACTTGTATGCAAATGTACATGAGCACAATTAACCTATGCAAAGTACCTCTTAACTTGATCATAAGAATTTGCCAATGAAAAAATCCAAACAAGCTGTCATCATTCTAGTACACAAAAACATTAAAAATGTAGAATTTCAATATGATCTCTGTTTCAACAATAACTCTACCTAAAATTGAACAAATGTTTCCTTGCAGCTGTTAAGATAAAGGAGATGAAATTACTGGGCTTATGTGTCAAGGTCTTACTTTAACAAGGGAAAAGCTTAAAAATTTTTCACCCTTCCTATCACTGTTTCTAGGATACTAGTAAACAAAGACCGAACTAACATGATTTATGTGTGCAAAACCCAAATGTTGACTTGTTTTCATGGCCTTTGCTTGTGGAGAGTGCCAATATAGCTCTACTAGCAACAAAGATGAGATTTTAGTCTGTTCCCTACAAAAACAGGTCTACTTTTACATCAAGATAATGGCTGGGGAGTATAAAGCATAAATGGACATGAGGTACATAGAAAGCTGTGACTAGTTAATGTCATACTGATTGATCCCAGTTGGAGTTCAGTTCTCATTGAAAACTAATACGCCACACAATTTACACCAACAAATAATGGCAAAGGGTATTTTGCCATAGAAACCACTTGTTCTCTTTTCCACATGCCTTCATTCACTCTATGCCTTTATTTTTACTCAAAGTATTCAACTGCAGAAGGAGAAAAAAATATTAAAAAAATGCTGTACTCCTACAGAAAACATCACAGACAAATATATTGCTATTATTATTTAAATTGACTGTGGAAAGACAATGCATATTTTCCAGTCTGATGAATTTTAACATTGTGAGTGAATCTAAGATAAAGCTTAAATAATGTTCTCAACACTTAAACTGAAGCAGAAAAGGCATTTGTGTGACAGAAAATCTGAGAAGGACTTTATCATAGCAATACCTTAACAACTTTACAGGAACAGCTGAGAGAACTCTGCTAGGAAGCATCGGAGTCTCCTGCTCGGCAACACAGAACCAGTGGCTTTTAGCTGAACTGCTTTCCTGCTCTCTCCAGCTGCTTCTCCCTGGATTTCTCTTGCAGACCTGGCACACCAGACAGAGATCAGCTTCCAGTAACAGAGTTCAGCATATTTCTATGCCAGTTTTTTCAGTCCTCTGAGAATCTGCTCTCAGGCTTTGGACACTGTTGTTAAACTGTCACAGCTCTTTTTTAGGGTATTGGAAATCACTTAGCTGTCAAATTCAAGGGTTGGGTAAATGATTCCTTATATTTGAACTGCAATGGGATTAGAAGTATTTTAATATTCTCTCAGAAAATATGTGCAGCATGGCTTTGGAGTCCAAGGCCTATGTTGAATGTTTACTAAAAATTGCATCTGAATTAAGTTTTGATACTGGATCTGAAGCTGTTTGCTTCTGCAGGTCACTTGCAGTGAATGAACTGAAGATGAGTATATTGTTACATATAAATCTGTTTTTAAATAATAAAAATTGCATACTAAAATTCAAAAAAGTCTTCCCTCTATTCTTTTACATGAAGGACTGATGTGAAAACTATACATGGCTGTTTATATGCGATGCCAATCCACTTAACTAGCTATAAAAGTCTTATAATCCCTGTATTGTGTGTGAAAATTGGTGCTCATTTTTAATCAAGCCCAAGGAAGAAAAGCACACACAGCTTTAAAGTTCTCAACTTTTTCCCCCTTATTGATGAATTTTTTTTTAAATCTGAAAATGCTAAGTGTTCTGAGATGTTTTACTCAGAATGTTTGGCACATGTTTTAAAGCTGTCTGAATATATAAGAATGCTCATCCACATTTTTTTTGTTTCCTGAAATATGAGTATGTTTTTAGGTTTGATACTTGCAGACAACCACTTGAAGGTAGGACCTACATACACTCCCACATGTCAATTAAAAAGAAAAATCTTCTAATCTTATACTTTTGACAAAACTGACAGATATACTATGAGATTATCATAAGGATGTCTGAACTGAAGCTATATTGTGGACTAAAACCTCTTCTCTGTGCTGAAGGATTACTGCAGTCAAAGAAAGGTATTTATGTAAGGAGTTTGCAGGACAAGATTCTTAGTGTGAATTTGCACAGCTTAAAAGTAGGTGAAAAGAGGTAATGACAGCTGTAGTAATTGCTAATTAGATTAGTGCTGTAGGTTTTTTGGATGCATGTTTAATTAACCCAGCAATGTCTGGTTGCATGTAATTAGCACAGTATTTTGCAAAATCAATCAATGTGTTAATTGGATCAGATTTCTCAGCCTTTAAAAAATCCATATTAGGAATATGTTTTATCCAGGGCCTAACAGGATTTTGCTCTCTGGGCATAAAGATCACCTCTACAAGTAGAACCCTGTGGATCAGAGAGGTGAGGGGTGTGAATCGTATCACTATATGAATGCTTTCAGTAGTAACATTATAGCAACAAACCCAAGTTGTGTCTGCTCAGAGCTTGCATGCCTTCTGTAATGAAAGCTTTCCCAGTGCAGCTATGCTGACAATGTAAGCTGCTAAAGCAATCTATTTTAGAGCACTCCTTATGCAAACCTACCTCACAGAACAAGGCAAAGGTATAGTTGCAGAGCTCTCTGAAAATTCTAGTCAATACCAAGCAAAGTTTCTATGCTTCTGCCCTTTTATTTGTCCTACTGTCTCTTTTTCAAATAGGTGTGTTTTATGTAGAAAATAATTGAAGAGAAGTGCTGGTTTTTTTCTGTGGCTTTAGCAAAATAATCTTCAGTCCATGCTATTCTTTTAAGTGTGGATTTAATGCAACCAGCTTTAATGCCTATAAATACATCAAACATCAGGGTTACATCAAACTGTTATTGAATTCTGCACAACCATACATTCCAGGGAAAAGTCTCTGAAGCTGCACTTCATGCTATGTTTGGTACTTTGTTCACCATGTATTCAACATTCACAACTAACCCCATGGCTCTCAGCTGATTAGCTTTTACTGGGGGGTGGTGAAATCTCTTGCAGTGCTTTCGCCTAAAAGTACTCACTGACTCCTTGCTGCAAGAGCAAAACAAGACTCCTTACTCAGACAGAAGCTGTCTGCCAGTCTATACAGCTACATAATCATTCATACTCATGTCTGGGATCATAATAAGCTGAGTTGGAAGGGACCCCCAAGGATCATTGAGTCCAACTCCTGCCCATGCACACGACAGCCCCAAGAATAACCATGCCCCTGAGAATGTTGTCCAAACACTTCTTGAACTGTCAGTGCTGTAACCACTTCCCTGAGAAGCTGTTCCAGTGCCCAATCATCCTCTGGGGGAAGAACCTTTTCCTGGTATCTAACCTAAACCTTCCTGACACAACTTCAGGCCATTCCCTTGGGTCCTGTCAATGAGCACCACAGAGAAGAGATGAGTTCCTGCCCCTCCGCTTTCCTTCACAAGGAAGTCATCATCCAAAATGAGGTCTCCCTTCAGTCTCCTCCAGGCTGAACAGACAAGTGAACTCAGCTACTTCTCATAAGCATTCTTTCCCTTCAAGACCCTTCACCATCTTTATTGTCTTCCTTTGGATGCTAATAACTTAGTATCTTTCTCATATTGAGATGACCAAAACTGCCCCCAGCACTCGAGGTGAGGCTGCCCCAGCTCAGAGCAGAACAGGACAATCCCCTCCCTTGTCCGGCTGGTGATGCTGTGCCTGATGCCCCCCAGGACAGGCTTGGCCCTCCTGGCTGCCAGGGCACTGCTGACTCATNCCCAATCATCCTCTGGGGGAAGAACCTTTTCCTGGTATCTAACCTAAACCTTCCTGACACAACTTCAGGCCATTCCCTTGGGTCCTGTCAATGAGCACCACAGAGAAGAGATGAGTTCCTGCCCCTCCGCTTTCCTTCACAAGGAAGTCATCATCCAAAATGAGGTCTCCCTTCAGTCTCCTCCAGGCTGAACAGACAAGTGAACTCAGCTACTTCTCATAAGCATTCTTTCCCTTCAAGACCCTTCACCATCTTTATTGTCTTCCTTTGGATGCTAATAACTTAGTATCTTTCTCATATTGAGATGACCAAAACTGCCCCCAGCACTCGAGGTGAGGCTGCCCCAGCTCAGAGCAGAACAGGACAATCCCCTCCCTTGTCCGGCTGGTGATGCTGTGCCTGATGCCCCCCAGGACAGGCTTGGCCCTCCTGGCTGCCAGGGCACTGCTGACTCATGTTCAGGTTGCCATCAACCAGGGCCTCCAGGTCCCTTTCCATGGCACTGCTTTCCAGCAACTCATTCCCCAGTCTGTCCATACATCCAGGGTTGCCCCATCCCTGTTGCAGAATTTCTTTTGTTGAACTTCACATGGTTGGTGACTGCCCAGACCCCTGATTTGCCAAGACCTCTCTGCAGGGCCTCCCTGCCTTCAAGGGCATCAACTCCTCCCAGTTTAGTATCAACAGTAAACTTGCTCACTATCCCTTCTAGTCTTGCATCCAAGTAATTTATGAAGATGTTGAAGAGCACTGGGCCAAGGATGGAGCCCTGTGGAATCCCACTCAACGAAAGAGCCAGAAATGTCAGAGAGTTTGGGACCCCCAGTTAAAGCTACTCCTTCATGCTTACCCTCTTACTGTCCTCCCTATCCCACTGACCCTTTGCAGGGAGGATCGAGCGGTGTAGCCTGTCCAGAGATGCAGGGTTGCCACTGTGTCCCTGACACCCTCCGATCCCCTCTGCCCCCTCCTTGGAACGGGCTTGATCACCCCGCTCCAAGCTTGCCCTTAACCTTTCTCCCCATGCCCAGTTGTGTCTCCCTCAGATCATTCACGAAATGGTGCGACCTTGTGGGCAGGTCCACCATTTTGTCCCCTTCTTGTCTCATCTTCTTGCCGAAACCCACAACTCTTCCCCTGCTCCACCCTTTGCCTCGATTGGTTCCTTGTCGGACCCTCCCATTGCATTGATAGGTGTAACTACGTTGGGATGTTCCACTTCCATCAGGAATCCCCTTTCGGTCTTGATGGCAGTTCCCACCCCTTCCCCAGACACCTCCACCCCTTCCGTCAGTGGCTCTACTCATAATGACATTACCCCTTCCAGTTCCCATGCTTTAGAGGCCAGAAGTGGGAAAAGCAAGGTCCATTACATGAGTGAACATAGAGAGCTGTTTGCAGCCCCAGTTATGTGTAACAGGCTGGGGGTAAAACCACGATGGGAACCCTTTCCTTATATGCATTTGAAAGAGTTGTGCAAAATAGCGAAAGAGTTTGGATCAGAATCCCCTTAGTTTAAAAGGTTGATCCAGGCCACATTCTCCACTAATGCACTTGTACCACATGACATCAAGACAGTCATGTCCAGCTGGAAGAGACAACTCAGAAACCTTTTAGAAACATACAAACAAGATCATTTGAAAGCATACTTGACCATGGATCATTTGTGTGGGGAGGGTGACTTCGAAAAGCCACACGATCAGGCTTCTAATATGACGGGATCAGTCTTAAATAATATTAAAAAAAAATAGCACAGCGAGCACTATTATGTATTACATCTACTACCATCCCCTCTGTAAATTATTCTACAGTTAGACAAGCACCTGGGGAATCATTTGTAGACTTTGTTGACCGCTTGAAAGAAGCAGGAGGGAGACAGACAACATAAATATGCAAAAAGAACTTTTACGGTCTGTAGCAAAAGAGAATGCCAATTGTGGCGGTGGTGCAGGTCTCTAAAGCCCCTTCCCCAGAAAACCTGAAAGCCCCTGTACCCCCCAAGAAGATTTGGTCTAAGTGTAAGGACTGAGGGCTCCCCTGAGGTGGAGCCTCAGGTAGACTGGCCCAAAGGAGCTGAGTTTAGAAGGGGCTGGCTGCTTTTATCCCAGTTGTCCTGCCACCTGCCAATCAACTGTCAATCTCCCCCCAGTTCTAGAATGTTCTTATAAGTTAGACACCTGGTTGTGTTTCCCTGTTGNTCGCGGCAGCCAATGAAGAATGCAAAGTTGTGTTAAGAGCTTTGCCGTTAGACCCTAAGCCCGCCATCAACCAAATGGTTGAAGCACGTGCTGAACTGGTCTCAGTGAAACCTGTCACCTATAAATCTTCCCAAAAGAGGGTAGTGGGACTGGCCTCATCACAAGATCAAGAAAAGGAAAAAAGAAAGTGTTTTAACTGTGGTAGCCTTCACCACTTTGCATGAAACTGCCCAAAGCCACGCAAAAATAACTTGAATTCTAAAGTTATTGTTTCAGGTGCGCCCCCTTGCCAATGTCATCATCAGCAGGGAAACTAGCAGTAGAGCATGGGACAGTTCCTCGTGAAGACATTAAATCAAAGGCTGTCACTTCCTGCCCTGCCGCCCATCACACGAAAGATCATCAGCTGCAGTAAGAGGAAGGAGAAAGACTCGTGGTGGTGAGCGTAAGATCACACCGATTCCAATTTGGCACACCACAATATATTTTGGTGGAACTGAATAAAGAATTTGATAAGGCCATGGACTTTCTTGTTATCAGACATTCCACAAAGAACCCACCAGAACTGTTTGTCCTACCTGAAATACACAGAGTTGACCCTGGCTGTGGCGGCCATGGAGGTCACTTCTGAGACCCAAGGAGCCACTGAAGATCCCAAAGAGAGAAAGGGGCCCTGGTGGAGGGCTTCCAGGTCTGCAAGGTCCTTCCCTGGGACTGAGGTGACAATGGTTTAGCCTGGGGCATTGATGAATTCATCTAGGTTGGCCTGATCAGCTAAAGGTTCTGTCAACTTCCCCCTTCCAGAAGGTTCTCCCTTACTCGGTTGCTGATTTGTTGCTGCTCCCTGTCTCCTCCCCACCCTCTCCCCCATTGGACTGTGTACCCTTGTCCCACCCTTGCTCCTTCCCTGAACCCTCATCTCATTGGTTGTTGCATGTTCCTTACAAAGTGCTGTCAGAGAGTGCTTGGGGCCTTTTGGTCCCTGGACACCCTCTGTGTTGGGCTTCCTTCAATAAACCCACACAGAATTTCTCTAAACCAATGGCCCCTCCTGAGTTATTTCTATTTCAGCTGCTAGCTGTGTCCACTCCTCGCCCCCTGTGTGAAATCCGGCAGGGCGAGCAGCCTCACTGGCAGGAGCCCACACGGCACTGCCAGAGTAGACCCGGTCAGGAGCACTTCTGAATCATCACCGGCTGAAGGCTGTCCGGAATCCGGGGTGGACAACAGTAGCTAGCGACACCTGGCAGGAAATCTAACATGACCGTCACGTGTAATAAGCCACCCTGATTCCTGCCACAGGAGCAAGTTGTAGCGCAAGCCATTCTTTTGTCATCTGATTATCCTAGACATTGCAAGACCCCTGCCACCTGGTGGGTGGAAATAGTTGGAACAAATAAACTGACAATGGCAAGCTACATAATGGAAAGGCCACCATGACTCTAGCTGGAGTGGTTGACACCAGGGTGGGTATCACAATAATATCTAATGAGGAGTGGTCTCTGCAGTGGGGTCTCAGACCAGCGACGGGGACAGTCACGGGAATTGGGGGAGCCACACCGTCAATGAGAAGCACTAACAACATCATTATTGAGGGTCCTGATGGGCACACGGCCTCCATCTGGCCATTTGTGATCCCGTCAGGTTTTACGCTGTGGGGCAGGGACCTATTGTCCCAATGGGGGACTTGGCTAGAGATCCCTCCTCCATCTCAGGATTTCTAGTTGGGGCCACTGAGGAGCACACCACTCCCACCGCTTACCTAGACCGTCAACAACTCAGTGCAGGTGGAACAGCGGCCCCTTTCTAAGGAAAAGTTAAGCACTCTGGAGTCCCTTGTGGAGGACCAGCTCTCCAAGGGCCATATTGTACCATCAGATAGCCCTTGGAATTCCCTTGTCTTTGTCACACCAGCAGCTGACCATCCAAGATCACCCAAAGACCCTTCAGGATCTTCATCAGCTTTGTGGCTCCATCAATTGGGCATGTCCCCTGCTGGGAGTTACAACGGAAGACCTCGCACCCTTATTCAAACCTCCTTAAGGACTGCAAAGGTTTGGATTTGCCTTGTGTCATCACTGTGGAGGCCCAGGAAGCTATTGGTAAGGTACAATGCACCCTCTCTTCTTGGAAGGCTCACTGGACGAACCCTAATTTAGCATTGGACTTTATTACCCTAGGTCAGTCAGCCAGTCTTCATGGGCTCATTTTTCAGTGGGACATAGAGCAGAAGGATGCTGCGGTGGTTGAAGCCACCCTGAGGGTGGCTGAA